>WEIV01007654.1:182485-289292 GCA_013390005.1 Calyptomena viridis | reverse complement strand
TCTCCCCTTCCTGGTTTGGTGGGTCTCCCCCTCCTGGTTTGGAGGATCTCCCCCTCCTGGTTTGGAGGATCTCCCCCTCCTGGTTTGGTGGGTCTCCCCCTCCTGGTTTGGAGGATCTCCCCCTCCTGGTTTGGAGGATCTCCCCCTCTCTCAGGGCTGCAATTTCAGCGTGTGCATGTCCCACAAGTGCAACCACAGGCTCCAAACCAGAAATCCCCGAGTGACTCTTCCCCCTTCCTTCCCTTCCTCGCAGTGCCCAGTGCACCACCCCGGAAGGTGGAGGTGGAGGTGCTGAACTCAACTGCAATCCAGGTGTTCTGGCGCTCCCCAGTGCAGAACCGCCAGCACGGCCAGATCCGCGGCTACCAGGTGCACTATGTGCGCATGGAGAACGGAGAGGCCCGGGGGCTGCCCCACATCAAGGACATCATGCTGGCTGACGCCCAGGTAAGGACCCACCTGCTCCAGTCTCTTGTGGAAGCCTCGAGGGGGTGGGTGATCTGGGCACCTTGTCTCATCCCGTGGAACACAACGCTGGAGAAGGCAGATGAGAAGCTGTGACAAGGCGTGTGTTGTGTCTCTGCAGTTCATTTGTGCTCCCAGATAATAGTTACTGTGGAAGAGTGTGAACTGCTGTCCCAGCACTGAACTAAATATCCATCCATCCTCTCTCTGTCTGGGAATTCTTTTAATTCAGGCAAAAGGCCACAGTGGCATCTACTAATTTCTCCCACTCTACTTCTTCCTTCATGCTGGCCTGGTAACTTCTGACCTTGTGTGGCTGCTTGCTCAGGGACTCCTTCCTCATGCTGTGTCTCTGTCTTTCCCTTCTTTCCCCTCTTGTATTCTCACGTGCCAAACCTCTCTTGTTCTCTGCCCAGTGGGAAACAGATGACACTGCTGAATACGTAAGTAAAAAAGTAAAAATCCTCCCATCCTGGTTCTGTCCCTTCCCTTCTCCCTTCCTGTTGTGATGTGGTATTTTCCTTTTCCTTTATTTTTTTTGCAGTGCCTGTGTGCCTGTTTTAGAGCCTGTTGTTGGTGTTCCCATGCATTGTCCCCTCCCTATCACTTTGCTCTGTGACCCTCTGTGATGGTGCTGTTGGTCAGCACGCTGCAATCCCACAGGGTTTTCCCTTTGGCTCTGAAGGAAAGATGGGTCTGCTGCTCCTCTATGGGGGAGCACATGGGACCTTGAATTTGGGACTACCTGAAACATGTCAGAATCCTAAAATGGTTTGGGTTGGAAGGGATCTTAAAGACCATCTCATTCCAACCCCTGCCATGGGCAGGGACCTTCCACAAGACCAGGTTGCTCAGCTGGGCTGGTCTACAAGTGTCTGGAAAAGACAATTATGCTGGAAAGCACTGGGAATTCAGAATCCATGAGTCCTGAGCTATCAGGGCATGAACAAACACTTTGTGCCCTGGAAGGGCCAAGATTTTTAGAAACTCATTGATACAAAGCACTGAATCTTTATTGATGCTTTTACCTTTGAAGTACCTTAAAATCAGCCTGGCTGTCTGGCATTTGCTGTTTCTGCTAAAAATGATAAATGTTTTCCATGTTCTTACAGCTACAAAGCAGTAGGAGAAAGCATTTCCTCCTTGGAATGACAGGGTCCTGAGATAACACACAACTAACTGTATTTGTGTCTCGTGGAGATGCCAAGTGTCCCACAGAAGTGAGGGGCCTCTCTTTTATGAGTCTCATGAAAGGCCTCTTGCCTAAAATCTTAATAAAACTCAATGTGAAAGCAGGACAGGTTCTTGACTTCCAGAAGACAGACCTGTCTCTGCAGCTTCCAAATGCTGATCAAAATCCCAGTGTTCTGAAGTTCTGCTCTTCCACTCCCTGCTCACCTTTGGGGAAATAGTTATTTTTCAGGACTAACAAATTCTTCCCAAATGCTGCCCTGAGATTTAATATCAAAAGCACAAAGGAGTGATGGGGGGTGAGGGGAGAGGAAAGCCATAAAAATGCATAATATTCCCATCTCCCTCCTTTCCAGGGCCTTGGGGAAAACCCTGCTGCATGTGCTGTCATCCTGTTTGATTTAGCACGAGTGTTCCTTTTCCAACACAGCCCTTTGAAGGGCTGGATCCCTCCTGAGGAAGGGCTGTTCTTGAAGCCAGTGTTCCAGCAAAAACTCCTGGGAGCCAGGTGTGGGGAGGCTGATAGAGGATGGGAAGGAGAGGGTGGGATTTAGAAGGGAGCTTTGAGTGTGTGAGCTGAAAACCTCGTCTTGCACTTTGCGTTCGAACAATCCCCTTAATATTGTGAAGGCATTAAAAATATCTCTGAGGAGGGAAGAGAGGGGGTAATGGTGAAAAAAATGTAATCTCCCTGAAACCCCTGAGGCTGCACGGTGGAGAGGAAAGCTTTGAAGGGAGTGACAGCATTTGGATGCTGAAGTGGTTTGTGTGGAGACAGGGAATGTGAGGGGTAGATCTGGAGGAGAAGGCCTTGAACAGGCCCTGCAGAGTCAGGCTGTGTTCACAGAGGTCTGGATGCCTCAACTTGTGGCTCATCCTCCTGCCAGTCCCCACAGCTCCTCTTGCCCCAGAGTGTCTCGTGCTTTTGGACTCTGTTCCTACATGCTGGAAAAGGGCTGATCCTCCTGCAGGGAGGAGGATCTGCCCGTGTGTGTGGCCCTGACTGCTGACACAGTTTTCCTTTGGGATGTCACAAACAGGAAATGGTCATAGCTGGGCTCCAGCCAGAGACTGCATATTCCATCACCGTCGCCGCCTACACCATGAAGGGAGATGGTGCTCGCAGCAAACCCAAGGTGGTCACCACCAAGGGTGCAGGTGAGAGCCTTTTCCTCTTCACCCCTTTCCTAAAGCCAGGAAGCTCTTCCTCCAGACTCACCTTCTTTCATCCCACTCCCTTCTTGAAGGACAGACTTGTGACAAGTACCGTGCTGCCCCCAAAGGCAAAATTAATTCCAGTAAGGCAGAAATCCCTTCACCAAATGTCACAGGTTTCTGCCCAGTGCTGCAGAAAGCACAGGGACAGCCAGAAGCACAAGAGAGGATGAATTTATCACTTGTGATCTCTTGTGCACCAGCAGTACAGAGACTCTGCCTGGACTGGCACTGGGGAGACTTGATGGTGGCCCACACAGGTACACTGGGGACAGGAGAGCAGAGCTCTGCTGTCACAGTGACTTCCAAAGATCTGAAGAGCAGCAGGAGACAGTGGTGGCTTGTCCTCCCACTCTTCTTTTCTAGTGTCATGTCTGAATATGCATCCCCTGTGTTCAGGGAGAAATACTGACAGTACTGACCTTTCCTGGCTCTCATTTCTGGGACCTGGGTTCTGCCTGCACATACCACCCAGGTTCATCCCTCCTTTGACCTTCCTGGCACAGGCCCTGCCAGCCTGAGGACAGACACTGGTGCCAAGCCAGGATGGCAGGGCCTGAACAGAGGAATGACAAAGGGTGACAGGGTGGCCCTTGCTCCCACACAGTTGTGCTGCAGGCAGAAAGGACAGGTACACACATCATTTTGTCCTCTCAGCATCTGGGGGTTCTGTTCTCCTGACCAAACCCCTGCTCTGCTGAATGGAAAGGCTTTGTGCAGTGGAGGAAGACCTGGAACTGTCCCTCATCCAGCCCATCTCCTTTCAGACTGTGGTTACCTTCTCTCATCCCATCTGGTCGTGCTCTTTTATTTTGTTCCTGCTCTCAGGTGATGATTTTCTCCCCTTTCAATTTCTTCTGTCTGTAACTTCTCCACCCTGGCAATCTGTTTATTCACTTCTGACTTCCTCACCCTGCCTGTAACAGCTACATAAACTGACATCACCCCTTGTGTCTGGGACAACACTGCTGTGCCTCTGCAGGAATCTGAGGCCTCTGCCAGCACTGCAGAATTAACCTGGAAACCTCTGTCCCTGCTCCAGAGGCAGCTCAGACACTCAGCCCAGTGTGCAGGACAGAGGGGTCAGGGCTGGAGCTGCCCCTGCCCTTTCCCTGCCCTGATTCACATCCCCATCTCATTTTATGTCCTTGTTCAGACAAGTGGGTGGGATTTCAGCCTTTCTCTCCCCTCCTGCCTCTCCTGCCCAGTTCAGAGGCTGGTTCACAGGACAAGGAGGTTGCTTTCCAGGACAGATGTTGCAGCTGGGTGTATTTGGTGTCAGCTCACCCCTCAGTGTCACTGCACTGTCAGAAGCCTTTTCCTTCGTTCAACCTCTTCTCCTTCTCCTCTGGCTCTGCCCATGTTTCTCCTCACTAGTTCCCTGGTTCTCTCCTCTCCTTTCCTTCTTCCCAAGGCTCTCCAGCCTTTCCATTTTCCTCTCCCAGAGCCTTTCTCTTTGCTTCACTCCCCTGTCGCTGTCTCTTGTCACCCTTCCTCATCTCTCCCCATTAGGATTTGCAGTGCAGGTGATCAGTCACAGAGGGATGTTTTCTCCAGCACAGCAGCTATTACCCAAAACTCAATTTCCCCCAACCTGAAATAGCTATTTAAAAAAAAAAGAATGTTTCAAATGGCTCTATAACATTCTTACCTTCTTTCCAGTGTTGAGTCAATACACCTTCTGAGAGGACAGATTTCTTTCTTTATCATCCAGGGCTGGGGGCTGAATTTAAATACAGTAATACATCCAATTTTCTCCTTTACTGTCCAAAGCAATTGCAAAATAAAACAATTCCCCCCCTCTGCGCTTTCTTCTCACCTTCCTCCCAAACAATATTTGTTGTGCAGATGTAATACTTTCAAGCTCAGCTGATTATAGTAACATTTGTGATAAAAACTCAAACATAAAGGTAATGGCATTGTTTTTCTCTTTAATGTGTTCCTTAGGCATTCCCAAGAGAGTAGGCTGGCTCTCCCATCTCTGTCCCCAGCCATTCTTTGGCACTTTGGAAGGAATAAAGCATTTGTTTCAGAGGCAGCATCTCATCCCTGTGTTCAGGTGTCAGTGGAGGCAGCAGGCAGAGGAGGTTCCCCAGTTTTTCCATGGCAGGATCCCTGACTCAGGCATCATCCTTCCCTGCTCCTCCATTAGCCCCTCCAGCATTCCAACCTCTGTCCCTCGGTTGGACTTGTGCTGCAACAGCAGGATGGGATCACTCCCAGCTCCATCCTCCCTCCTCCTGCCCAGCCAGGAGAAATACCAAGGCGGAGAGAAGGGAATTAGATCCCTAATAGTGGAGCTGAGTGTCAATGGCGCGTGAGCTGCTGGAATTAATGCTCTGCTTTCTCCGGCTTCGGGAACCTCTGGGCCTGCACGTGTCATTTAACTGTGGCTGTGGGCTTGCTTGGCAGTCAGGCAGTGCCAGGGCTCATTAAGCAGAGACATGGCACTGCTGAGCTCCCCCAAAGCCCCCCAAATGCAGAGGAGCTCCCTGACAGGTTAAGGAGGAGCTCACTGGAAACACACCAACACTTGTTGGGCTTCTTCCTTCCTCCAGAGGAGAGAAACTGCACGGAGGGAGCAGCAGCTCTCCCTGCCCTCTGCCTTGCACAGATTTTAGGCTCTGTTTCCACTCTCTGTGCTTCCTTCTGGACCCAACTGGGCAATGAGCTGCCTGCCAGCCTCGCTGAGCTGGCCCTGTGCCTGCTGCTCAGGACCTGGGGCTGCCCAGACTTCCATCCCATCCTTCATTACTTCACCCTCAGCTGCTCTGCACTTCCCAGCCTGAGCCAATCTGTTCCAGCCTCTTTCTGCATGAGTTGGGCTGAGTAATGGAGAGAGAGAGAGGACAGGAGTTTGGGGACTCCAGGTTTGTTCTTCTGTGCTCTGGGAAGCAGTTGGGACAGGAGGCTTGGGGTCAGGACTCTGCAGTTTGTTCTTCCCAGTGGTGGGAGAGGGTGTGGTCCAGGGATACAGGAGGAGCTGTGCACCTTTCCACCCTGAGCACGGGGAAGAAAATAAATCCAGAAATGGTGGCAGTACCTCAGAGCTGACACGTTGGCACAACTCCTCATTTCCTAAGCTGGATAGGGACCAACCACCTGCACAGGGTGGCAGCAGCTTGGGTTCCAAGGGGATACACTGAGGAACACACTGGAACATTGCCACTGACCTGAGGAACCTGTTGCTGCAGCTGAAGAGTCCTTGCATCCCCTCTCCTCTTGTCCCACCTTTGGCTGAAGGTGTCTCCCTTCTCTCCCAGTCCCAGGAAAGCCCATCCTGTCCGTGCACCAGACAGAGGAGAACACTCTCCTGGTGAAATGGGAGCCTCCGTTGGATGCAGAAGGCCAGGTGTTGGGCTACCGCCTCCAGTTCGGCCGCAAGGATGTCGACCCTCTGGCTACCTTGGAATTCTCGGCGCTGGAGGATAAGTACACGGCTCCCAGCATCCACAAGGGCGCCACGTACGTGTTCAAGCTGGCCGTGAAAAGCCGGGCTGGCTTTGGGGAGGAAGCTGTGCAGGAACTCACCACCCCTGAAGACATCCCCAAGGGTTACCCCCAGATCCTCGAGGCGAGCAACGTCACTGCCATGTCGGTGCAGTTTGGCTGGCTGCCCCCCGTGCTGGCCGAGAGGAACGGAGCCATCGTCAAGTACACCGTGGCCTACCGGGAGGCCGGTTCTCCCGGCAACCTGCTGGAAAAAGACCTGCCCCCCTCCCCAGAGAACTCGTACACCCTCAACGGCCTCAAACCCAACACCGCCTATGATGTTAAAATCCGTGCTCACACCAGTAAAGGCCCCGGGCCCTACAGCCCGACCGTCCAGTATCGGACGTTCCAGCTGGATCAAGGTAGGACTTACCGGTTTCTCCTCCCTCTCTCCCCTTGTATCCGGGGCTGGTGCCGGGAGGCAAGAGAGCTGGAGAGGTCAGGCCGGGCTCAGCCAGGCTCGTGAGTAAATGCAAAGCACTCTGGTGTCACACTCAGTCCCTCCGCTCCTCTCTGCCTTGTGCCAGGTAAGTCCCTTTTACCACTTTCTTCTAAGTTAAGTCCGGACACCTTCTGTCACTGGCACCTGGAGGGGGGGGCCAGTCGCTACACAGGTGGGAAGAGCCTTTTCTTCAGCTTTTTGCAAACAGCCGAAATTAAAGAGAAAAAATCCAAAAAAGCCTCAAGCCGTCAGCTGGGATGGGTTTCCTCACCTGAGCATGCTCAGCCAGCCAGCACCTCGTTCCTGCAGCAGCCACCCAGGCCCAAAAGTGTGGGGGCAAAGCCACACACCCTCCCTGGGGTTAGGCAAGGGGACAGGGAGCACTGGGAGATGGAACTTGGCAAAACTCAAGCACAGTGTGGAGGAGGGAACAGTCCCTGCCATTCCTGCAGCCGCAGCCAGAGCCAGCCTGGCAGGGCCCTCTGCCAGAGCCTGACATTCTCTTCCTTCTCTTTCCTGCTCTTCCTTCCCTCTGCTGCCTTTTCTTCTCCTTTCTCCCCTTCCTCCTCACTTTTTTCTCCGCAGTTTTACCCAAAAACTTCAAGGTGAAGATGGTGACAAAGACATCTGTCCTTTTGAGCTGGGAGTTCCCTGAGAACTACAACTCTCCAACCCCATACAAGGCAAGTGGAATGCAGGAGTCAAAGCTGTGTTTCTTCCCAGTTTCCCGGAAGTCTTTTCTGTTTGGTTGAATAAGAGGTTGTAAGAGGCAGGAAGTCTGGATTCCTGCCTCAGATTTGAGCAGATGATGGTTAATCACTACCTCAAGGAGGTGGGCTGAAAATCAGGGCTGTTGGGTTGCATTCCCATCTCTGGTACCAAATCCTTGCTTCCCTAGACAAGTTACCATTTTTCAGGAGGAACTTCTTCATGGTAAGGGTGGTCAGGCACTGGAAGGGGCTGCCCAGGGAGGTTTGGAGTGCCCATCCCTGGAGGTGTCCAAGAAATGACTGGACATGGCACTCAGTGCTCTGGGCTGGGGGACAAGGTGGAGGCCAGTCACAGGTTGGACTTGATGATCTTGGAGGTCTTTTCCAACCTAAATAATAATTCTTCCATTTTCCATATCCATTTCTGGATAAAAAATTCTCTTCCCAGAGGAGTCTCAAGGCTTTAACCCACATCTATCTTGTGCAGCGGGCACAAGAAATCAAGAGCTCCCCACTCAAAAGCTTCTGTTCAATCATTGCACCAGCTCTGGCAGAACCGAGTGCCCCGTGTTCCCTGCAAACCAAAGGAATGGGGAGGAAGGAGTTTGGCTGTTTGAGCAGGATCACCCTTGCTCATGGATGAACCTGTTCCCCTCCCACAGATCCAGTACAACGGGCTGCACGTCGATGTGGACGGACGCACCACCAAGAAACTCATCACCCACCTGAGGCCCCGCACCTTCTACAACTTTGTGCTGATGAACCAGGGCAACAGCATGGGGGGGCTGCAGCAGAACGTTGCTGCCTGGACTGCTGCTGACATGTTGTCCAAGAAGCCAGAGGTGACCCACAAGCCGGATGCCGATGGCAACGTGGTGGTGATTCTCCCTGACATGAAGATCTCTGTGCCTGTCCAGTAGGTTCCTGTCAAACTGCAGCCAGGGGGTGCTCAGTTCGTGTTTGGGGGTCAGGCCTGGGGGTCAGGTGCTGGAGACCACAGTACAAACCCACAAGGGTGGTGCCAGGGGGGTGTTCCCTGTGTTTTCAGCCTTCCTGACTGTTGCCTTTTGGAGGCAGTTCCCAAAGCTAACAGGGAAAGCCAAGGAAATGCAAAGGAAATATTTAAGGAGATGTGTCATGAGAATCCAGCTCATTCCAGGAATAACAACTGTGCTAAATTAAAAATAAGAGGCTTGCTGGGTTGAGCCAGTGGGGCAGTTGGAGCAAACTCACATCAGTGTGTACACTCTCTTCTTCTGTGCCTTGTGGAAGGAGGTTGATTCCTTCTATTCCTTCTGATTATTCCCAACTCTTAGGGCTTTCTACATTGTGGTGGTGCCTCTGAGGAAGTCCCGAGGAGGACAGTTCCTCAACCCCTTGGGCAGCCCTGAGGAGATGGACCTGGAGGAGGTGAGTGTGGGTGAAACTGGAGCCAGATGTGGGGAGAGAGCAAACAGCTGTAACGGGTGGGACGGCGAGAGCTGGGAAGGGGCTTTTGGGATACCTGTGCTCCAGGTTGTGAGTAGCCAAGGTGTGGCCAGTCCAAGAGGGATGGTTTGGCTCTCCTTGCTCCTCCTTTCATGGGTCTCAGAGCGTTCCTTTGCTTCCTGCAGCTGGTTCAGGACATTGCCAGGCTCCGGCGCCGGAGCCTCCGTCACTCCCGACAGCTGGACTTCCCCAAGCCCTACATCGCTGCCCGGTTCCGCTCCCTCCCTGCCCGCTTCATCCTGGGGGACATGAAACACTACGACAACTTTGAGAACAGAGCCCTGGAGCCAGGGCAGAAATATGTCATCTTCATCCTGGCAGTGCTGCAGGAACCCGAGGCTGTAAGTGCTGCTCCTTCCCCTGCCCTCTCCAGATCCCTGTGCTCCTCATCCCCAGTTTGGAGCAGGGAGCTGCCAGCAGCCCTGCTGCCCTCCTGGCATTCCTTAGAGCTTTCTCCCAGCATATCCTTGAGGTTGTTTTCTTTCCACCCCAGCTGTGGAGCTTTTGGATGTGGCTTTTGGAGCTGCCTGTGCTTGTGCCTGCACTGAGCAAACATGCTCTCCCAAGCAACTGGGATTTTCCAAATCTTCATGGGCAGGACTTGTACACTTGTGGCTCCAGATTTAAGTCCAGAATGGGGAGGAATGCTGAACTATACCCCAGGACTACACTCAAGTTCAGAGAGCCCTAGGTCAAACGCCTTTTTTGAGGAGAAATTTCCTTTAAAAGCTGTCCTTTAATTCCTCAGAGCAGTGACCCAGCTCTGAGAGCACATCACACACTCTGGGTGTTACTGAATCCCCCACCAAGCACAGTGGGGAGCATTTTTTTTTATGGAAAATTACATGTGCTCTCTACCACTTCAACATCTCTGCTGCTTTCACTGGGGCTGTGTTTGGCTTTATGAAAACAACTGTTTTAATATTTACCTGCCTCCTCCCTCACACACAATGGAAAGCAGCCTAATACTTTGTTGTTTTTAAATCCCCCTATGGAATTGTAGCAGGGAGCTATTGGAAATTAAGGGTTTTCAGAGGTTTTTTTCCCCAATAAATATTTAGTTGTGTACTTGATATTAAAGGATTAGGCTGACACGCTCCTGAATGGGTTTCTCAATCGGATTACTGCAGCTTGTGGTAATTTCTGCTTCAGAACAAGGTGCTGCAGACTCGCTCACAGCAGCCTGGATCCACAGCAGCTCCCAAAGATTGAGAATATTCCAGAGCTTATGGAGTTCAAGGACCCAGAGACCCTGTTCTTGTCCTGCCTCTGGCTTCTCTCCCAAACCAGCCATGCCAGTTCCCCTCTGTGCAGTTCAGTCTCTGGAGTTCCTGTGTAAGATGGGAATGCATCCTCCCTGGAATGGGGAGATTGTAGTGCTGCTGAGAACAGGCAATGCCCATTAGTCAGGGCTCTGAAGGGTTTTGAATGTGATTCTCCTGAAGAGCCCAGCTCACTGCAGAGGGAGCAGAGGAGACATCCTGCATTTTATTAATTTATATTTAATTGGAAGGGTTGGGGTTTTTTTCAGTCACCAGACCAAGCATTAATTCTTGTTTTAATCCCTTCCCTCTTGCTCTGTAATCCCATCTGACTGTCAAAATCCAGATGGTTACACGAGAGCTTGGAAAAAGTGTTTGTGGCAGTGGCAAGAGCCCAGAGATGTGGTGAATCAGAGGCAACTGGTTCTCTAAAAACACCTTCCTGGCCACGAGATGAGTTGAGCCACAGGTCCAGGGCAGGCTACAGCTTCATGTGAGTGTGTTCTTTCAGTGGTCTGTCTCTCCTGGAGCACTGGAGGAGAAGAAGGGTATTTTCTCTAGGTTCCCTGTTTGTGCTGCAGAGAGCTCACACCCTCTCTAGCAATTTCTTTCATGGAATTCTACTTTTCAGTGCCCATTCCAGCTCTGAGCCGTGCTCTTCCATCTCTCCTGTCTTCCAGACCTTTGCTGCCAGCCCGTTCTCCGACCCCATCCAGCTGGACAACCCTGACCCCCAGCCCATCATCGATGGCGAGGAGGGGCTGATCTGGGTCATCGGGCCCGTCCTGGCCGTCGTCTTCATCATCTGCATCGTCATCGCCATCCTGCTCTACAAGAAGTAAGAGCTCACACCCTGCTGAGTGTCCCCCACAGGGAACTCCTTCCTTGGTCCTGGCGTGGTCAGCTGGGGGAAATCCTTCTGCTGGCACTGGAGAGAGGAGCCCTGAGGCACAGAGGAGTGGAAGGGTCTGCCTGGCACAGGAGGGATCAGCAGTGGGTTGCAGGGATTTGCTGCTTCAGAAAAGCAGTCTTAGGAAAGCTGTGCCTGTCTCACAGACTGCAGTGAGTGTGGCAGGGCTCTCTCCTGCCTCCCCACAGACACGTGCAATGAGTGTGGCAGGGCTCTCTCCTGCCTCCCCCAGAATTGCTCCCCCAGCCTCAGACTCCCCTTCCCGTGGGCGTGGGCACAGTGAGGGGATGCAGAGAAGGCATTTGAGCTGTGGCTCAGCAGACACTTCACGTTCTCTCAAACTGATTTTCTGCTGGAGTTGGGAGACAAGAGCAGAGTGTGAGTCTGCAGGACAGAGGAGGGAGCAACCCCTGAAGTGTCTCCATTTTCCTTAGCTCTCTGAGTAGCTCATGGTGTGTGGATGAGAATTAAGGGTCCCTTGAGCACACACAGGCCACACTGTGCAGTGGAGGGGAAGCAGGAGCTGAGCAAAATAAATGATGGCAATAGAGGCCAACACAGGGACTGTCCTTAGCTGGGACATCTCACACCCAGGGTGGAGGGAGCTCTCTTAGCCCTGCTCCATCTTTGGCCTGCACAGTGTGTTCACTGACACAGGTAGTGTGTCCCCTGCATCCCAGAGGTGTGAAGCTGCTCTGGACTCAGGGACACAGATGGTCCTCCTTGGTGTCCATTAGCACTGGGTGGTCTTTGGTGGTCCCACCTTCCACCTGTGCTGCCAAGGATAGAGCTGAGCAAATGCTTCCCCTTTCCTCTGCAAGTCCTGTCTAACCTGAACATTTGTCTTGTCTTCTCTCCACTTACTGCTTTCCTGGACAGCAAGCCAGACAGGTAAGAGCACCAGATTTGCCATTTATTCAGGTTCTTTCTTGCTCTCTGTTAAGCAGTGTTTGCTGTCTGTGGTGATGGGGCTTTGTTGGTGCAGTTCCTACCCTCAGACCTGCTCTCACAGAAACCCTGTGTCAGACTAGCAAGGGACCACGTTTGAATTGGGGCAGAAAAAGGAAAGCAAGCCCAGCTTTCTCCTGCTTGTCCATTCCTAAATATAATAGGCCTTTCTCAGGCTGAGCAGCAGTGACACTAAACAGCTCATAAAGTGGTGGGTTAATGGAGCAGAGAAACACTCATTTGTGTGGCAGTCAGAGGTGAAAGTGGGATTTCTCTGTGTCTGGCTGCTCCACACAGGCTGTCCCTGAGCCACTGGCAAACTGGAAGCAGGATCTCACCAGCTGAGCTGTCCTCACCCCATTGCAGAAGCTGTTCTTGCCCCCTCAGCCAAGGGCTTCTAACAGAGGCTGTTTATGGCTGCAGAAATGAGACTTATTTCCAGCAATTTCCAAGACTGGGAGAGCTTTCATTGGAAGTAACTGATGGGTTCAGTCCATGAACTGTTAACAGCAGTTTCAGAACTGCAGCAAAAATAAACTGCTCCCAAACTGCAGAGTGGTGTCATTCCAAAATGCTGCCCCATGCAGTGCTGGCAGGGCTCATGCCACTTCTTCTGGCTATTACTGACATCAAGAGACAGCTAAAAATGTCCTGAATAACCTCCTCTCTGCCTAAGTAATTACCATTACTGCTGCAGGGGTATTACTGGAGGCTTCTGTGCACCCTGAGCAGGAGAGGTGAGGAGCTCCACAGCCTTATTGGAAGGGCTGGGACCACATTCCCAAGCCTTGAGGATGAGTCCACATTCTCACTGGAGAAGTTCTGCTCCCAGCAGCCTGTCACTGTTCCCTTGCCAGAGGTTATCACATCTTTAGATCAGCACTGGGCTTTGCTTCCAAATTCTTTTCAAGGAGAATGAGCCAGGTCAGCAAAGACTTTTCGACTGCCTCAGCTAACCTAACCCATTTGGAGTAAAATATATTAGGAAGCACTTCCATGTGCAGCTCAGCTGGCAGATTGGAGTAGGCTTTGAGTTCTGGCAAGGAGGTGAGTGGATCTCAGCAGGCACAGCTGTCCTGGGAGAGATGTGTCTACACTGTTGAACCCAGATTTTTAGGGTTCTGCAGTTAAAAAAAGATGAAAACTGCTGCTCTGACTTCTCTGTCTGCAACAAGGCAGCTCTGAGGGCTCCTAAACAAGCCAACAGCAATGTCAGTGCTTTGTGTCCAAGGTCACAGCCAGGAGATTCTGTACTTTTCCAAATGATTCTGTTGGCTCTGGTTCTTTCGGGCTGGGAATGGCTTGGCCAGACCTGGAAGGTTTTTGCTTGCAGAGCTCAGTGGCCTGAGCAGGGAGGCTGAGGTGTGAGTTCACAGCTGCCTGTCTGTGCTGCTGCTGTGAGAAGGGGGGAACTTCCAGACTTGCCTGAAAGCTGCTGAGGGGCTGCTGGGCTGCTGTTAAACCCCTGAAATACACCACTGCCAAACCTTCCAAACCCCCTCCCTTTTCTGATGTGTTTCATCTCCTTACACCCTTGGCTGCACCTTTGATTTTCAGAGGGAGCTTTGCTCAGGTCTGAACAGAAGAACCTGAGAAGACGAGACACCACAAGGCCCAAAGCTAAGCTGCTTTGTCTTTGTTTTTCTTCGTTTCTTTCTTGTTTTGTCTCAAAGCAAACGGAAAGATTCAGAGCCACGGACAAAATGCCTCCTGAACAACGCTGAAATCGCCCCCCACCACCCCAAGGACCCCGTGGAGATGAGACGCATCAACTTCCAGACTCCAGGTAACCTGCTGCTAACCAGCCTTTCCCACTGGGAAGGCAGGAATGGAGCACCTGCCCCTTCCTTAACCCTGCCTGCCTTCCTGCCTGCAGGCTGCTGCAGCACTGCCTGGACACCCAGTGCCACCCTGGGGTGCAGCCAAGGGGCTTTGTCTGTGCTAAGTGGGATTACTGAAAGAAACCTTTGCTGGCAACCTCAAGGGACCTTGCACGGGCTCTCCCCAGTGCTGGCAAGGCAGGATGAAGGGTTTTCCTGGATTCCCAGGTCAATTGGGGCATTCTGGGCTGAGCACACAGCTGCAGGAGCCGTGGCTGTGCCAAACGTGCCAGAGCACCAGTGCTGCCCCGTGCCCTGCACTGGGAGCTCCTGGGGCAGGGAGATGGAGCATGGCAGGCTGCCCAGCACCCAGAGCTCTCCAGCCACGTCTGGAACTGGTGCTTTCTGGTGCCAAAACACTCCTGCTGAGAGCCAGACCAGCCCATGGGCTGTGCAGGGAGGAAGGCAGCCGGTTGCTTGGCACGGCCGAGGCAGCATCTCCTCACTCATCATGGAATTCCAGAATGGTTTGGGTTGGAGGGACCTTAGAGCTCACACACTTCCACCCCTCTGCCATGGACAGGAACACTTCCACTATCCCAGGTTGCTCCAAGCCCTGTCCAGCCTGGCCTGAAACGTTTCCAGGGATGGGGCAGCCACAGCTTCTCTGGGCAGCCTGTTACTGGGAACAGCCACGGAGCAAGTGGATAATGGCACTGAATTCCCAGGCAAAGAGGCTCCCTGCCCCCTCCCTCCCACACACACGTGTCCCCATGTCCATGCATGTCCAAGCTGCCTGCATGGCACCTCTGCAAAGCCACCACTGACACAGCCCAGCACAGCCTGATGCAGATGGACCCTTGGCCTGTCCACACCTCTGCCTCCGAGTTCCTGGTGCTTGAGGATTTGGAAGGGAATTTATTGTGCTTTTTTGGGGGCTGGCTGTTGTTTTCAGTTCGTTTGTATTTTTATTTTGCTGTTTTGTGCTCGTTAATGATGTTTCTGTAGCTCCTGTTTGCCCTTCCCATCCCAGTCCTGTCCTTAGCGTCGTCCGAGTTTCCTTAGGGTGAGGTCCCCACAGGGCAGGGATCTGTGGGGAAGCACAAAGGCAGCACTGAGATGAGGGGTTGATACCAAAATTAATTAGTTACAACCCATTGGGATCAGCCCAAGGTTTAGGAATAATTCTCAGCTGAGGGATGGTGTGTAGGGACTGAGTGCAGAGCAGTTCAGGGGAGGTAAGTCCCTGAATCACCTCTTAGTTCTGCTCTTGGAGTGGAGTCTGAAGGTGTTTGAGATCTTTTGAGTGTCCCCATCTGCAGCTGAGCACAGTTTGCTCTTGTCTGGGTGCAGTGCTATCCTGGGTGCACACAGGAGCTCCTTTTGGGAATGTTCTGGGGGCTTCTGGATGCTCCAGGTGGAGCTGGGAGACCCAGGAAAAAGCTGCACTTCCCCAGGTGGAAAACATGCCGAAGTAAAAAGGAAAATAAAAGGTCATGGTCTTCCAGCCTGGTGTGGGTGCCAAGGAGCAGCTGGAAGTGCTGGTTCATGTTTCCCTGACTGGGAATTTCTCCCTGTCCCCCAGGACAGCAGTGTGCTTCCATCAGGGAATGGGATTGATGGATCAGTGTTCTGTTGACCCCACTGGATTGGTCATGCTGTACCTCTGAATCTGGTCTGAGAGGCTTGTAAAAGGTAGCTGAGACATCCAGACCTGCCTTAGGGCTCTGCAGATCCCAAAAAACACTGGCTGTGTCATGTCTGGCTTTAGGAAGATGCTGCCATTTACTTTCCAAGTTTATCTGGCCACAGACTTGACCTGGCTAGTTTATTCTGCTCTACAATTTGTAAGGCAGTCAAAGGTTTTAAAGGATTTGGGAGAGTTGATCACCTGCCTCCCACAGAATTTTGCAAACAGTCAGGGGAAAATGGAAATGGATGGAAAAATCACCTTGGAGTGCGTTGGTGGTGATGGAGAGATTGTGGTGCAGTTTGCAGGGGAAAACTCCACAGGTGCTGTCTGAATTAAACGTGTTTAAATTCAATATTCTGGAGTTCAAAAGGGGCCTGTAGGCTCTTCTCTCCCCAGGTAGAGTCTCCATCGTGTCCCCAGCAGTGAAACAAAGTGGGAATGTGGGAATGGGTATGTGCAGCTCAGAGGGGAAAGCATAGCACATCTTAGATATCCTGTCCTAGCCTAACCAGCACAGAAAATACCTTTCTTTTCCTCTTTAGATTTATGTTTGGTTTTGTTCTTTTTTTTTTTTAATTAGCATGAAATTTTTACAAAAGTGTATCTTTTATTTATTTATTTTTTACTGTTTTCTGCAGATTCTGGTCTGAGCAGCCCTCTCAGTGACCCTGAGTTTGACTTGGAAAGTTAGTTCCTGTGTGTTTTTGTTCCTGTTGGTTTCATTTTTCCCCCCTCCCATTATTATTTTCTCTTCTGTCGCTTTCCTTTCCGATTCTTGTTCCGTTCCTGGTACTATTATTATTATTTTTATGCCGAATTCTCCGTACTCCTGCCGTGTTTGCCCATCTCATCCCTTTCCTGTGCCATCTGTTTGTCTGAACTGCACTTCCAGTTTTACAGTTTCCCATAAGAGGCCTTTGGCAGGACAAGGGGAGCAGCAGCTCAGAGCCTGGGGCAGCAGCGGGGTCTGTCCATCCCTGAGTGTCTCTCTGCTGTCCCAGGAGAAGCTCTTGGCTCCCAGGGCTGCCTTTCCCACTGTGGAAGATGTTTCATTGCTGGAGCCCTGCTAAATATCCCCTGTCCTCCTCTGGTGTGAGCGTGGGGGTCTGTGTGCTTTGCTGTCCGTGTGTGTAACGCAGGGAAGGAGAGCTGGGAGCTGAGCCCTCCCTCTGGAAAGAGCCACCCAGGCACCTCCTCGTGTCAGAGGAGGAAAAAGGGCTTCAAAAAAAAAAAGTCCTGTCTGTGCAGGACACTGTTCCTTGGCACCGAGTTGTTCCAGGAGCACAAAGAGCAGAGGCCACTCCATGGGTCTCCACCCCGCTGGTTTCACAAGGAATTCCATCCAGCCCCGCTGGTTTTGTGGGATAAATGGGCTCATGGAACAGATGTTAGGGTGATGTTGTTGGCGAGTTGGCTGGTGCACAGAGAATCAGGTCTTTTGTGATAAGATTAGAGAGATTCAAGTGATTGAAATGTTACGTGAGACTGGCTCGGAGAGGCTTCATCCCATTAGGAGCCAAGATTCCAGCCTTGCTGGGAGGTTTGGGCTTGGGGTTTTTTTAGTAGTTTGTTTTATGCTGGGCAGGGATGTAGATGTGAGGTTTCAGCTGAAGACTCACAGATGCTGCTTGTGCTCAGAGATACGAGGGCTGGGGTATTTTTCTGAATAATGTAATCCAAATATTGGTCTCTTTGATGTTGGATACTCCTGTCACTGTTGTCCCACTCTGCTGCCACAACCCCCTTATTGTAACAGAGGGGTTGTGTGTGTTTTCCTGGCTCCCACTGCCACCCTGGCTGAGTTCCCTGCAGTAGCCAAGAGGCCACTGAGCAGAGGAACCTGTGAGCCATTTCCCTTCATGCCTTAAATTGAGTTATTGAATTAAAGCAAAGAGCAGCTGCTCAGCTGACACAGCAACGTGGCTGGTGCCACTGGAAGTGCTCCTGCCTCATTTAATACCATACTCCTGGATCTTAATGGAACCCCCATGTACTTGGCATTTTGACCAGGAAAGTGTTTATCACTGCAGAGGTTTCTGGTTTTCTTTCATTCTAAAGAGCCCTAGAAATCAATCCCACAAGGAGATTCTGTCCTTAACAGCAGCAAAACAAGTTCCCATGTGCTCCCAGGCAGTGCCTGTGCACAGTGGATTGGAGGGAAGCAGGATGTTCCCAGCAAAGGGCAAAGCTGCTTTTCAGGAGCTGGTCATACTGATATTTTTCCTGGATCTTTTATAAAGGAAACTTGTGAAATTCCTTCGAGGGGAATGTGACTCCTTGTTCCAGATTGGCACAGTGGGCCTTTCCCATGCAGCCCTCTGGCTCAGAGGGAATAACACTTGTTGCTCCATGACTTCTGAGCCAAGGAGAATCTGGGTTTTTTTCCTTGCTCATTATTACAGGGGTTTCTGGGTGTTTATTTTTTCCTTTTAATCTGCGTGTCCATCACTTGGGATTTCACTGTGTTTCTCAGCACATAATCTCTGGCTTTTCGGAGTCAGGAGGTGGCAGCTGGACCAGGGGGAAAGGAGGGATCTGGGAACAGCTGATGGAGGTGGCAGGAGTTGCTCTGGGTAGGGTTTGGCTTTGCTCTGAGGCTCCAGCTCGTGGTGTGGTCACTGCCCTCCTCAGCCCTCGCTTGCAGAGGCAGAAGGACCCTGAGGGAAGTTGGAGTTAAACTGGTTTGGTCTCTGATCTGGAGCAGCTCAGCCAGGGTGCCCTTCCCACCCCAGACAGGGAGGACCAGCTCTTCCCACCAGCCCCAGTGTGCATGGGTGCTGTGGTACTGGGGTGGACTGGACAGCAGGACCCTCCAGGTGCACAAATCCTTCTCCAGCTGCAGGGACAGGACAGCAAGAGATTAACTGGGAGCTTTTCCTCCATGAGCCAGGAGAGACTTCCTGCCCTGACCCCCAGCAGAATAGAACAGAACCAGTGCAGCCTCCAGAGGATTTTGGGGTTATTTTTGTGAGGTTTTTGGTCTATTTCCCCTCTTTCTTCTATTTTCAGCCAGATTTCCCTGTGCTGAAAATAGCTGTCGTGTTAGCTTAGAGAAAACTGTCCAGGTATGGCAGACTCGTGTCCCCAGGCCTGGGGGAGGCAGCACCTCTCCCAAATCACTGTAAAACTGAGGATGTCATGCTTGCTTTGCCATCTCTGTGCCGAGTTTTCCGAGTATCTGACCATGCTGCTGCTTTGTCACCCACCAACACCCACGGGGCTCGAAATTCTCCCTGGCTTCCATCTCTTCTCCACTCCTGTCCTTCTCATCGGGGGCACTGCCCAGGGCTTCTTGGCATGCTGCTCTCCCATGCCATCCACAGTGGGATTGGCTGGCAGACAGCATGGGAAGCCTTTGGAAAAACATAATCCAATGCAGATGAGCAGAGCACGGAGAGCTTTTCCACCTGGATTTGTAGCGTAGCTCTTTGAGGTGATAGGAAGGGAAGGATCCCTGCTCTTCCCAGAGCTCCAGCTGCCCCTTCAGAGCAGGATGTGCCTCAGTGCATCCAGCAGGACCTCCCAGTACGGCGTGGAGAAGATCCAGAGTGTTCCCTGGCAGCTCTGACTGCCTCAGTCCCAGCACTACCCGAGTGTTGGGGAGGATTTCAGGGGCAGCAGGTGAAGCAGGTCAGGAGACATCAAGGTCTGCAGCAAATTGTTCCAGTCCCCCAACTGGGAAGGGGCCAGAGGGTCTCTTTCCTCTCCATCCCAAAAGGTGACGACGTTCCCAGCAGAGCCTGGATGGGGTTGGTACAGCCTGACCTGGTGGGAGTGAGGGCTGTGCTGGAGCAGGAACATCTCCACTAGCCATGAGTGGGAAGAGGAGCCAGTGCTTGGTGTTCCCACACCTGGCTGCACTCTGGGAATGGTGGAGCTCAGACAGAACTTACAGAGCTGATGTTGCACAAAGGACAACGCATAGAAAACCCTTGGGGTTGGAAAAGACCTTAAAGACCATCAAGTCCAATTCCTGAAAAGCCTCCCCTGCTTCCCCCCATCTGCATATTCCCATCCCCTGCCCCACATCACCATGGTTGGCTGGATCCTGCCCCTTCCCTCCTTTTCTGTTGGAGTTGGTTCCTGATCCCAGCGGGTGCTGTGCCATTTGCTGCGTAGGTTCCTCTGGCAGCGTTTGCTCATTCCAAGTCCACTATTGGAATCGCTAACACACATCTGCTCTTTGGATCTTCCTTTTTGTTTTGCTCTGATTTACACATTGAAAATGGGGCCATCACGGGAACACTCTCATTTTACTGTTATTTTTTTTTTATTTCCTTGATTTTTATTTTTTTTTTACTTCCAAGGACACAATTTCGAGCCCTGAATTCTTCTCTTCTAACCTCCCTACTTTCATTGCAGATCTTACATTGTAATTTATTTTCTTTTTCTTGTTTCTTCTTTCTTATAAAATGCGCAACGGTTGTGGATTTTAGTTATTATTAAATGAGATTCTTTTCCTGCTCTCTTGTCTTCTAGGTATGCTCAGCCACCCACCCATCCCTGTTTCCGAGCTGGCTGAACACACAGAGCATCTCAAAGCTAATGATAACCTGAAATTATCCCAAGAGTATGAGGTATGAGCAAGAGTGAGTGCTGTGCATGGGTTTGGAGCCAGGAATTAGGGAATTCAGGCAGGCCCTCATCCAAATAAACATCTTTGTTTTAAGGATCTGGTTAGTTGAAATTTAGAAGTTATTTATGCCTTGGAAATTAAATTACTTAGTGTTTTACTGAGTTCAATTCCAGATCATAAAAAGAAAGAGGTTTTGTCCATGAGCTGCTCCTGGTAGTGGGCAGGGGCTGAGCTTCCTTGGAGAAGGGGGATGCATTTCTGGAAGATGGGATGGGAGTTGTCCTGGGTGTGCCTGTGTTTTGCTGCTGCACACAGAGAGGACTAAGCCAAGGAATGTGACACCCAGTTTGGGACAGCTGAGGTTGTGTGAAACGAGCAGGGACTTCTCCACAGCTGAGCTAAAGCTGGGAAAAATCACAGGGTGGTTTGTACCTTCCTTGTGCAGAGCCAGAGCCCTGAGACCATCGGGATGTGGGAGGCTTTCAGAGCAGAGGGAACACAGAATCACAGAATCCCAGAGTGGTGTTGCTTGAAAGGGACCTTAAACTCCACCCAGTGCCACCCCTGCCATGGGCAGGGACACCTCCCACTATCCCAGGTTCCTCCAGCCTGGCCTTGGACACTTCCAGGGATGGAGCAGCCACAGCTTCTCTGGGAAACCTGTGCCAGGGCCTCCCCACCCTCACAGGGAAGAATTTCTCTCAAATATCCAATATAAACCTACTCTCCTTCAGTTTAAAGGCATTTCCCATTGTCCTGTCACTCCATGCCCTTGTAAAAAGTCTCTCTCCGCTCTTGGTTTTGTTGTTGAAAGGCATAAAATGCCCGATATTTTTAGCTTAATAACTAGTCTAGACTGCCTAGGTCTGTTTACAGGGGTTATTTTCCAAACAAAGGGATGCTTTCTCCCTGCTCTTGAATTCCAGACATGGGCACATGGGAAGCAGCCCGGTGCCCGCAGCTCCACAGCCCCGGAGCAGGGGGTTACATGTTGGAGAAGGCACATTTTGCTCTGCTGGGGTCTCTCCCCCCACGCTGAGCCCGTTAATACGCTCCATCCACATTCCAGAGGCTGATTTGCATAATGCCATATCCCAAGTGCCCTGGCTCCGTGCCAGCCCAGCCTCCTCCAGTGGGAGAGCCAGAGCTGAACAAACATCGCTAATGAAGTGAAGGCGAGGCGTGATTAGAGGGATGGAGAGCAAACAGACACATCACAATAGTATAAATACCCATTAGTCAGGAATTCTCTGCAGCCGGGAGCGCGCGGGGAGGGGTTTGGAGGAGGTTTTTCGGGTGGTTTTGTGCCTCGTGGGAGCTCCAGGGTGGGCACAGGGAGGGCAGAGGGTGCCAGGCAAGGGTCAGCCCCTGGCAGCTCAGAGGGATGGATCTGGAAGCCTGTTCCCGAGGGGTGAGCACACAGCAGGAAACAGCCCAGCACGCTCCTGCCAAGCCTCCAATTGAGGCAAACCCCAAGGGCTCTGCAAAATGATGAAGGAATTAAGCCCTTGTTTTATTTAATTCTCTGGCTGAGGATTTAGAGGTAAACGTAATTAACCTAATTTCCATATCTGGGACAGCTGGACTTTAGAGAGAGGGAAAAAAAAAAACCAGCCACCAAACCTGGCATGAATCACTAGGACATGCAGAGGGGATTTTTCTCTGTGGTGCAGTTCTTTGTTCCTTCATCCTTTCTAGGAAAAATCCAGGTTGATTGTCTTAGGGCTGGGGTCCTTACCCCTGCTTTTTGCTGGGACATGCACCCCTTGCCCTGTGAGCAGGCAGCTGGGAAAAAAAAAAATTTGAACTGTGGGGCTTTGAACTGGGAGACCTTTGTGCTGGGTCCTGGTGGTCCCAAGTCCTGCTGTCCCTGCTCCACACGGAGCAACCTGGTCCCTTCCTGCTGCCCATGGATCGTTTTTAATCATGGAATCACTGGTTTGGGTTGGAAGGACCTTAAAGACCATCTCATTCCACCTCCCTGCCATGGGCAGGGACACCTCCCACTATCCCAGGTTGCTCCAACCTGGCCTTGGACACTTCCAGGGATGGAGCAGCCACAGCTTCTCTGGGAAATCTGTGCCAGGGCCTCACCATCCTCACAGGGAAGAATTTCTTCCCAATGTCTAATTTATTTCTGCCCTCCTTCAGCTTGAGGCCATTCCCCCTCATCCTATCTCTACAAGCCTTTGGGAAAAGTGTCTCTCCAACCTTTTTGTAAGCCCCCTTTTCCTCATGATATTTCACATCCCATTGGCAAACATGGTCATAAACCTCATCCTGACTTAGATATCTTCTTTCCCAGGTGTTAGCACTCACCAAGACATAGTTCTGCCCTCTTAATGGTGTTTAACCATGCACAGATTTGACCTGTTAATCATTCCATAAATACATCCTGATGTGCTCATTCCTGGTCTCTCACAGCCTTTATCAGTGTCAATAACGAGGGCTGTAATTTGGTGCAGCCTGGAATTGTCCTGGTGCCTTTGCCACAGGATTGCATCCTGCCAGAGAGGGAATTACCTCAGATACACCTCTCTGGGTGTTACCTCTGGGTTACCTGTGCCACCAGGGCTTCCCAAAGTTGTGGGAAGCAGGCGGCGATCGCCGCGTCCCTCAGCGAGCTCCTCCAAGCCACAATCTGTCCCACATGCAACAAGGTATTCAGAGCTTCACGTGCTGCTTTTCTCCTCTCTGACTCCTCCATTTTCTTTCCTGATTCCTGCAGTCCATTGACCCTGGCCAGCAGTTCACCTGGGAACATTCCAACCTGGAAGTGAACAAGCCCAAGAACCGCTACGCGAACGTCATCGCCTACGACCACTCGCGCGTCATCCTGCTGCCCATCGAGGGTAAGGAGCATCCCTGCTCCCACCAGCTGGTGCTGGGGAGGAGCTGCTGCAGAGAAACACACCTCACATGCTCTTCTCCCCCCTCTATTCATATTCTTTCCTTAACATCTCCCTGGGAGTTTAGCAAGTGGGAGATACCTCTGTAAACCAGGCGTTTGTGAAGTCCCGGTGACTGACGTATCTCCTGGAGCTGCAATCCCTCATTTCAAGGGCTGATTTATCGAGGAACTGTCTTCCCTCTGCTTGGAGATCCTGTTTGATGTGTCTCTGACTAACAGGAGGAATTCAGACCACACAGTGCTTTAGAGGGAGCAGGGATGGGGTGGTGGGTGGCAGGGAACACGGAGCGTGGCTGTGCAGGGATGAATGGGAGGTAACACGGGGCTGACTGTGCAAATGGGAGTGGCAGCAGCAGCAAAGACGTGGCTGCTGAGTTGTACAGCCAGAAAGATCACTTGATATGCAGCTCCTGCTGCAGCCCTGGCCCCTAAAAGGCTCAGGATAAGAAGGGGTTAGTAGGAGCCTGCTGGGTCATAAATTGTTTCCTGAGCTGCTTCTCTGAGCGATGGTGCAGTGAGAAAATTTACATTAAATTTCACAACTCGTGGCTCTTGACAGAGCTGCTCTGGTGCACGCCAGGATAAGAGGAGCTTGAGATGGAGTTGAACAGGGCACCTGCTTGGGTTGCTGCTGCTGAGATAATACTGGAGTTTGTGGGCTCAGGCTGTGGCTTTGCCATGGGGATAAAGCCTTCGAGGCCAGTCTTGCGTTGCCAAGAGCTGAGCACTGGAGCAGAGAGGACGTGGGATGTCCTGGTAACTGCCTGGTGAAGGGAGAGGTTAATTCAGGAGCCTTTGTGAGCAGGGAATTGTTAAAATAATCTCCCTGTGCCACAGTAACCCCGAGGGACGTGGGGAAGGGAAAGGGCTGGTCCTGAGGCAGCAGCAGAGTGTGGTGATTGCCAAAAACCTGCACGAATCTGGATTGGTCTGGTCTGCTATTAGAGGGCTTTAGATGTTTCTCCTTGTGAAGCTGACTGTGTTCTGGCTTGGTTTAATTCCGAGATTAATATTGGATGAGCCAAGGAAAGGAGAGGCTTTAAAAAGTTGCCTTGTCATTCAAGGGAAGGGAGAAGAGCACAAGTGCAGAGTGAAGGACACTTGGGCTGGTCTTGGCTGGTGGGGCTGGATTCAGCAGTCCCAGCTCTGCCCAGGGGCTCCTTGAGGGATCAGTGGTGCAAATATGATGGACCCAGGTTGAATTTCGAAGCATCTGAGAGGTTGTGACAAGCCTTGGCTGTGCCCCTTCCTACAAGGCTCTATTTTATGCTCAGGGCTGGAAGACGAAAGGAGCTGGGGAATCAGTTGTTGCTTTCTCTTTGTTTTAAATCTGGGTTTGTCAAGGCTGCTTGGGCAGGAAGAAGTGGTGGCTTTAATTCTGTGACTTCTCTGAAACTGGGCCTGTCACACAGGAAACATTGCAGGAGCTCATGGCCACTGTTTTAAATCAGAGTGGACCCAAGGGGGCTGGGGAAGAGATTAATTCCAGAAGCTCAGCCTTGATCCTATTCCTGCTGTTACTGCACAGCCACCTGCTTTCCCTCCTGAAATTTCAGACTGGGAGGGAACAGGGCAGGGAATCCTCCAGAAATTTAATCAAAAGCCATTTCTACCAGCAGCTGAAAGACTGAGTGCCCTTGAGGGTGGGATTGCACCTCTCCAGCAGCACCAATGCCTTTTGCTGCAGCCCAACTGTGTGTTGGTGCAGCTCCCCACCCTTGGCTCCCCTCAAGACAGGAGGCAAGGGCTCTGTCCCGAGTTAATCATGGGTTAGCAGATCCTGCCAGCCTTGCCAGCTGCTTGGCTGGAATTAGGAATGGCCCAAATCCCCCACCAGCTCTCTGGAACAGAACTGAGCAGCTTTCTGCTGCCATGTCCCAATCACCCTCTTCACTCTGGCACTGCCTCCTGCTCATCCCAAACCCTCAAGCAAGGACCCAGGCGAGCAGCTGGAACTCAATAGCCTGTAACTCATGTGAAAAGAAAAAATAAACCCACTCCTAAAAATGACAGCGGGCGATTTACAGCCAGTCAAAGCCTGTAATTTCAAAGCCTTCACTGGCTGAATTGAGCCTGGTTTTATTCCTTGCTCTGTCCAGCTGTAGCTCATTGGGATTATGTTGTGGACCACACAATCATTGACCAGGTGCATTTGGTGCCTGTGCTTGGGGACAAGGGCTTGGGTTTGTCTTACTAGAGGTTGGTGCAGCAGGAGCCCTGGGCCAGGAACACTAAAAAAACATGAATTCAGGGCTTAATATTCTGTTCTTTAATATCTTTTGCAAGAATTTGCTTGTCTGCCTGCAATGCAGGAGCTTGAGCTGGGAAAAACTTGCCCAGAGCCTGTTCTTCCCAGCTTCTTCACCAAGCCATGAAGGTGTTCCTGCAGGGGAATTCTCTCTAACAACATCCCTGCAAAGATCTCATGCTTCCAGCTGTATAAAGTCCTGTGCAATTCCCTGATTTTGGGTGATTTCACACAGGAATTGTGGGCAGTGATTACATCAATGCCAACTACATCGATGGCTACAGGAAGCAGAATGCCTACATTGCCACTCAGGGGCCTCTGCCAGAGACCTTTGGAGACTTCTGGAGGATGGTGTGGGAGCAGCGTTCAGCTACTATTGTTATGATGACTAAGCTGGAGGAGAAATCACGGGTAAGAGGCACGAGAGGGGTGACTGGTTAGTCATAATCCTGGGGAATTGGAGGGGAGAGCTGGGGAGCAGAAAACCCTTTGATGTGCAGCCAGTGGGGGATTTCTGCCTGCTTTGCCAGCACTCTGAAAGTTCAGTGATTCAGTGCTTTAAAAAAACAAGCCATTCACCCTGGAAAGCTGCAGGCTCCTTTGGATCTCCAGGAGAAGATCCCATTGCATGCTCCATGGGTCTGTCTCGGAGTTAATCATGTGGCAAGTTTCACATTCAGTTCTCTTGTTTAACAAGCCCCAGTACATTCCCTCTAATCTCCAGGATCATTCCAGTCTATTGTCTATGGGATTGATGTGGCATCAAAGCCTGTGCTTAGTCAGCTGGAGCTTTTCCAGCCGGGTTTGTCCCTGTCCTGATGCTCTGGAAAGACATTTCTTGCACCTCCCCTTGCCTTTGCCACCTGGAAACATCAGTCTGGAATGAGCTTCCCCAGCATCTGAGGATTTGTCCCAGCACTGAGCCATCCCTCCTGTATTCCAGATCAAGTGTGACCAGTACTGGCCAGGCCGAGGCACGGACACCTATGGAATGATTCAGGTGACTTTACTGGACACCATTGAACTGGCCACGTTCTGCGTCCGGACGTTCTCCCTTCACAAGGTGAGCTGCTCCTGGCTCCTGTTTTTCCCTGGAGATGGGCTGTGCCACCCTCTCCACACACAGCACGGGTTTGGGGGTGCTGGCACCCCCTGACTGTCCCCCTGTCCCTGCAGAATGGCTCCAGTGAGAAGAGGGAGGTCCGGCAGTTCCAGTTCACAGCGTGGCCTGACCACGGCGTTCCCGAGTATCCCACCCCATTCCTGGCTTTCCTGAGAAGGGTGAAAACCTGCAACCCCCCCGATGCTGGTCCCATCGTGGTGCACTGCAGGTACCAGTTCCCTTCACCTGGTTCTTGCACGGGGCCACCTGAGAGGGAGGCAGAAGTTTGGGAAGGTGTGGATTTGCACCTGGGAGACACGGGCAGCTCCCAGGGAGGGCTGTCCTGTGAGGGGGTTCCCAGGCAGCATCTGAGGAGAATATTGGGGATTCCACTGAGCACAGCATTTCTTGAGATGATGGGGAGGGTGTAGTTACACCAAACCACTTGGATCAAGTGTTCCAGGCCAGGTTGGACAGGGCTAGTGGAAGGTGTCCCTGCCCATGGCAGGAATGAGATGAGCCTTAGGACCCCTTCCAGCCCAAACCATTCTGGGGTTTGATGATCTTGTTAAGCAGTGGGAAGTGCCCAGTGCTGTGCTGGTGTCTGGCTCTGTGTCATGGGGTTGTCTCTGGTCACAGTGGGAAAGGAGGAGGATCAGGTGTGAGGGGTTTTTGGGAGGCAGAGCTGCCTCAGGTGTCCAAGGCAGAGCTGACAGTGACTGACAGGGGTCTGAGTGCTGCAGCCATTCTGATAATGCCAAGCTGAAGGCAGGTAGACTTACCTAATTCAATTTACAAGGAATGCTTGAAGCCTCAATGCAGATAAATCCCTGTGTTCCTCAGGAGGGTGTGGAGGAGCCTGTGGGTTCCTCAGCACTGAGGGAGGCTCTGAATTGTACAGGCTGCTGGGGAAGCTAATCCTGCCTCTGCCAGGTGCCATTCAAACAGTCTTTGTGAGTGGGCAACTTATCACTACCCTTGCAGATGGCAATTGTGCACCTCAGAAAATGAATAAAGAGGAGCCGTGGGCTCACAACCAGCTCCCAGATCAGCTGCTAAATTCTTGCCAAAGCTCCAGTCACCTGCTTGGTTCAGGTGTTAGGCAGTCTAATTAACACATCAATGGGGCTCCAGGAAAAAAGGGACAGCACTGGGATGGTAAAAGGAACCCCTTTATTAGCAGAGGCACAGAGCACAGGGCCCTGCTGAGGCACAAATGTCACTGCACACAGGTCTCATGTTACCTGGGTGCACAAAAACATTTAGGAACAGAGGTGAGGCATGTTACTCATTCCAACATCAGTGGCTTCTCAGCTGCTGAGAGATCTGAGTGATTAAACAGCCTTTTACATCGTGCCAGCCCTTTGTTGGAGCCTGGAGCCCCAGCTGGGGCTGTCACAGCTGTGTGTGCCCAGGGTGTCACACGTGAGGAGACAGAGCAGAGCAGTGTGGAGGGGCAGCAGCACCTCACCCGAGACAGCTTGTCCTCTTGCAGCCTGTCCTCAGGTGACATCAAACTGGTTTTGGCAAGTTTGGGCTGAACTGCTCAAAGCTGCTCAAAACAAACCTCTGCATGTCCCAGACTGTTTGGGGCTGAGCCTGAGAGCTGCTGTGTGAGGCAGAGGAGCTTCTGACCCACAGCCCCTCCCTGCTGGTGTGGCAGCACTGGCCCAGATGGTGCTCAGACAATTGGCTTTTTAGGTTCCAGTGGAGGCTTTACTGGCCCCAGTGCAGCACTGTGCTCACACACCAGTATCACCTGGAGCTGCAGTGGCTTTGGGGTCACCACTGTCCTCCACTGGTGTTCTACACCTCTCCAAACCTTCCAACCCAATGTTTCTAAACTCAGAGCAGCACGCTGAGGGATGGGCAGTAACACTCCCAGCACCAGTTCCATTCAGCAAGTTCCTTTAATTCAACAAAACTCACCTTATGGCTGAACCCACACCCACAGAATCTCCTGAGTTGCAAGGGACCCACAAGGATCATCGAGTCCAACTCCTGCCCCTGCACAGGAAAACCCCCAAATTCCACCATCCTTGGCTGGTTTGCCAGGATTTCCTTTCCCTCACCTCACCACCAGCTGTTGCCAAAACCGTGGTTCCTTCCTAATCCTAATCCCTAAGTGTGTTTGTTGGTTCCTCTCTGCCTCGTGCGTGTCTGTACCCAAAGTTTGTGGCAGTGGGAAGATCCTCACTCGGGGGTGAGGACCCTCTGGAACAGCTCTGAGTGGCAGGATGCTCCATCCCTCCCTTCTTTCCCCTCCCCTCCCAGCGCGGGCGTTGGACGGACCGGCTGCTTCATCGTGATCGATGCCATGTTGGAGAGGATCAAACATGAGAAGACAGTGGACATTTATGGGCACGTCACCCTCATGAGGTCCCAGCGCAACTACATGGTGCAGACAGAGGACCAGTACAGCTTCATCCACGATGCCTTGCTCGAGGCCGTCGCCTGCGGCAACACCGAGGTCCCTGCCCGGAATCTCTACAGCTACATCCAGAAACTGGCCCAGATCGAAGCCAGGGAGCACGTGACGGGCATGGAGCTGGAGTTCAAGGTACTGGGTGCTGGGTGGGGGCAGCAGTCACTGGGCAGGGCTCACTGTTCCTCACTGGAGTGTTGTTCTGGCACTTGGAGCAGACACGGAGCCTGTAGGAGGCTGATGGGAACTCTCTGGTTCCGTGTTGGAGGTAATGACTTTTCCGAGTTAAGCTGCTGCTGTTCCCAGGGGAGACCTGCCTGTGGCTGCGGGGGGTTCCTCTGGTCATTTCAAATCGAGATTGAATGTGCTCCCTCTTAAATTGCAGGTTTTTAACCTCTGGATTTTTATCACTCTGAAAGCTTTGCTTGGGGGAAAGAGCTCAGACTCTGTTCCCAACCCTTAAAAAAAAAACCGAGAGGGCAAAGCGAGGTGGTAGAACACGGAGGGGGGTCCAGGGGTCAGGAGAGCAGCAAGGCTGAGGGGTGGTTGTGCTCTGCTCTGCCCTCAGCGCTTGGCCAACTCCAAGGCCCACACCTCCCGCTTCATCAGCGCCAACCTCCCCTGCAACAAGTTCAAGAACCGCCTTGTCAACATCATGCCCTACGAGACCACCCGGGTGTGCCTGCAGCCCATCCGGGGCGTGGAGGGCTCTGACTACATCAACGCCAGTTTCATCGATGGCTACAGGTAACCCCAGCCCGGCCTGGGGGGCACAGGGACCCGGGGCTGCACCAGGCCTTGGCACTTGGGCTGTGCTGTGGCACCACAGCGGTGCAAGGACACGGGGAAGTTCCCACACACGCCCCCAAATCCAGCTTTGTTGATACGAATTTTTTATCTTGTGGTTGTAAGTTGCTGCTCCCCTAAAGCAACCCAGCCTTGTCCAGCTGCAGGGGCTAAACACAGAGTGGCAGCAAAGGGTGGGTTTTGCCATTGGGAGGTTTCTGAATGTAGGTGTTTTGTTAAGTTTGGGATTTGGGGCCGTTGCAATGCTGACAGCTCCCCCCAGGCAGCACAGCCCTGTGCTCCAAGGGATGGGTTTGGAGCCCAAACTGAGGGAACAAAGCAACCCCATGTGCAGGTTCCCTCATGTCCAGGTGCACCAGCAGTGCTGGCCCAGGCTGTGGCACCTGGATTAGGGCAGCTCCATGCCTGTGATTGGATTCTTGGTGCTACTCGGGCCCAGAAATCATGGATTCTACTTCAAAGAGTCAATCACAGACTGGTTTGGGCTGGAAAGGACCTTAAAGCTCCTCTGATTCCACTCCTTGCCCTGGGCAGGGACACCTTCCACTAGACTGTGTTGCTTCAAGCCCTGTCCAACCTGGCCTTGAGCACTTCCAGGGATGGGGAGTCCACAATGTCTCCAATTTCAGGAGAAGCACCTCCCCATTTCCTGGTTCCAGTTCCTGCCTTGAGCACTTTCCAGGAATCCAGAATCGAGCATGTAACACCTTTTCCCATGTGGGACACCATGGTAGAACAAGCTCAATTTACCCCTTGGAACTGCTGTTTAGGGAAACCTTCACCATTGGCTCTTGTTTTTGACCATTAGCACCAAAGACACCCCCACCCCTGTGACCTTGTGCTGTTCTAGTTCTTCCCCAGCGCTTCCATTCTCCAGCCTTCCCATGCACTTCCCAAGCAGTTCTCCCTTCTCTTGACCCCCCTTTCCTCGGGCTCTCCCCCAGGCAGCAGAAGGCCTACATTGCCACGCAGGGGCCTCTGGCAGAGACCACCGAGGATTTCTGGCGGATGCTGTGGGAAAACAACTCCACCATCGTCGTGATGCTGACGAAGCTTCGCGAGATGGGGCGGGTGAGTTGGGGCCGGGGGGAGTCCTGGGGTGGGGGATCCTGCAGGACAGGGACTAACAGGGCCCTGTCTTTGCCCTGGCAGGAAAAGTGCCATCAGTACTGGCCTGCAGAGCGCTCGGCGCGGTACCAGTACTTTGTTGTGGACCCCATGGCAGAGTACAACATGCCCCAGTACATCCTGCGGGAGTTCAAGGTCACGGATGCCAGGGTAAGTGCTGGCACGGGCTGGGATGGAGCTGGTTGAAGCCATGCAGTGGGGAAGGGGCTGGCAGAAAACACAGGGTTTGGTGGGTTTGGCTCCTGAAAGAAAGGCTGAGGTGTCAATGGGTGCTCAGGGAAAGTCTGGGATTATCAGTGCAGGAGAGCTCATAGAATGTCCTGGTTGGAAGGGACCCACAGGGATCAGTGAGTCCAGCTGCTGGCCCTGCACAGGACAAGGTGAGGGTTGGGCTCTGCTCCCAGAGAACAGGTGACAAGACAAGAGGGAACAAGCTCAAGTTATGCCAGAGGAGGGTCAGGTTGGACATCAGGAGGAATTTCTCCATGGAAAGGGTGGTCAGGCCTTGGCAGGGGCTGCCCAGGGAGGGTTGGAGTGCCCATCCCTGGAGGTGTCCAAGGAAGGACTGGAAGTGCCACTCTGTGCTCTGGGCTGGGGGACAAGGTGGGGATGGGGCACAGGGTGGGCTCCATGGGCTGGGAGGGCTTTTCCAACCTCAAGGATTCTGTGACAACCCCAAGAATTCCTCCCATGTGCCCAAGAGCTCAGTTGTGATGAGGAACAGAACACACACACAGATTGTACTGAGATATTTGTTCTTACAAAGGGAAAGTAGTTTCTAACCTCTCACAGTAGTGAGTCACTTTGTTAGAGATGGGCCCAGCTTTTGGGTTTATTTGCAGTTTATTTGAGATGAAAGCAGAAAATATTTCCCTCCCAAGGCAAGTAAAAACCTTGTAAAGGATTCTCTGCACCCAACAAAAAAAGTGCAGTTCCCTGGCTGGAAGAGGAGCCACTGTCACTCATGTTCAAAGGGACTCATTCACTCCAATAATCTTTGATTTGATGTCAGATTTCTCAGCCAAAGGAACATTTCAATACCTTCTCAAATTTGTTTGGCAAATTTACCCTCCCTTCTCACAGCAGAGCCTCCTGCTTTTGAGGTTGTCAGAGTATTCCAGAACCTGATAATTCAATTTGCAAGGTTGAGAAGGAGGATGCCTCATCAGTCCTCGTAGAACAAGATTTATCTTCCTGTCAGCTGTAATTCTGACACTGTGGCAACTCTTTGTGAAGATTGATAGAGAGGCCATCACCTCACCTTGAATGTTCCCTTGCTGAAGACTCCATCTGTGCTGTCTGCAGTGGTCAGAGCTTTCAGCACCTGCCAGGATATGGATCTGTGCTGACAGGCTGACTCTGGGAATGTCAACTGCAACATAAGCGGCTTCATCACGATGGATCTGGATAATAAATACGTGTGCACTTGACTAGAACACAGAGTTGGCTCAACTTTCTGTGCCCTTTAACAAACTAGCAACAAAATGGGGTTATTTGGGAGTTTTTTTGCCTTTTCTATTTGTTCTCCCAGCTCCAGGATGTTTTAACTGTTCCTGTTTTCTCTCCCCCAGGACGGTCAGTCCCGGACTGTGCGTCAGTTCCAGTTCACTGACTGGCCAGAACAAGGTGTGCCAAAATCAGGAGAAGGTTTTATTGACTTCATTGGACAGGTACACAAGACCAAGGAGCAGTTTGGCCAGGATGGCCCCATCTCTGTCCACTGCAGGTAGGCAGGTGCAAATGGGAACATCTCGTTCATCTGGGGATGCAAAAGGAATTAAAATCCAGGTATCTCCCCCCTTTCCCACCCCACCTCTGCAGGCAGATTTCTTGGGGGTGTCAGTGTCAAACCCTTGATTCTGACACCCAAACCCATCTCCCTTCATCCTGGGCACTGCCCAAAAGGCTTTTGACCCTTTGTATTTAGAGGAGGGGTATAAAATGCTGATCCCTGAAGGAGATGGAAACCACATTGTTACATATATAATATATATCATATTTGACCTGCAAAATTAGAACTATTTTTACCAGTTTCAGCCCAGTTCTGCATCACTAATGTTTGCTGGCAGCAAGAACTCTACCTCCCTACCCATGAGCAGGAGAAGATGATCCATTATTCAAACTATTTCATTTAAAACCCCAATATTACACATTAGCAATATTTTTCACACTGAATGCTGTTTACCACTAACCTTTTAATTTACTTTTTTTTTATTTCACTTTCCCAAACATTTTTTGGGTCATACTTTGACTATTGCTGGTTATTTACCCTGGTTATTTACCCTGGAGGACTGACCTCTGCACTTGCAATGTGTTCCCAAGACACAGCTCAGCCTCACCCCGACCCCAGCATTTACAGGAGCACTGGGACATGGTACCACACAATTCCCTGGTGTTTTTTCTCCCATTCCTGCAGTGCTGGTGTGGGCAGGACTGGGGTGTTCATCACCCTGAGCATCGTCCTGGAGCGGATGCGTTACGAGGGGGTTGTAGATATTTTCCAGACAGTCAAGATGCTGCGAACACAACGACCTGCAATGGTGCAAACAGAGGTGAGCTGGGGGGGGAAAGGGACCCTGGGCTGCCCTGGCTGAGCCCAGCGTGCTCCCTGCCTTTGGAATCCTGGAATGGGTTGGGCTGGGAGGGATTTAAAGCCCGTCTCGTTCCACCCCCTGGGCAGGTTGACCTTTGCAACCAGCACCAAACCCTCAGCTGAGGTGACTCAGCAAGGCCAGGCTGCTCTGCTGGTTTTCCATAAGTCATAAAACAGAAATAAATGAGATAATAATAGTTATTAAGTTAAAGATCTCATCCCAGTGTGGAAGCCTCTGTCATCCCCACAGCTCCTCACTGTGGAGCCACCGGGTGCCAAAAAGGGAAGGGCTGGGCTTGGCTCTGCTCTCCCAGGAGTTCTCAGCTCTGGGAGGATCAGAGAGGTTCCTGCTCAGCTTTGTGCTGCCTGGAAAGCAGGACAGGGGTCCTGAGGAGCCTTTCCCCACCTCTGAAGCTGGTTCTCTTTGCTCTTGGCAGGATGAATACCAGTTCTGTTACCAGGCAGCTCTGGAGTATCTGGGAAGTTTTGATCACTATGCAACATAAAAAGCCATCGTTGTGCAGACTCTACCAACCACTTCAGTCCTGGAAGGCCTCTTCTGACCCAGGAGGAGAGCTTGAACTTACAAAACTGACTCAGAAGAAGTACCTTTTCATGGGACAATGCATCGGGGAGCAGGGGGGAGGATTGGAAGGAAATTCCCTTCGGGAACTCCATGGTGTAACCTGGCCCAGAGGCACTCGGGACGTTGCTGAGGGGCTGCTTCAAGTGGAGAACTGCTCTTGTTACCTCAAGTGGTGTTGGCTGTGGAGGATGGATGGATGGATGGATGGATGGATGGACGTGGTGGAACAGATCCAAAAGCTAAAACACACCTTGGGAAACGTTTCTGCTGGAGAAGGGAAGGAAAAAACAAAACCGACTTTGGTTACATCATTAGAGTTCAGTTTCTTTACTAATCTAGTTGGCAGTCTTTAAAGGAAGTCACTTGCAGAATTGAAGGTGTTCTGTGAAAGAAAAGGAACTAAAATCTCAACACTTTGGCAAACTTAGGGTCAGGAGTTCTTCTAGCTGGAGTCTTAATAACCTCAGTATCAGCACTGGGAGGATTCTGGGCTTGCAGGCACCTTGCAAACAGCACCCACAGAATGCCCCTGCCAGAGGTTTTATAGCTCACATTTTGAATACTTGGAACATTCCTCATTTCTTCTAATTCCAAAATTTATTTTTTAGGGTATTTAAAATGATAGAGAAGAGAGAGAAAGAGGGACACAAACCCCAGAGTTGGCTGTGTGGGGTGGCCCCCTCCCCATGGGCAGTGCTGGGACCTGGGCTGGGGTCTGGTCCCCTTCCCAGCACATCTGGCTTTCCTTGGAGCAGGGTGGGACACCCCAGGAAGAAAGGCAGCCCCTTCCCCAGGCTCTTTGCACATTCACCCCCCCATCCCTGCTGTGAGCAGCTGTGTCCCCCAATTCCTGCTGGGAGCATCTCCCTGCCAGGAGCCCCAGGAACAGCCCTCACAAATTTAGTTCCAACATCCAAGTGGTTCTTGCTGCCACCCCTCACTCTGGGAGCCACGTGGAGCTTCTCTCAGGACTGTCCAGTACCACCTCCCACCTTGGCACAGCTCCCACCATGCTCCCAGTACCACCCTGGCCCCTGGGCACAGCTCCCAACATGCCCCAGCTGTAAAAGAACTGGGAAAGATCCAGGAAGGTGCATCCAATGGCAAATACTGTGAGTGGCTTTCTTTAAAGTATCGATGTAACTGTAACAAGTGACATTTCCTTTTTTTTTTTTTTAAATAGTGTATTTTTTCTTTTTTTTTTTTTTTTAAAAAGACAAAGAATATCAGTCAATGAATTTAAAAGAAAAATTTGCTTATTTGTTCATATTATGTTCAAAGACAGTCTATTTTTTCACTGTAGAAATGTTACGTGTAATGGCTGTGATATATAAAATGCAGTGCAAATTGCTACTTCTACATATTGCTTTTCTACCATTTAAAAGGTTTAACTTGCTCATGTAAGAACAAAATGTCCTTTCTGGATTTTTTTTGGTGTATTTTTTGGGGGTTCTTTTGTTTTCAGTCACAGACATATCCCATGGAAGGGTGGGAGGGCAGCAGGGGGTGGCAGTGCCAGTTCCCTCCCCTTCAGTTGTGGCCTGACAGGGCCAGGGCTGAACTGGGAGATTCAACAGCACCAGTGGCTGATGAGGACTGGAGACACTTAATTTTGGAGCCTTGACACCATCACAGGTGTATTGCCCAGGTCTGTCTGTGCAGCTGAAATGCTCTTCCATGAGTTTTCCTGCACAGAGGACAGGATTTCTGGGAAAACACCCACTGCCCCAAGCTCTGCTTGCCTCTGACTTTTCCTTTTTTTTTATTTTTCTAGAAGGGGTAAATCATGGCCATCAAGTGCTGCCCAGAACCCCCCACACAACCCATTTCCTGTCTTTAACTGAGAAAAAAAAAAAAGAAAATAACAAAAAGAAAAAAAAAAAAAAGGAATTGACTGAAAGGCTTCTTCGAGGTTTTACTTATTTGTGTGAAAGTTGCCCAAATTTCTAAGTATGTTGCAGCAAAATCTTACTGGACAAGTTGGGGGGAGGGGGGAGGTTTTTTTCTTTGTATGAGAGCAAAGTGCTGTTGCTTTCACACTGTTATTTCAAACTGAAACAGTAAGTGGTTTTCATACCACGGTGTATGTAGATATATTGACTTTGTATTAAAGGAAGATTGTCTGAAGCCTGGCTCCAGCCCCGTGTGTTGGCAATGAAGCAGCTGCTCTGTGCAAGCCAAGGACTCCCAAATCCTCGTGCTGGTGCCCAGGGCCAGGTAACAGGTTGTTTTCCCTCTGCTCCTGCTAAAAATAGAGCCCTGCACAAGGCAAACGTGTGGCTGCAGAGGAACAGGCTCAGCTGGGAGCTCCTGGCCAAGCAGTGCAGTGACAGAGGCAGGAAGGTGCTGCTGGTAGTGGTGGATGTGAGGTGGGATCACCCAGAAAGGTTCTGGTGGTTGTTTCTGCTGCCCTGTGTGTCCCTGAGGTTCCCCTGGCCCTGCCCAGGCTGCAGCTCCGGGGGGAGGAGGATGCAGACCCCCAGTCCAGGTGCTGTCCTGGCTCCAGAGGATGGATCCAAGCTGCAGCCAAGGAGTGGGAAAAGTGTCAGTGAATAAAGAGCCTCACTCAGAGCAGGAGGCAGAGGAAGCCAACAGCTCCGTGTGATGCTCGTGGCAGAGGGAGGTTCCTGTGTCTGGATGGACGGAAATAGTCCAGGAAGAGAAGGCAGATGCCTGGAAGAGGCTGTGCCATCACCTGCAGAGCCACAGGGAGGTGATGCTGGAAGCAGAAAGCTGAGCTGCACCTCAGTGACAGCCTGGCACAGGGTGCCCAGAGCAGCTGTGGCTGCCACATCCCTGGAAGTGTCCAAGGACAGGGTGGAGCCACCTGGGACAGTGGGAGGTGTCCCTGCCATGGAACTGGATGAGCTTTAGGGTCCCCCCCACCCCAAACCATTCTGTGGTTCTGTTAAAGTCCATCATCTCACTAACCCAAACTCTGCTAAGCCAAGCCACAGGCTTTGCTAGGCCTGAGCCAACCATAGCTCCTGCTCCCAGGTAGGCTCAGCCCAGCCTGAGCTTCCCACCTCACCCCCTCAGGGCAGACTGAGCACAGCAGGAGAGGCTGGTGAGGACACAGGGCTTTGGGGGATGATGGAATTGTTTTCCATCAGGGATTCTTCCCTCCCTTCCAGCACAGCTCCCCCCCTCCCCCCCACACTGACACCACCAGCAGCACTTTGACTCGAGCTTAAAGAAAAGAACAAAAAATTAATTAGCAACTTCACACCAAACTATGAGCAGCCAGCAGGTGAGCTGAGATCCCAGGGAATTACATCACCTCCAAAATGTTGTTACTCCATGTGATAGATGGAGCAGGGAGGGAGCCAACCAACCATCAAACAGCAACAACCCCGATGGCACAGGGAAAAAAGGAGAAAAGAATAAACTCCAGCAATCTCCTGGTTTATAACCCTGTCTCGTGTGTCCCCCCAGGCAGTCGTGGGAATGGAGGTGGGTTGTGAAGATCCATAATCTGGACTCAAAGATCATTTGTAGCACAAGTGGCTCCACAGCTCAGCCACAGCACCCAGGACAGACCCCTCTGCCCAGCCTGGCAGCAGAGAGGGGATTTGAGATGCTCACTTTGTGTTATCATTGAAGAGTAGAAAGGAAAAACTGATTTTTCTTCTGAGCTCTGTTCCTCCCCTCCCTCCCTGCTCCCCTGCACTCCCAGCAATGCTATTCCTGTCTCTCCATGACGTTAATCACTCCCATCACTGCTCTCCAGGCTCTTATTTTGGTTCCATCCTTTTCTAAGCTGGCATGACCATCCCCCAGCTCGAGATGCCAAACCTTTACAGACCTGAAATAAATTCCACATGGAGCACAGGAGGGTGAAGAGAATTGGAACAACTGCTGGGAACTAAGTAAATCTTTCAGAAAAAACCCGACCAACACCAGAGGGGAAGGAAATAGAGGATGAAATCTCACTGAAGGGGTAAAGCTTACTCAGACTTACAATGATGCTGAGGCCTCCCTGACCCTCCAGCTCAGAAGATCAAGGAGCAGGAGCAGCTTTGGTTGGAAGATCCCATTCCCAACTTTGCCTCCTGGTTTCCTTTGTATCTCTCCTTGCAAATCGAAAGCACATGAGCAGAAATTCCAGCAGAATCTGTAGCAGGAAAAATGAACTTGGCTCCTTCCTGCTCCTCACACCACCACGTGAGGAAGAGTTTGTTGGAGGAAGGAGGCAGAAGAACCCTCTGTCCTCAGCTGATGGACACACCAGGATGCTCCAGGTAATGATTCTGGCACAGAAAAAACCACCTGAGTGCCTGGTTCTGCCACCCAGAGACACCCCAGGGACAAGGAAGGGAACAGAGATGCCCATAAACAGCCCTGTGCTTCCTGCAGCTCGTTTGGATGGATCCCAGGGAACCAAAGTGCTCCAAGGGCTGGGAAACAAAGGGCCAGACCAACAGACCCAAACTGTGCCTGCCCTTGCACTTTCAGATCCCTAAGGATTCCAGCAGGAAAGCCAAAGGGATGGTAAGCCAAGAGCAGAGACCACAAACAGGATCCCAAGGGTAAAGAAGGGCAAGGAAGGATCTGCTGGGACCTGACAGCTCCACAAACCCTCCTCACTGGAACACTTGCTCCTTGGACTCAGCTCCGTGTAATTCATCCCACAAACTCTTTCCCAGTTTTATTTCATCACATCAGACAAGAGCAGGGCTGATGCTCTGTCCCTGCTGGAGGCAGAACAGCCCCAGAGGACACATGGAAAAATCCACATGGAACAGTCCCAGTGCTGCAGGCTCTTCCTGGTGAAAGGAGCTGCTGGAATCACATCCCAGCTCTTCCTGGTGAAAGGAGCTGCTGGAATCACATCCCAGCTCTTCCTGGTGAAAGGAGCTGCTGGAATCACATCCCAGCTCTTCCTGGTGAAAGGAGCTGCTGGAATCACATCCCAGCTCTTCCTGGTGAAAGGAGCTGCTGGAATCACATCCCAGCTCTTCCTGGTGAAAGGAGCTGCTGGAATTACATCCCAGGTGTGGATTTTGGATGTGACAGCCCAACGTGCTGGAGCTGTGATTAATGGATGAGAACATGGATCATTCCAGGCTCCAGGTCCATATGGTGCATCCCAGCTGCCCATCCTGGTGCCCATCCCGGCTGCACAAAGCAAATAAAGCAGGAGTTCTTTCTCCAAGCTCAGCCTTCCAGGGCTCCCTGGCTCAGACAGCACCAGCCTGAAACCTGGCACGGGGCTGACTCTCATTTTAATTAAGCACTAAGTGATGGCCCATTAATGCCCGTTTCCAGCAGGGTGGGAGGGGAGGCTCTTGTTCCTTATTGATCCCAGGGATTTTCACTTTGTCTCTCCTTTCTCTTTCCCTCACACGAGCTCTGGCAGCCTTGACAGCGAGTTTATTAGAGATGTGAGCAGGGGTGGAAGGAGTAAATCGTTGCAGGTAATATTTTTACAGACCAGGGCTGTCACAAGAGCTCTGGATCTACATGGACACGATTCCTGACAGAGGAGCAGGGCAGGGACAGCGGTTTTAGAAGGAAATCTCGGAGGGCTCTGTTAGTAAAGATGAGAAGAACACTGAGGATGGAGCCAAACCCACCCCTCCAGCACGGGCTGCTTTTCCTTATGGAATGTCCAAGGCTTCTCTCAGTGCTTGCTCCAGGGAGCAGCATCCCACAGCAGTGGATTCAGGCAGGAGCATCCCTGGGGACTCAGAGCTGGCCCTGGCAATGCTGGTCCCATCTCAGGGACCCCGGGGCACCCCCGACCCTCACAGCCCTCTCAGGCACCCGGGGAACCCCCTGCCATTCCTGGCATCACTTCTATGCAAATCCGGATTCTTCCCACAGTTTACTAAATGTCTCTTTAAGCCCTTCCCTGTCCCTTTGACAGAACTTTGTGGTCAATGTGACTCTGCTGGAAGGCCCAAACCCCGAGCCCCCCTTGCCAGGGCCACCTGCAGACCCCAGACCACAGCATGGAACGGGGCAGCCCCACCCTGCCCAGTCCAGCCCGGCCCCCTTCTCCATGTCCATCCCTCCCTCTGCCAGGGAACATCCCAACGGGACCACCCAGACCCCCACAGCCCCCCAGGTGCTGCCCCAGGCAGCTCAGAGAGCCCTTCCCAGCTCTGTCCCAGTTCCCATTCACACCACGCTGGGCAAACCCAGTCCGTGCCTCAGTGGGGATCTGCAGCAGCCTGGATGCCAAATCCCTGAGGGAATGATGTGCCAGAGCCCCCCAGGCCCCTGCACAGCCCCAAACCAAGAGCCCCTCAGTCCCCTGCAGCAGAACAAAGGCTTTAAAGGAGCTGTAACTGTAATTTACATTCCAGAGGAAAAGGAAAAGCTTTTCTTGGTTTACAGAATTACCCAAGTGGCAAAGCAGTTCCCAGGCCAGGAGAAATTCCTCACGTTGCAATAATGCTTTAATTATACCAAGAGCAGCAGTAACAGACCGAGAAATCAATTCCTTCTCCTAAATAAGATGGTTGCAAATTCCAAGTGAACAGATGTAGAACTGAAATGGAAAAAGTAAATACCCTCAGAGGCACTGAGAAAATTGTCTTACTATTGCTACAAGTTCATCCACTGGCAAAGGGATACAGGGATCCTGCTCCCAGATTTCCTAAGGAGGAAACCACAAGTTCAATCTTTTCCATTGCAGTGTCACAACAGGCACAGAAGAGTTCCCAGCCCCTTTTCTGCTCCCACATCTGCACATCTCCCTCCTCTGAGGAGCAAATCCCACCTGGGAGCACAAAGGATGTCACAGCCCAAGAGCTGTCACAGATACCCACACCTCTCCAGGGTCTGAAGGAAAAGCTCACCTTGGTTTCCACTTTCCTGCCTCCCACCCTTGGCACCACCCTGAGCTCCTCCTACAGCAGCACAGCTGGAGCCATCCCAGATCCACAGGGCAGCTCTTGCTTTTCCTGTAAATCCAAAGGCCACATCAGCCCAGAGAGGAGCCCAGTCCATGAGTGAAACCCACCCACACTGGCACAGGTTCCCAGAGAAGCTGTGGCTGCCCCATCCCTGGAAGTGTCTAAGGCCAGGTTGGAGCCACCTGGGATAGTGGGAGGTGTCCCTGCCCATGGCAGGGGGCGGAAGGACCTGGGAAGGAGAGACTGAGGCCTAAACAGCAGCTATTTAATAACACTCCCTCCAACTATTTAATGTGTCCCAATCCCAATCCATCTTTATCCCCCTGTTTTTCCATTGTCTACTTACCCATCCATCCCCAGAGTGGGAACCCCAGATCCCTTTGCCTTTGCACAGAGATCAAAGCCCAGTGAAGCACCAACACACACAATTCCCTCAGGCATTAAAGGCAGAAATTCCTGATTAAGGGAGTTTGGGCTCCATCCATCTGTGTCCATCCACCAGGGAACACACACACATGCAGATGGCCATCCCAGATTAACAGGTTACACAAGGGGTTTATCCTGGGCTTACTGAGGATAATAAACCCCTCCAAAAGAAAAATAATTGTGTCCAAATGATTAAAAGAGAAAAAAAAAATCTTTTCTTTAAATACATAACATTCTGCCTGAGCTGGAGCAAGGTGTTGCTCAGGGAATTGCTGAACATCCCTGATCCAGGTTCCACTCCCACCAGGCCCTTCTCCAAGCACTTCCCAGGGGAATCACCAGCCCATGGCAGGAGGGGATGGCAAAGAACAGCCCACACTCATTTAACAGATATGTTTTGATATGTTTTTAAGGCAACAAACTCCCTGCTTAAGGCTCAGACTGGATGGGGCTCTGAGCCTCCTGGTTTAGTGAAGGTGTCCCAGGGCAGAGGTTGGAATGGGATGATCTTTAGGGTCTCTTCCAATCCAAACCATTCTGGGATTCTCTGAGGTGTCTTCCTACAGGCTCAGGCAAAGGAGAAAAGGAGAAGGAGGAGAAGGAGGAGAAGGAGGAGAAGGAGGAGAAGGAGGAGAAGGAGGAGAAGGAGGAGAAGGAGGAGAAGGAGGAGAAGGAGGAGAAGGAGGAGAAGGAGGAGAAGGAGGGTGGGTGGTGCTGGTACCTTCCCAGGGATTGTGGAGATCCCTGGAGGAGGCAGAGAGTTGAACAGACCAGTGGCTCCCAGCTGCACCTGAGCTCCTGCTTTTCCAGAATTATTTAATTCCATTAAAATAAGAAGATATCCCACTTTCAAAGCCAGGAGTGGGCAAAGGGGAGGTGGGAGCCCTTTGCTGAGCAGTTGTTTTAACCCATCTCCAATGCTTTGGGCCTGGGTTTGGTCTGGGTTCCCTGTTCCTCACACCAAAACCAGAGCAGAGCAACTCCCCTCACTCCCCAAACCCAGACAACAACAGGGACACACAAAGCATCCCATGGAAATGTGAGCTTTTGTGGTTCCTACTTTTAATTCAGACAGCAAAGGAGTTTCATTAATAAACCTTGGCTGTGGATTTCCAGCACAATTCCTCATGTCACAACCACCTCAAGACACCTCCATGAGGCCAGGGGTTTTTTAAGGCCTCTCCAGTGTGTTCCAAACCCACCCAGCTGTTTTCCCACCATCCCTTCAGTGTCTGGGGAAGCAGGAATACCAACAAAGGGCTCAAGTGCTGCCAGGGACCAAAGGAGTTTGGTCAGTTTTCCCAAAGGTTGATGTGACACCACATCAAACAGCAGCAGAGACCTTGTGCTTGGGTTGTTAATCCACACAATCAGTTTAAAATAGATAAAACTGAAGTAACATTTCCTGCCCTGTTATATTTAACTAACAGCAGAGATTTATGCGTATTCTCCCAAAATCTGGGGGAGGAAGATGGTGCAGTTTCCATATAAAATACATCCATTTCCACTCCCTCCAGAACACACAATGGAAAGAGCTGTTGGAGCATTTGCCTCTGGGGTGAGGTACCAACCCCTCCCACAGCTGAGGCAGAGCTGGTGCCTCTCTGAATCACACAGCCAGAAATACAATGAAAATGACGAAAAATCGCAAATTATTTAAAAAAAACCCACTTCAGGCCCTGCAGATTTTGGCCATGGGATATTTTTAGAGGCTGGGAGGAGATGCTGAAGTTGCCTTCAGGGCAATGATGGCAGTGAGCCACCAGCAGCAGGGGGGAGATGGTCCAGTGTGTGCCAGGGGTCCCCCTGGTGCCATGGGGTCACCACAGCCCCTGAAACAGCTGGAGCTGCATCAGCTTTTCCACACCCTCACAACCTCCTGAGTGCCCTGCTGCTCCACACCAGCAAACAACAGGGATTTGGGGGGTGAGACACAGGGATTTGGACCCCCAGCCCTCCTGCACGGCCAGGAAAACCAGGCAAAAATTCAAAAATTGTCCAGGAAGGAACAACATCAAAGCTATTGCTGAAGAGCCAGTAGTGCCTTTAGGATCAACATATGGAATCCAGAATGGTTTGGGTGGAATGGAGCCTAAAAATCATCCTGTTCCACCCCCTGCCATGGGCAGGGACACCAGGGACTTGCTTTGTCCACACAGAAGGTGAGAGAGGCAGGAACTTTAATCCACTTTAATTCTCAAGGCAGATGGGTGTCAGAGGGGGAAACCTTCCACAGGGGTCATCTGGAAACACAAATTTGGCCTTTTTAAGCAGGAAGAAACACTTTCACAACTTCTTAACCTCAAATGTCTCATTCCCCACCTCCCACCACCATCTCATCACACCCAACACCCACCTTAGAGCTCCTGGACTTGCAGGGGGAGTTTATATTTTTGGGTACCCCCTTTTAGCTACAGAGGATTTTTTTAGGTTGAAACCTAGAGATAAATCAAAGCAAATTACTATTCCCCCAGGAAAAGCAGATTCAAATTGCTGCACAATTTTTTATCTAAATAATGTTTAAACTTTAAGAAGGGGGGAGAAAAAAACTAATTACATCTTTGTGTGGAAGATCATAAATCACATAATTACAATGGGAACCTCTGCATCTTTCCAACAGACCAAAAGCAGACTACACAAGTTCTTATCTCATTACTGTTTAATTAAGAATTATGTTTGAGCATCTTCTTTTTAATTATCACAGAGCCCAGATGACTTCTAATCTCCTTTTTACCCAAAAATGAGGGAAGGTGCAGTCCAAAATGGGCACTAATGAATTTACAATTTGCTCTTTGGGGAACTTTAATAAAATTTACTCCACACACAAGATTAACTCTGATAAAGTGAACTTCCAAAGAGAACATTTGGTTCCTTTCCATTACCATCACACGACTGTCAGGAGCTCAGGAAGGGGATGCTGAGGTGGTATTTTTGGGGGCAGGGGTGGGAGTTTCACACACAGTTTTGTGACCCCAAAACAGTCCCAGAGGGGACAGCATGGGGGAAATGGTGAACAGCAGGAATCAGCACCTGTGTGTGTAATGCTCCCAGGCCTGGGAATGGCCTCCTGCCCATCAGGTGGGAAAAAAAATCAGATTGTAACACTTTATCCTGCACTGAGCACAAAAATCTTAATCAATATCAGAAGAGGAAAAGCTCAGAAAAGCTGTACCTTATTTTGTTGTTGTTCTTTTCTCTGGATAAAATCCATTTATTGAGGCTGCAGGTGCTTTGTGTCCATCCACAGCAGAGCAATAACAGGGTAGAGGAGGATGACAGCATCCTCAGGGAATGGTTTGGGCTGGAAGGGAATTTAGTGATCACCCAGTGCCACCCCTGCCATGGGCAGGGACACCTCCCACTATCCCAGGTGGCTCCAACCTGGCCTTGGCCACTTCCAGGGATGGAGCAGCCAAAGCCTCTCTGGAAAACCTGTGCCAGGGCCTCCCCGCCCTCCCAGCCAGGAATTCCTTCCCAATATCCCATCTCTCCCTGCCCTCTGCCAATTTGAAGTTCCATTTCCCTCCTCTAAACACCAGGAGAAACTTTTCCCCATCAAAACATTTTCCCACTGAGGTCTGTGCCCTGCTGGCCACTGTCACCTGAGGTGACAACCTGCAAAGAACACACATATATTTATATTTTTAAGCCCAGCACACAGCAAACACCTTTTAATTCAATTGCTTGAATCGACACAGAGAGATTATTAGTTTTCAGTAAGATTTGATTCAATTAATTAGCCCAAAAAATATCAGCACAGCCAGGCAAGCAAAGAAAAACAGAGCTAAATCCCTGCCATGGCTCTGCTTCATCTTTTAAAGGCAATTAACTCTTAGTTATTAGCTTTTAATTAGGGAATAATAATGACACCATTAATACAGTTTATTATACTTGTCAGCAGACAGCTGTTCCAACCAGATTCCATTATCAGATCTTGGAGGCTTTTGTCTGCTCCTTGTTCAGGGGGGAAGCAGAGGATTCCCAAGCCCTGGCTGGGGGTCAGTGGGATCCCCCCATCCCATCCCTCCCCAAGGAGGGAGCAGAAGGAACAGCAGCCTCCTCCCAGCCTCCAAAGGAGCCTCATGGAATCACCAGAGATTTTAGTTAAAAACAACATCTCAGACTTTGTTAAATAACCCTCTGAAATGGGTTATCCAGCCTTGACTGTGCATTGATGTCTCTCTCCCGGGTCGTTCCCGTGCCTTTCCTGGAGAGGGGGATGCTGGAGCTGTGCCAGAGCTGATTTTACACCTCAGCTCATCCCATCTGAGATGGATCCCAAATGTTCCCGATGTTTCCCCACCCCCCAGGGTTTTCCACCTCTTTGGAAGGGCCGGGCAGGGCAGAGCAGAGATGATTTGGAAGCAAATAATCACTTAAAAGAAATGAAGCCTTCAGAATGATTCCATCCACTCCTAATCTCATCCCACCCCACTGCTGGGTGCGTGTCCCTCACACAGGCAGCTGTTCCAGGGGTGCCAGGAACACCATTTAATACTCTTTTCTTTTTGCCCCAAATTTACATTTACCCTAAAACTGTAAACTTCAAATCCAGCTGTAAGAGCAAAACACTTGGCCAGAATGTCTCAGTTTTCACTGAGGTTTTATTATTTCAGGGTCTGCTGAGTCACTCAAATAAAATCCCCACAAGGTTGATGGTTCCACAGCAAACCACACATTGCTGTTATTTTCCCCATCATCCTGTTCCACTGTGTCTAAGGCAGAGCTGTGGTATCCACCCAGCAAAGGCTGGGAACCATTTCCAGGCCCCAAACCTGTCTTCACTGTGGTTTATTATTCCTTTATCACACAGGAATTAATCTTACTCCTAATTATGCATGCAGGATGCTACAGCAATACAAAAACACAATGCCATGTATTATCCCCATCTACTCTGGAGTTCATAAATCACAAAAACAAGTGTAAAATATTCTGTTGGGTTCCACTACCTTGGTTTTCATTTGTTTTCCTTGCTCTGGACTGGAGGAAGCCCTAAGGGAAACACCAGGGGCTCCTTGGACCTGCTCATGGAAGGTGTTTTCCTCCTCTTCTCTTTTCCTTCTCTTCTCCCAACACAACCTGGAGGAGGAACAAAGCAGCTGCAAGAACCTATTTGCAATTTTCTGCAGGAAAGCAGAGAGTGTTGTTAAATTGAAAGCAAAGCTGTTCAAAAAGGAAAAACTCCCACTGAGGATTGAGGTAAAAATATAAGAAGGAAAAGGATGGCAGGGTCACAACCAGCAGCACCAGGACTGAGCAACTGCAGCACAGAGAGGCTGCACTGAAGGAAAAAGGAAATGGTGGGAGGAAAACCAGTGTTGGGAAATTACAGCAGGACATGGCAGCTCTCAGGGCAGACAGCCTGGAATGCTCCAGAGCCTCCCAGGAGCTAATTTTATCCCTGTTTTCACCCCTCCTGACAGGTCCCAGGTGTGATGCTGGAGGCGTTTGGTGCATCTGTGTCGGCAGCTCCCAGACCAAGTTCCCTCTTCCTTCACACCAGTGACTAAGCCTGAATATTTTAGGAGAAACTGTTGTAGATGTCTCTACAAAACTATAAAAACTAGAAAAACTTCTCAGCTGAGGGATTTGCTGTGCTCCGGGCAGAAGTTGGGAGAGGAAACCAAAAGTGAATTTCAACCAAGTTCATCTCTAAAATTCATGTGATGCCCAAGATCAGGGGACATTTCAGGGTGAATTTGCTCAGGTAGCAGGAACTGCTTGGGGTGAGGGTGTCCAGGAACTAAATCAGTGCCTGGGCAGCTCGAGCACCAGAAGAGCTTGTGGCAACTCACCTTTAATTTAAGCACCATCTTTTGATGGGAGGGAAGAGCAGGTCCAGGTCCTCAAAGGACTCCTGTTCTTTAGGGAGGAACATCCATCAGATGCATCCAAATGGGATCTCCAAGAGCCTGGTGGCAGGGGGGAATTCACTTACCTGGAGCTGTACAAGTGCCACTTCTCTGTGGGTCCAACTGGGCTTCCCAGTGATCCCAGTGTGAGGTGGCACATCCCATGTCCCTGCCCTGAGCAGAGCCCAGGGCTCCATATCCCCACCCTGGACACCCGTGGGTGTCTCCCAACAGGAACACCACACATCCCTCGTGGGCAGATCTGGGGAGAGGAGCAAATGAGAGTTAATTAAACAGTTAATGCTTTGCTAGTCTCAGTTTTAAGAGGGGATAAGGGAAGAAAACCCCTCTGCAGCCCAGGGCCTACAGCCCCTGCCCCAGGCTGTGCATCCTGACCCCACATTCCCATGGGAATCTTGCACCAGGAGATTTATTTCCATTATGTGATGATTATGGCAGGAAACAGCAGCACATCAGAGGTGACACTGCCAGGCCCCACTCACATGGCACCAGGGGGCTGGAAAGGCCCAGCCACACCAAGGGCTGGACAAAGGAAACCCAAGGGATGGTCCCTTTTATTGGGCTTTTGGTGAGGGAAGAGGGAGGAGTGTGGGGTTAAAAATATCCAAGTGTAGGAGCTGGAGCACCTGGGGTTCAATGGAAGCTGTGCATGGAAAACCCAGAGGGAACAGGGGAGTGTTTGCTCCCTGTCTGTGCAGTCAGTGACCTGCTCAGTGAAATATTGCAGAGGCTTGGCAGTGCTGTTTGGTTCTGGTGCTGTGAGAGTAAATCTTTTAAAAACATTAAATGACATCCAAGTTCAGGGAAGCACTTGCACGTGTAAATCCCAGCAGGGTCAGGAGGCTCAGTGTTGGGGTTCCCTTCCCAGCTTTGTCACTCAGTTGTTGGGAAATCCCTGGGCAATTTTCAAATAAAGGAGCTCCAGTGTTGCTGCTGCATCATGGAATGGTTTGGGTTGGAAGGGACTTTAGGGACCATCCAGTCCAACCAATGGCAGGGACACCTTCAGGGATGCTTCTAGTTTACAGGAGCAATTTATTATCATATTTTTCACTAATTCAGCTTAATTGGCTGATCCCAGGTTGCTCCAAGCCCCATCCAACCTGGCCTTGGACACTTTAGGGATGGGGCAGCCACAGCTTCTCTGCTGTTATCACCTGCAGGTACTTCACCACTCAGGTCTGAGTATCTTAATCCCAGCTAGAAAAAAAACCCCACAAGGTCATCTCTTACTACCAAGAAAAACTGCAGGGAAATTAATTTGGACAAAACAGACCAGGTCCTTGATTTGGGAATACCACAGAAATGAGACAAATCACAGAGTTTAACAAGCAGTCAATTGTCTATAAGCTGAATTAGTGAAAAATATGATGATAAATTGCTCCTGTAAAGCAGAAGCATCCCTGAGCAGTGGGATGTCCCACAGTTGTGCTCAGGCAGATTTTTCACCACAGGCTGACAAAAATCTCACGCTAATCACCCAACCCAGGCCACAAAGCTCATGGATTGCAGTGTTAATTCCATGTTAGAGCTGAATCCCAGATTAATCAGACACACCATGTCTGGAGCTCCAAGTGGCTCCAAGCTATTAAGGTAACAAAGGAAACCTCAGCTATAAGTAGAGCCACAAGGAAATCAGACTTGCACCACATCCCTTCTCTCACCTCGTTGCTTCTCCATGGAGAAAATTACCCAGTGACCCCTCTGTACCTATAATCAACTTGGATTTGATCTTTTTAGTCAGGCAGATGAATCCCTGCTCTTCTCCAGGGCAGCAACATCTTGGCCTGGATCATGGGTAAGTGACCATTCACTCCTAATCAAAGACAATTTGCTGTGTTTTCCAGAGATGGCTCCATTAAATGAAGCAGATGAGCAGTGGATCTGGCCATTTATTTATTTTTAAACCCTGATCTGGGGCACAGGGGAGGGTTTCACTCCTGTTTCACAGACAGCTTGGCCACGAGCTCGTTTGCTGGGGGATATTAGCAGCTGGCATCTGAAATGGCAAGGCTGGGGTGGAGAGGTAAGCCAAAGTCAACTGGGCTGAAACAGAGCCAAATTCCTATTTATTCCACAGGAAAAGTGGTTAAGCTGTGGTTGCTGTGTAATTCCAAACAGTATTTGCACAGTGACCTTTACATTTCCTCTCTTGGAAACTAAAAATTTAATTTTTTCTCTGCTCTCCTACAGAATAAATAACTCCCAGTGGTTTTCTATTGGTGAGCAAGTAACCCAAGGACTTCTCTTCTTCTGCTATCAAAGCTGCCAAATAATTCTGTGTCAACAGCTCCAGCTCATTTGTGCCTCAGTATTGTGCCAAAATTGCCTTTTTTTGTGTGTTTGTGCCAGCACAAGAGATGACCTGAACGTGGGGCTGGAAAGCAGGAACCCACAGGAACTCCTTTGGAATGTTTCTGCTGGAGTCTCAAGGAAGCTGTTGCACCTTTATTCCCATTGGGAAGCTCCAGGAGCACTGCAGGTACCACCTGGATGAGGAACTCTGAAGCACATCACACCTTTTAAACTTCACAGGATTAAAGTAATTTGCAGGGTCTCCTTGTGGGTGACCAGGGACAGGAGCCAGGGAAGGGCTGGAGCTGTGTCAGGGTTGGGATGGAGCTCAGGGAAAGGTTCTTCCCCCACAGGGTGCTCGGGCACTGAACAGGCTCCCCAGGGTTTGGTTACGGGCCCAAGGCTGCCAGAGCTCCAGGAGGGTTTGGACAACAGGGACAGGGGGGCATTGGTGCGGTGTCTGGGCAGGGAGTTGGACTGGATGATCCTTGGGGGTCCCTTCCCACTCAGGATATTCCATAATTCCATGATTCTCATTAACCTGTAATGAGATAAAGGGATGAACTGTCCTTCTGACCCACCAAACATGGAACTGATGGCACAGGAAATAACCTGGATCACCAGAGGTGCTCCTCACGTGGCTCCTCCATCCATCCCATCCATGAGTGTCCTGGGAAGCAGCAGCAACGTGTCAGATATCACAGAATGTGGGAAAAGCTGCACAAAGCTGTTATCACACCTCCCTGGTGACAGGGACAGCTCTGCCCTGGGCAGGTTCCATGCAGCCCTTGCTTTAATCCAGGTACAGTCACATCCTTGGGAAAGCTCTTCCATGAACCTGCACTCTCCCCAGCTCGGTCTGTTTGCAGGTTGGGGCTGTGAAATCATTTAATTTAATAATTTTAAAAAGCTGTTCTGACCACCTTTAGCTGTGGGGGGGGGAGGGAAAAGGAGCCCAGATAAGAAAAGTAACGAGGATTTGCCAAAGGAAAGGTTTCACCTTGTGCTGTGGGGAAATTTAGGGAGAGAACAGATCCATTTCCATCTTCCTCACTGGAATGCTGCCCACCACCACAGCTGAGTGTCCTTGTGAGAAATGCCATGAGCTCAACTCAAATTGCCTTCAAACTAAACCAGCACCTTCAAAGCCAAGTTTAGGTTAGAACAGCTCCTGATGAGCCTGAGATCAAACTCCCTGAGTGAGCAGCTCTGACCAAAACACAGGCACGATTCCAGAAGGGAATTGCACCTGTTTAACGAGGAGTTTTATTAAACTGGTGCAATTTGTTCAAGCTGAAGGAGAACTACTGATGAAGAACTAATAGGAACTGCAAGGGAAGAGGAATAGAGACAAATCCTCACGGAATCACCTCGAGAAAGAGAAGCTGTGCAGAACTGGCCAAAGCACAGATGTCTGAGGCATGTGATGAGGTTATTCATCAGCTGCTCCTTCCCTGAGCTGAACAGGGAAAAGTAAAGCCAAAAGGAAAGGAGGGAGTACCTGAGAGCCTGGGATGTCATTCCCTGTACAAGTGGGGAAGTTGGGAACCAGGAGAGGCCATGGACATGGATCTGTACAGTGGAGATTTGCAAGAAGAGTTGTTGCCATGGGAAAGCAAAATGAGAATCAAAACGTTGGCTCCAGAGGAACAAAGTGAGAGAACCACGACCAGGGGACCTGGGGTTGTCCCCACCACTGACCAGCCTTACCCAGTCAACACTATTTTTACTTTTCTACATAATCCTGTCCTTTACAAATTAAAAAAAGGGATTGTCTCTTCCATTTCTTCTTGCCAAGCTAAGGATCTTCAGTTAATGAACCTTCACCCCCTGTCCCACTCCAGGCACATGGAAAAGGCTCCAATGGCCTCAGAGGAGGAAGGAGCTGTTGATCCCCATCTTCCTAATTCTCACAAATCACTTGTGCATGTGACAGTTGGGGACACTGACTCAGGGAGCTCCATCAGCTTCTGTGCTACAGGTTCCAGAACATCTCCTTGTGTGACAGTGTCCTGATGCTTCCCAGGGAAACCACAGCCCTTGGAACAGGGAAAGCACCATGGACACCCGGGTTGGACACTGGTGCTGAGCACAGCTCCCTGCAGGAGCTGCACAGCTGGACCAGTCCTGAACATCTGTCCAGGGCCAGAGGATCCTGCCAGATCATGGGCAGGATCTCCAGAGGACGGAGCCGGCACAGAGCATATGGAAAAGTCAAAGGGAAAAACCAAAATATGCTTTAGTAGGAGAGGCAGCTCAGCTGTGTAGGTTCACAGATCCCCACAAATAACCTTCTCCAGGGAGAAGAAGATGGAGAGGTTGGAGGAGGAGGGAAATGAGTTGTGCTCATCCACACTTTTCCCTCCAGCCCCGGCTGCTCAGCCGGAGGGAAGCGTAGGAAGCAAAGCTCAACACTCCAGCACTCACGACATTCCCATCGTATCCCTGGGGACTCCCTGGCACAGCAGAGTCTCCTCTAACCCCACATCAGCCACATTCCAGTGCTGGAATCCCAGGGAGCAGCACAAACCCACAGAGGTTGTGTGGAAATGCCTGTTCCACCCCGCGAGGTCGATTCCCGCCTTTTGATCCCGGATCCAGGCAGTTCCTGGGAAGTATGTGCTGCTTCTTAAGACAGCCTGGAAATTCTATCAGTTCTTACTACAGAACACAGCAAACCTTAAACCCAAAGGTAAGCTTTGTGTGGGTGTAAATTCCACCAGTTCCTACCAGCAGCTTCTTCCCAACAGGACCATTCCTTCCTCAGATCATCTCAAGGAAAACTATTAAGCTGCAAAAAGATTGGAAGCTGGAGAGTTCTTTTCTTGCACATAACCTGCAGCATCAGCCTCATCCTGCAACAACTGGAGAGGAATTTGTCAGAAAGCTCAGGAAGGGAAATTTAAGGTGTTGAAATGAAGGGTCAGGAAGATGGTGTTTTAGGAGCTTCAATGTCTTCCAAGGATTGGAAAAGCTATGGAAGAGTATGAAGTAGATGCCAGAAGGGAAGGAGCAAACTGGTTATTTAAGGGATAAAGGGTTTGGAAGCACCTCTGGCTCTTTAGCAGCCACAGTTGTCCTCAGTGAGTCAGATGGAACAAATCTTGGCCTGGACAAAAATCCATTGCAAGTCTGGCTTTTAATTTTGGGAAGGGTGCAATGGCAGACTTTGTTCCTGCTCAGTTGCCAGAGAGGAAGGAAAAAACTTTCTTCATCAGTCTCAGCTTCTCTGGGCTCAGTTTTATCAGCCACCTCCTCCTGCTGTATAAAAGACTATAAACTTGAAATGAAGAGACTTCAACCCCCCAGAAAGTGTCTGAAATGCTCAACAGCCTTTAATTCATTTTGAACCTAGAGGCAAAGAAAAAAAATAGGCAAAAAATACATCACAGCCTTAATCTAGGGGGAGAAAGGAAAAAAAATCATTATTTTTATAGCACATAATCAGACACTTACAAATATATTTCACTGGAGGAAAGGGTAGGAATGTGCATTTCCTATTTCCTTTTCAATAGTCTGATGCCCAGAGGGCATCAATATGGTCATTACCCCGAATTTGCACAAGTCATTCCTAAAGCAAAAAGAGGGATTTAAAAATCAACAAAAAGAGAGAAAACCCTTGCACCAAGGAAGGGCATTTGACAGTTCCAGGTTCATGTTTCAATATAATTCAGCATCTGAATATGGGGGGAGGCAACACACTTTTGTTTTTACAATATAAATAGTATTTTAAAAAGGTACTACATATGGATACAGTCATGGTGCTATTGCAGTCAGGATTTCAACATGCAGAGGAAATTCCCCAAAAACCACTCAGCCCATCCCACCCTTTCCCTCCCACCTCCAAAAAAAAAATCCTCTGCTGGTTAAATTTCTCTTTCAATTGTTTTAAATATTTTTCTCATGGCCTGGCAACATTCTTAGTCTTTTATACAAGCAAGTTTTCTATTAAATCATATTTTAAGCGACAGGAGACAGTTCTGGAGGAGGAACAACCAAGGCTTTGAAGAACCTTGCCAATTTTTGAAACTTTTATTAGTCTCAGTTTGGTTTTATTCATGGAGACATCTACTGAAAACGTCAAAAACTCAGAAACTGAAAAAAAAAATCAAACAGAACCCTGTTTTTTAAAGGTCTTACACACACACACGTGCAGCTCACAGAAAATAACCCGTAGCAGAGGCAGGAAGGAAGGCTGGGAACTCCAAATCCCAAGGGAGAACAAAACCAAAGTGGAAAAAAAAAATAAAAATCATTAAATTGCTTTATTCTATCTCCACTCTTTCACTAGGACAGTTTAATACCCATGGAGTCTCTTCAGATGCTAATCTACCATCTGCCAGCCCACAAATCCTTCCCACTTATTCCCTTAAAGATCCAGCCAGAGCATTGCTTAAAAAGCCTCTCCCTGGAACAACCACCACCTTGCAAAGGGGCTTAAAAAAAGAAGAATAGAACCCAAGGATATTGTCTCTTTCCATCCAGTGATTTCAGGAATCAGGTGGCAGGGACTGCAGGGCAGCACTGCGGGTGGGGAGGGGCCCGGGTGCCCTCGCCCACCTTCAGCCCATCCCCTTCCCAGCTCTGGACTGGCACTGCCTGCTCCTCTCCCTCTGCATTGATTGAGGTCCTCCAAAAAATGTGGAAGACTTTCCAGTGACTTCAGGAGGGTTGGGATGAGGCTCTTTGCAAACACTGCTCCACAGCAGCTCCTGGGCTGGAGGCAATTCCCAAGTGTCCCAGTGGGAGCTGCCCACTCCAGACTTGAGGGTTTGCTTTTGCCTTTAATGCTCCTTCAATCCTCAGGGAACTGAGTCCAACCAGGGTTTGCTTTCCTCTTTCCAGGAGTAACTCAAAAGGCTCAGTCTTTACTTAAGTAAAGGATGTCACGACAATCAAAGATGGTTTGGGGAATTTCTTCTTTAATAGGATAAAAGAAAAAAACGTACAAACACCTCCCAGGCTTCTGTCATGGAATGATTCTCACACTGTAAGGAGCACAACTCAAAAAAAAAAAATAATTAAAAAATAAAAATAAGGAGATAAAGAAAATAATAAGGTTCCTAAGGGAGAAGTGCCTACCAGAGCAGCCCCTCAGAGCCCTCACTGCAGCAGGAAGGGGGTGGCTGGAAGGAACTGACACAAGCAGCAACAGAACACTTGCCAAAACAAGAGTGGCAGCTTGGAACTGAAAGCCATGCTGGTTCTCCAACTAGAAAGCAACTGTGATGGCAGAGATGGGGAAGGCAGGTGGCAGGAATGACCCAAACCTGGCCATTTCCTCCCTAAATCCCCTCCTGGTGACATGGCAGTGATGCCCACGTCCCTCACGGGGCTTTAAGAGAGATAAAGGTAAGAAACATCCCAGCTGTGAAACATTTCTTTCCCCCTCTTCCCCAGCTTACAAAGAAGATAGTGTTTCTTTACAAAAAAAAAGAACCCAGAACATTCCAGGACATCTGTTCTTGAGCTCCCTCTCCCCAGTGTAACATCAGTCATTATTCATTTGGAGGGGAGGGGGGGAGGATTTCATTTATTTTCTGTTTTAAAGCCATAATCTAGAAAAAGGTTTCGTGGAAACTTCTGTTTTCCTGTTTTTGCTCGCTTTTTTTTTTTTAATAATGCTCATTCATAGAAAACTTCACAAAGGTGACATCTATGTACAGAAAACACAATCCCAAAGGCTGCTTCAGTAGTCAGTGTAATAGCACCTTGAAAGACAAAAGTTTGACAGAGTTGAAAAAGTCATTTCTGGTACATTTTAACCCTTTCCAAGCCTCATTTAAAAAAAAAAAAAAAAAAAGAAAGAACCAGTCACAAAGCTCCACCTGTAGAAACTCTTCCAAAGTCTCCATGTGAAATGCTGTCTCTAAGGTTTTTCCAAGCTCCCCACTCTCTTGGTCAGCAATACCTGGTAAGGTCGAGGTAGAGTGGAGCCAGACAGGGTTTTCCTGCAGTCCAAACCAAGAGGAGATGAAAGAAATTCACAGCAAACTATTGCACAGGGCTGGTCTTCCATTCCACAGTTTCCCTTTTTTTTTTTTCTTTTTCTTTTTTTCCACGAAATCAAAAAGGGTTAATTTAAGATTTGGAATTAAAACATGTTTCTCTGAGTCCCAGGCTGGTACTGTGTCTGCAACAGGCTCTCCATAAAGGCCATGTAATCTGGGTTCTGTCCATATTCTTCAGGATTCCTGGAATTCCCCAGCCGGGGACGCTTGGCTGGTCTCACTTCATCTCCCGAAAATACATCTTCCTGAGGGGCCCCAGTGCTGAGGGACTGCAGGAGACATGGAACACAACCATTAGAGGCACAGCAGGAAAACAGGGAGACACCCCTGGAGAGCAGGGAACAACCTGGGGCAGAGCATTCCTCTAGGAAACAACTCCAAAGCTCGTGGGCTGGAATTAAAAATTCCGGGCTTCTGGAACCAAACTGGAAGGACAAACTTTTTTTTTTTTGTGCTTCAGAATATCATTTACTTCCTTGCCAATCCTCTCTTTCTGCCTTTCCTCCTCTGTCTCTTCTCCCAGTTGAAGACTCAAAGGAAATTGGGGGTTCCCCAATTCCTTTCAAAAAAGACCCACAGGAAATATTTGGGAGTCACAAACAATTCCTTCTGCTCTTCCTGCCCTGACTCTCCAGTGAGGAGCATTTCACTTGCTTACACTCAAATGGGATGAGGTGGGACCACTGTGGGCCCTTCCAACCTTTTCCATTCTGGGATTCCTTGATAGGAATTGTCCTCTCCTATGGCTTTGTCCCTTTCTTCTCCTGCTCTACATTCCAGCACCTGGAGCATCCCCCTCCACAGAGCACAGAGCTCTGGCAGCAGAAATACAGGAGAAAAAGTTTAGCTTTCAACCACACTTGAAGCTTTCTGTTCCCTTTATTCCCTTTCCAGCTTGCATTCCTTCCTCTGGAACTGTTATAAAGCCTGATGTCTCCACTGCAGAGAATTTTTCCCAAATCCTGGATTTCAGGGTTCCAATGTGTTGGCTTTGTTATTAGACAAGCTTAAATAAACTGGAATATTGTGCTTGTCTTAGAAATTAATCCTAAGGTGCTTCTTTGCCACCAGAAACCCTTCAAGGATAACAAAGTAAATTATTATTAACCTCTAAAATTTGGGCCATGAGGTCTAAAAATAACCTCAAGCAGGAGGGAGAGGCCATGAGAGCTACATCACAGAAGGCATTTTACACGTGGCATTTTTGGGTAAAACCCTTCAACATTTCATGGAAAAGGGATGAAAATTTTCCTCCAAGTTCTCCTCAGAACTGCCTGTCCCTGAGCCATTTCTGACATCATCCCCCCCAGTTGTGGCTGGTGCCACAAATCCACAGGGCTGGGGAGCACTGGTTGAACTGGGCATGTTGTTCTTGATGGAGAGGTTGAATCATCCTCCTTTTGTCTCCTCAAAGAAGCCCAGAACTTTATCCCAGGTTGACTCTGGACCTGTCCCTGCTCTGCAGTGGCTTCCAGGCAGACATTTAGAAAGAATAAAACTGTCTGTTCTCCAGTCTCATCATTTGTTTAAATGGAATGGCTTTAAAGGTTAAAGCACCAGGTTTGAAAGCAAGTGTGGAACCAAAAGAGCTGTGAAATAAATCCCTCATCATTTCTAGGCTCAGTAATTCCACTGTATTCCACTCAAAGACAGCCTGATCTTGTAGATTAAGAGATTTATAGGTAAGAGTTATGTTCTAAATCTCCTATTTGGTGAGAAAAAGGAGGTTTGGTCCCATGTTGATGATCAGTTCTCCAGAAGCCAAATTCACCTCACATTTGGACAGAATGACTCCATATAACTGAGCTCACATGGTGTAAAATGAGCTGAACATAATCTTTTAACCAGAGAAAATAAAAATCTGATCTGAACACGTGCAAGGGAAAAATCATTTCTGTGCTTCTCCAGCATTCACAGCAGGGATTTCTTCCACTCTGTGTATTTGGGGAGTGACAAGTGGTTTGACAGCCACAGAAAGTGGAGGCTGCATTCACCTAATGGCTAAAAAACACATGAGGAGGATGGGGAGGGTTCTGCTGGGTTAGAGCTGCTCTTTTGGTACCCACCAGGCGAGACTTGACTCTCTTGGGAAGCTCTTCCTCCAAGGTATAAATGTCCCCACGCTTCACCATGAGCTGAGAACCATCTTCAAACTCCACCTGCAGAGAGGGAGGAGAGCAAGTCACAACTTGGCCTCTCCATTTACAGCCCATTCCCAGCCTGTGCCATGTCTGGTCCCTCCAGGGAACACCAAGGGATCAGCTCCCATGGGTGATCTCTTCCTTGGCACTGCATGTCTCCAGGAATGCTGTGGGATGAGCATTCCAAAGCTCTGCTAAGGATGCTGAACCCCAAAAGTGCTGCTTTCAGTGCTGTTCAGGTGCCTCTGTCTCATCCAGTGCTCCCATGGATCCCAAAATATCTGCACTACAGCTGGCCCAGCACCTCTGCTCCCCCTCCCACTACATATTTCTACTGAGTTTTGATTCAAATCCTGAAAAAAAAAGCAGCTTTTCACTTATAATAAAAGCAGCCCTGTATTCAGGCCAATAAGTAATAAGAATTTCTTTCATCTCAAACAAAGCATTTTCACAGGTCACAAGGAAACAACTCCAGAACATTTGTATCTCAACCAGCAGAAATAGCCAGGTACAAAAAACTCCTCCCCATCAACCCCTTTTTGCTCAGCACTGATTATATCATGAATTATGCATCAGATGTTCCAGGAATGTTTATTCATGGAAACGTGCACAGCAAAATGTTAAAACTATTAAAACTTTTTATGAGATTCTTATTTCCTTTGCTCAAGACTTTAATACACTTTTCTGGATAAAGCAGGAGGACACAGATCACAGTTTTATAGGGTGTCAGGTTCAGGCTGGGCAAGGAATAAAACATCTGTGCTCCCAAATCCTCCTCCTGCACTGTCCAGCTCCAGCAGCTCATTCCTTAGGCAGGATCAGTGTTCCCATCCTGGAGCTGGGATAGCTGTGCAGTGGGAGCCCAGGCTCTGAAAAGTGAGTCCTTCAAGGGAAGTTTAAGATGCAACTTTATTTATTCTCATTTATTATTCCCTTTATTACATCCCATTCAGTCCCTGGTTTTGCAGAGCACCACCATGGAACAGAGTCACAAGGGAATGGGAATTACAAGGTCTAAGAGCAAAGGCACCAGCAGATCCCTGTCTGCCTTTTCCATGATATGAGCTCAACTTGGAGGAGAAAGGCAGGATTTGGAAGTGTCATCTCAACTCTCAGAGTGGTTGGACCTTGGTTATTGAAGTTCCAAACCAGTGCTGTGGTTTGTAACCCACAGGTTACAGCAAGTCACAAACCAGTCACAAACCAGTCACAAACCAGTTATTTGAGCTCAATTTTTAAACCAAACATACACATTAATCTGAGCACACCAAACACAGGCTGGGGGTGTGAACTGGGAAACTACTGCAAAATAAGCCAAGTTTAAAATGCAAAGTAATCCACATTTATTTCATTGCAAAACTGTTTCTGTGTTTTTAAATATGATCCTACTGCACAGCACGTGCAGAGGGAAGCAGTGTGGAAAACTGTCCAGGCTGTTTTCCCCATGGAGAAGAGCTCTGCTCACAGGTAACTGCCTGACTGGAAAAGCACAGGCAGATTTTCCTGTCACTATCCACAGAACAGCCCATTCCAAATGAGAAATCCATGACAATTTCCTTTGCTGTGATTAAACTGGAGAGCATGGATAAAAAAGCAGCTTTATGGATTTTATATTGTCCTTATTCAAAACCAGGGTCAGCTCAGACCACTCCTCTGAGGGAGTTACAGCCTCTCCCCACCCAAAAACCACTGTGAGCTGAGCAGGGGTTATTGAGTTTTACACAGACACAAAATACTGTGTGGAAAGTCTTGTCCAGAGAATTTGTGGCTGCCCCATCCCTGGAAGTGTCCAAGGCCACGTTGGATGGGGCTTGGAGCAACCTGGGATGAGTTTTAAGGTCCCTTCCAACCCAAATCACTCTGATTCTACAAAAGGACTGAAACCAGAATCTCATTACGAACAAATTCAAGATACTGGACTTCTACTGTCTTTTTGTCCAGAGACATTAATCTCTTCAAAATCACAACTATTTGCAAATTCCAGCATGTATTTTTCCAAGTATAATTTTCAAAGTATACTTTTCAACTTTTGGTACCATTGAAGAATTATTTTATCAAATGAACCTCTTGCATTTTTTAAAGCTTTCTGTGCTCAAATACTGACCTCATGTGCCAGGTTAAATCTTCCTATACTGACTATTGCAACCAAATTCCAAATGTGGAACAATCTCAAAGACCAAAAAAATCTGGTTGCTGTTTTACTCACCTTAAAACCAGAGAAGGTGGGAGTGTATGAGACAGAGAGTGAAGGTCTCCAGTTCCTCACCCAACAGCAGCAGGAATTCCCACATGCTGCTGCTGCTGCTCCACAAAGCACTTTTCCATGACCAGAGGATTATTCCTCATTCTCCTGACCCATCATTTCCCTCCCTTCCCCTCTAATTGGTGGGGTTGGGCTTGATGATCTTAAAAGTCTTTTCCAACCTTAATGATTCTGGGATTCTAAAGAGTTGAGGAAATTTGTAATGATGGAGATATTGACTCCTGGGGAGCTGCAGCTGAGGAGCTCAGCTCCTGCCATCAGAATATTCAGGTAGGTCACTTTTGACCTGATCCATGAGGAAAAAGGCAAATTTATTTTATATTTTAAAAGCAGATACAGTCTAGATGTGGGTCTATCTCTACACCCACATTCTGCCACAGAAAACCTTTACCCTGACCCTGTTTTAACACCTATTTCTCTTCACCCAACCTGCAATACTGATTTCAGGAGGCAAATTCTCCTTCACGACCACCCAATTCCAGCACCCACATTGCCATGAAGTCCCTGGGGACACTCACCTGGTAAATCTGATTGATCTGGGCTGCAATAAACTTGGCTTTATAGATGATTCCATCTGTCCACTGCAGCTGAACCAGCTCCCCCTCTGGAGGGGGTCCCATTTGGATGCAGTCCCTGCTCTGGAGACAGAGAGGAACAGGTCACAGACAATCCCAACTAAGCTCAGAACTAGAGATGTGTGAAAATCACTGCTCCAGGAAGGTGCTATTAACATTATAATGAGGTATAAGACAAGTTTCTGCACTTGGAATTAATTGTGGGCATCTCAAAAAAAATAGTGTGAGACCAGGAATCAACTCTGTGCTGAGAGTATCCAGTTCCAGGACATTTCTCATTACAAATTCCAAACCATCAGATCTCCTGTGTCTCAAAAACAAGCAGGGCAGCTCAGTGAATCAGTGGCACAATCAGGAAGGCAATGCATGAGCTGACAAATCAATCCCTTCTAGACATTCCCTCTATTAAGTGAATTCCCTGTTTTGAACCAGAAGTGCTCACAGACAATCTGCTTCCCCCACGAATCACACTTGTCAGTTGAAAAATAAGATTATTCAACCACAAAACAAATAGGATGAAACTTAAAAACAAACAGTGCTTTCTGTGAAGTCATCTGCATTCAGCAAAATCACATCTTTGTCAAAGAACCAAAAAATAAATGAGATAATGTCACAGACAAGGACTGTAATGAAGAGCAGGATGAATTTTCCTAAGCAAGCAGCAACTTAAAAAAAAAAATTAAAATTAAAAAGTTAAGTTTTGCTTTGTTGTTCCAGCCCAAAGCACACAAGAGGGAGGCACAGGTCACACTTGACACTCATCTAGAGGGGAACAGTCTCCACAGAGCTGCTTACAATGATGCTTTCAGGGTAAACGTTGTCGCTGTAGGAACCGTCATCGAAGTTGACCTCGTAGAAGGTCTGTGTTGTTGTGCCAATCACTCTGCACCTGTAGTAGAGCCCATTTCTGTTCTTTGTGATCACAGTCTGCCCCAGGGCCACCTCCCTCCGGAACGGGGTCTGTGCCAGAGGGAAAAGGGAATCACTTGTAACCAACAGCGAGAAAAGCTGCATCAAAAATTTCATACAATCGCAAAACGGTTTGGGTTGGGAGAGACCTTAAGGATCATCCAGTGCCACCCTCTGCCATGGGCAGGGACACCTTCCACTGTCCCAGGTGGCTCCAACCTGGCCTTGGACACTTCCAGGGATGGGGCAGCCACAGCTGCTCTGGGAAACCTGTGTCAGGGCCTCCCCACTCTCACAGTCAACAATTTCTTCCCAACATTTCATTTAAATCTACTGTCTTTCAGATTAAAGCCATTTCCGGCAATGTTTTTTTGGATAATCCAGGAATTACCCAGAAAAGTTTAATAAATCTTGAGCCAATATAGGCATGGAGAAAATGCTCTAAAAACCCTAAAAAAATTAAACAAATCAGCAGAAAACCCTCAAAATAACTCCAAAACCCCAACCACGACCCAAAGCCAATCTTGGACACCTCATTGCAGGGACAACTCCCTGGGCAGGGGCAGAGGAGGGGCAGGGACTGAGCTCTGCTCTGGGGGACCAGGGCCAGGAGCCAGGGAATGGCTGGAGTTGTGTCAGGGCAGGGGGAGGTTGGAGCTCAGCACAAGGTTCTTCTTTGCCCACAGGGGGGGTGGGCACTGCCCAGGCTCCCCAGGGCAGTGGGCACAGCCCCAAGGCTGCCAGAGCTCCAGGAGGGGTGGGATGATCCTCTGGGGACAGGGGGTGACTCTTGGGGATGTTCCTGTACAGGGCTGAGGGTTGGACTCCATGAGCCTTTGTGGGTCCCTTCTAACTCAGCACATCCTGTGACTCTGCCATCCAAACCCCCAACCCAAACCGACCCCCAAGGCCCCCCCAAATCCCTACATTGTGGTTTGCTGCTTTGTGCTTGAAGCAGGTGATGGACACCACGTAGGGCCAGTCGTCGGGCTCCATGGGCACTCCGGCCGCGTGCGCGCACGTGACGTGGAAGGACGTGGAGCAGTGCTCGTAGGAGCACTGGATACAGGCCCCCGACACCTTCTTCATCCTCTTCCGACAGTACACACATTTCTGGAAGGAAACACAGGTCGGGGTTATGGAGACAGGCCCTGGATTTAGTGGGATGGACGGCCCCGGGTGTGGGGACACAAGATGGCGGCTGGTCCCACACGGAGAGCTGGGTGTGCCCTCACCCGGAACCGTGAGGCAAAACCTGAGGGGGAAAAGTGTGAGGGGAAAAATACAGGAAAAACTTCAGGGAAAAACTCGGGGGGAAAAAGGGGAAAATAAAACACGTGGAGAAATAGGAAAAAAATAGGAGAAAATGAGGTAAAAACCCAGGAAAAAATCCAGGAAAAAACTTCAGAAAAAACTTGGGGAAAAAAACAGGAAAAAAAGAACAGGAAAAAGAAAAGGAAAAACTCAGGGAAAGAGTGAGGAAAAAACTCAGGGAAAAAAAGGGGGGAGAAAAAACCAGGGGGGGAAAGAAAATAGGGGGAAAATAGGAAAGAAAAAACAGGGGGGAAAAAACAGGAAAAAAATCCAGAAAAAAAAACCTTCGGAAAAATATTCAGAAAAAACTTGGGGAAGAAAACAGGAAAAAAATAGGGAAAACAACAGGAAAAGAAAATGGGGGGGAAAGGAAAAAAAAAACCAGGAAAAAAAAGAGGGGAAAATCCAAGGAAATAAAAAAGAAAAAAACCTCAGAAACCAACTGACCATTCCCTGGCTCACCATTCCCTAGGCCAGGACAGCACCTCCCAGTCTCTCAGCCCTCCAGAGCCACCCTGGGCAGTGACACCAGAGTTAAGCCCAGTTTAAATCTGTGTTCACTGGAGGGCAGAGCTGGCCAGGACCCATCAGTGTCACCAGAGAACTTATCCAACTCCATCCTCATCCTCCTTGGATACAGGAATGTCCCTACAATAACTCCCAAATCAGCTGGACATGCTGCTGGAAAATAATGTTTCCATGTTTTGAGAGACCAGAACAGAATAACTGGGTAGTAATTTTCTCTATTATATTTAATGGAACATTATATTGATTAGATCTAATAGAATATAATTTTAGGGAATGGAACGAAAAGATTGTGTGTTTATTTTAGAGGCATAAGCCTATCAACCATAAATATTTTATTGGCATCCATGGCAGATGAGGCACTGTAGATAATTCAGGGAGTTTTGCAAACAAAAGAAATAAAAACATTGCACCAAAACACCAGAATTACAGGGGGAAAAGGTCTGAAATCTTTCAGTAATTTTGACACTCATTTCCTGCAAAGCAGATTCAGTTATTGGGGAAATCAATGGAAGATGTGTGACTACTTTAAAAAGAAATTACATTTTTTCCAAGGTAAAAATCCAAAGCCTGATGGCACTGATGGCAGTGAGCAGGAGGGGCAGTGGGAACAAGACACATTTCCAGTGAGCACCAATTCTTGTTTCCAGCCCCTCAGAAATACAGAAAAGCATATTTTGGGAATCCCAATCTAAAGAAAATTAAGTTGGATGCTTGCATAGTGTTTCCAGAGAACTATTTGGAACACCATTCTTATTTTTTAACATTCCCAGTCTAGGGAATCTGTCACTGATCACCAAATCCCAGAGTGGTTTGGATTGGAAGTGACCTTGAGGATCATCTCATTCCACCCCCTGCCATGGGCAGGGACACTTTCCACTATCCCAAGTTATTCCAAGCCCTGTCCAACCTGGCCTTGGACCAGGGATGGGGTTGGATCCAGGGATGGGGCAGATTCTTTACCTTATCTAAGGCTGGGACAAGGCAAGTCATGGAAAAATTAATGTCACACACAGGACAATTGTGCATTTTACTTGTTGGAATGAACAGCCCATATAAATAAAATCCTGAGGAATATCAGATGCCCATGAATCCAACCACACAGCTGTGTAATTTATTTATTATAGAGAAGGAATTTGTAGAGGGAAGCAGGAATTTTTAGTGCCTGTTTCCAGCTGACCGTCATTAAAATACACCACAGCTTGTTCCAGCCACTGTCCCCTTCCCAATCCATCCACTTATCTGGACATAAATGTCCTAAAACATAGCAGGAATGATGGATTTACTTTGTCTCCACAGCACCTGGTATCCAACAGAGCTTTCCTTCCCTTCTCACCCCCTCCCAGACCTCTCCTTCCCCTCATTCCCACTAAAACTCTGCTCAAACTATGCAACAGTACAGAACACATGACCTAAATTTTAAGATCCATATGAATTACTACATCCTGTGGGATTGGGAATGTAACATAAGCTGCCCTAGATCACACAATAAACCAAGACAACCCCCAGAAGCACAAGTTGACTCTGAGTTTAGATCTGAGCCATCTTAAAAGTGCATCCTCAAAAAACTTCAAGAGTGGTATCATATTATAAACTATTCATAGTTTGTAATATGAAATATACACTGACAGATAGAAAATAAGAATTGCTAAATTTTAATGTTTAATTTGAGTTCTCACAGCTGAGAGCAGAGGTCCCACTGCACTTGCTACAACCCACTGCCAAGACAAAAAACATTCCAATGGCTTTAAACTGACAGAGAGTTGAGATGGGATATTGGGAAGAAATTCCTCCCTGTGAGGGTGGGGAGGCCCTGGCACAGGTTGCCCAGAGAAGCTGTGGCTGCCCCATCCCTGGAAGTGTCCAAGGAAAGGTTGGAGCAGCCTGGGATAGTGGGAGGTGTCCCTGCCCATGGCAGGGGTGGCACTGGATGGGATTTAAGGTCCCTTCCCACTCAAACCATTCCATGATTCTGTGATTCCTTCTGCAAGATTTTCTCTCTTCCTTGAAAGCAGAAGCTGCCAAAGAAAAGGAGATGTGTTCTTCCCTATTCCTGTACAACATCCCCCCTCCCTGGGCTCTGTGTATCTGAAATTCCTATGAAATAACTGAAGTCTGTCTGTTTACACCAAAGATTAATTTGGCCTTTTTACACAAACGAACAAAAAGCAGGAAATTCAAAGCCAGGCCCTCAGTGCTGCCAGAACGTGGGTTTAGCCTTTAATAAGCTGAGCTTTTATCACTCTGCAAACCATGTTCCAGAGGCAGATAAGCACCAGGAAAAGTGCACAGCAGGACACGGCCTGAGAGTGAGTCAATAGAGATCCCATTATTAACCTGTCAATACCCAGCTGGAACAACTGCTGAGACACAGGGGGCTCAAGGGAGCACTAACCCTGCTGCCCTTGCTGATGCAAACAGGATTTTTCCAAGCAAAAGGATAAGCACACACCTAATGCCACCCCTGTGCCAACACAAACTCCCTGTGACAGGCACAGCTGCACCAGGGGGGCATCCAGGGCAAACAGGATCAAAAATAAAGAAAAATGTGAGTTACAGTGAGCCTGAAGTGTAGAGGGTGGTGGAAGGAGTAAAAATTCTTCCCTGTGAGAGAGGTGAGGCCCTGGCACAGGTTGCCCAGAAAAGCTGTGGCTGCCCCATCCCTGCAAGTGTCCAAGGCCAGGTTGGAGCAACCGGGGATAGTGGAAGGTGTCCTTGCCTTGGCTGAGCTTTAAGGTCCCTTCCAACCCAAACCATTCTGTGATTCCATGAAAATACAGAAGATGTGGAAGTGTGGGAGATGGGATGGACAGAAACACCAGTGGTAAAGCAGCACATGGAGCTTTAAATCCATTTTCTGTGGGAGGGAAAAGAGCAGGTCTAAAGCACAGGAGAGAAATCTTTGGAATAAATGCACACCAGTCAGGTCACAGCTGAGAGTAAGAAATGGGCTGTCTCCTGCATGATGAACACTGCAATTCATTTACTCCACTGAGGAATGACAGCTAATTATTCCAAATTTCCACGTCATAAATAATTTACGTGCACTGGCCTGTAATATGCCATCAATCAGGAAGCATGGAAACAGCATTCCTGAAAATGATGCCATATCCACAAATGGACTGAGAAGTCTCTCCTTGAACAGGGAGAGCTGGTACAAGCTTAAAGAACAGGATATAGCTTTAACCAGACCACTGCAACTCCTTGGTACCTCAGGCCTCTGACAGTAACTTAAAATAATATCAACATATTAAAAAATCAAATAATAATCATGGATAAATCCTGCCCCCTCCTTCCTCCACTACCTTCATCTGTTCACTCCAACTGTCCTCAACTTTCACATCATTCCTTTTCTCCTTTTCCATCTCTTTCAGCCACAAAGGTCATCTCCCCAATTCTACCCAGAACTTCATCAACTCCATCATCCCAAAGTCATCAGACCCAACACCAGCACCTTTTAGTCACCCTCAGTTTATCTCCTTGATTGCAGCTATTCATCTCCAAAGCACAGACAACCCCCAACTCATTGACTCCTCATGAATTACCTGCAAATTCCTACAATCAAATAATAATCTCCTCACAACGACTGTTTCTCCAAACAATCTCATCCAATTCAAATTTCCTTTGTACTTCACACCCCACACCAACACTGTTAGAAGCACCACTGCCCCAACATTCTGCCACCCAAATTAATTCCATTCCAGAGCTCAAGGAGTGTTTGGAAAATGCTCTCAGGGACAGGGTGGGATTGTTGGGGTGGATGATCCTTGTGGGTCCCTTCCAACTCAGGATATTCCATGTTTCTATGAAAATATGAAGTTTTAATTCAGGAATGTGAGAGAAAGGTGTGTAGTGGGGCCATGCAGAGGCTTTGGGTGGCTCAGCCAACACTGGAGCAGAAGGAGCAGTGGATTTGACAGACACTGATACTGCCCTGGCTCTGTAGGACTGCCAGGCAGCCACACAAGAGTTAAAGAATTAAGTCATGTTTCCTTGTGAGGCTCCATTAAGCAATACAAGTGAGTCTTGTGTAAAAGGATTTTAAGTTCAGCGTTACAAGTGCTGGTAATGAAGAGGATGCAGGTTGGAAATGTCAGCTGATCCATAAAGAGCCACCACGGTGAGATTTATCACCCTGCATCGCTCTGCTCCAGCACTCCTCCTGAATAATGGATGCTTTTTACATTCACATTTGTGTACAAAACCCATTTGCACAACAGAGAAATAACTCTGGAGGCAGGGATAGATCCTTCCTAATCTCTCACTCGGGCTCCCTGCACTCACCAGCAGCTCCTAACGAATCCATCAGTGCTATCCCATGTATCACTGCTCCAGCACCTTCCCCATCCCACACTGTGTCACCCAGCTGACTTCTGTACCAAAAAAAGCAGCAAAAGCACAATTTATTTTGCAATAACACACTGTAGTGATGGAGCATTAACTAACATTAAGATTAATTGCTCTGAGCTAATGAATCATCCATTACTAATCCCACGGATGAGGCCACGCAGCTGAATAACAACTTGTAGCTGGACTGGTATTAAAATCTTTGCAGTCTTGCCTTGCAGGCAGGGTCACAGAAATGTTTATTCAGTTCTACAGCAGATTTCTTGAGAGAAAAAGAGAAATATTGCAAAGAAAGATGAATCAAACTGGAGATGAACAAGTCAGCTCCTCTCTAGGCACCACATCCCTTTGCACTCTCTGTGCAGAACTCGGAGTAACTGAAGCTTTCAGGCAGTTTACACCTGACTGCAGGTGGGGAAGGGTCCTAAGCTGTGCCCAGGGTATGAGCACGTTCCCAGAGGGCAAAGGCACATCTGGAAATCCCAAGCAGTTGGTGTGCCAAAGCACTGAGACAGTGCTCAGCAGACATCCAACAGTGCAGCTTCCCAGAGCTTTAGTTGGGAACTACGAGGGAGATCACCTCCAACCTCAGCTACTTTATGAACCCACAGGATGTTTTTCTGCTTGGTTACAGCTTTTTTCCTTTGGCTCTTGTTCCCAACCCCCCTGCACAGGTCAGAGACACCCACCAGTTTCCACCTCTGCTCGGGAATGGCGCTGATATCCACGGGGTGACGCTCCATGACATTGAGGAAACGGGCCTCGGGGACAGCGATAGCACAGATTACATGGACCCACCTGGGCAACAAAGCAAAGAGACAAATCAGAGCCTGCACTATTTGAATTAAATGCTCAGGAGGGCAGTTAACATTTCCCTGCCTCCCTCAGCACCAGGGAATATTGAGATGAGTTGGCAGCCTTGGCATCGTTACTGACTGTTAATTACAGGTAAATGTCTCTGGAACAACAGATCAACCTTCTTGTGCATCTGATTTTTGCATGACACTAAACATTCTCTGAGAGGACTTTCCTCTGAGAAACAACCACACTCACCACATGTTCAGAAGCTCTGCCATGGAGCAGTGTGACACAGCACAGCCCCCCAGGAGCCCCAAACACCAAATCCTGCTGCTACACTGAGCATCAGGATCCAATTCACAACAGCAGGAGCAGGATGGAAGGAAAACAGCCTCAAACCCAACACTCACCGCCCATCAGTGGTCATCTGAAGAGCTCCTCCCCTGAGATTGCACAGGCAACATTCCTGCAGGAAGAAAACTCCTTCAGGACTGGACCAGAAAACTCAGATTATCTTCCCCCCAAAAAACGACTACAGCACATCTGGGATGTCCCAGGCAGACTGAACCCTCCCCCCACCCATCTCGTGTGGAATAATTGCCAGAGGATCCCATGGGAATTGTGTCCTCACCGCTGCCCACGCGTTGGCTGAGCACCGTGAGCAGGACCAGCTCTCATTCACCAGCTCTGGACGAATTCCATAACAGCCTGAAAGGAAACAGTCAGATCCCCATCAGATCAGAGCTTCCCCAACACAGCTCTACTGCTGACTTGTTGACTTGCCACTTCAGAAGCATCTCTGAGAGCAAGTGGGGCATTTGAATAAATATATATCAAAATATATTTATAAATATATAAGTATAAAATATCTATTTAAAGAAATATATAAATAAATTTATTTGAATAAATATATTCATAATATATATGAATAAATAGGTTTAGGTAAAAGGCGTAATGGGGGCAGAATTTGGGACCAACAGATCTAAAAATAAATAAGAAACCCACATATAGGAAATTCTGAACTTTTTTTTTTCACTTTTTTAAGGACTGTAATAACAGGACTTTGATCCTTCGGGCAGGAATTGGGCTCCAAAGTGATGCTACCATGTCTGAAATGCCCTCACACATCAAAACAGGTAAAGTCACTGAATTTTGGCAAGATTGAAGCAGTTCTCTTTGCCCAGGTGGTGTTATGAGGAAGGACAAACCCAGTAACACTGCAAGGAAATTAAATATCTGCATTTTACAGTATTTAATTTATGCTTATTTTAAGTGTTGGAAACATCTGATTTTATAGAGCATCAACTACTGTAACAAGCACCAAATCCTCCCACAGTGACACCACAATAGTAAAGTGGTATTATACCCATTATAAAGACAGGGAAATGAGAACAAAAAAAGTCCTTAAAATTCTATAAAAGGCACTGAAAACAATGGGGAAAAGACACAGGAATAGTTTTGAAAAAGTGGATCTATATGATTCCTGCAAGCTTGTAAAGTGAGTGAAAAATTCAATATAAGCAACTCAACTGACACACAACTCATCCCATCCAGCCTTTATCCATCCTAACAAAACCCCATCCAGCCTTTACCTATCCTAACAAAGCTGAACAGAACATTTCAGCTGGGAACAACAATCTCAAATTACTGAATTAAACTTAAAAGAAGTCATTGAGAAAGCACTGGGATTGTCACTATAACCTGATTTATAAATATCATCCACTTAGCCAGATAAACAGCATGTCAAAAAAAGTCAATACTATGGATCTGCAGCTGCTCTCCACAGCTGAGGTCTCTTTCCATCATATGGCAAATCAGGAAAGCAGATTCCACCCAATCCTAGAACATGGGCAGGGGTGCTGAGTCCAAAAACTGAGCTGGAACATTGCTGGGGCTCACAGAGCTGGGGAACAGGCTGGAATTTCAGCTCCAGGACCACAGGCAGCTGGAATATGGGATCTGAGAAGGAGGAGACTGAGGGGAGACCTTATTTCTCTCCAAAACTCCCTGTCAGGAGGGTGGAGGCAGGTGGGGGTCAGGCTCTTTTTCCAGGTAACAAGTGACAGGATGAGAGGAAACGGCCTCAAGCTGAGCCAGGGGAGGTTTAGATTGAAAATTAGGAAAAAATTTCTTCATGGAAAGGGTTGTAAAGCATTGGAAAGGGCTGCCCAGGGCAGTGGTGGAGTCCCCATCCCTGGAAGTGTTCAAAAAACACGTGGATTTGGCACCTGGGGATGTGGTTTAGTGCTGAACATGGTGCTGGGCTGAGTGTGGGACTTGATGATCTTAAAGGTCTTTTCCATCCTTAACGACTCCATGAGGGGAGAACAGCCTTATTTACTGATTGTCCCACAAGGATGATCATAACAGACCATGAAAAATATGCTCTTTTTATGGATTTTTGTCCTCAAAAGCCCAGAAACCTTCCCAAAGCCTTCCCTGTCTGTATGTTCCAGTCACTGCCACGACCCAGCACAGCCTGTGAGGGCCCTTCTCAACAACCCCCAGGCTGCCAAGTGGTTTTACAGCCCAGATTAGCCAAACCACACCTGAGCACTGCAATCCTGCAATAAAGGCAGCAAAGTCAAAGGGATGGCACAGACTCGGAGCACAAACAGCCACCACCAGATTTAAGGTCTGTCTTGTCCTCAAGGGCAGAGCACAGTAAAAATAAAAAGCTGAATTTCTCTACACCCTGAGTCTGCAGATTAACATCATCTTGCCCACATCCCTGTGTCCCTAAATAGAATTTGGCCACTGAAAGCACTTTGATAGAGTTGCAGGCATATGGGTGGATGAGATGCAGCATCTCTGATTGCTACAGAGGCCACAATTTGTGAGGTAAGGGAACATCCTCACTCTGCATCCCATGCCTTTATTAGCCAGAAAGGACCATAATCAGGGATTCAGCAGAGAAATCAAAAGTTGCCCTCCAGTTCTCCACAAAAGCCAGCCCTGCTGAGTTGCACAGGGACCTGTGGGCTCTAAAACTGGAACAACAAAAGTAATTCCAGCTGATGCAAGTCAAATAAGATTCCCCATCTGTCAGGATCAAACAGCTGAACAGTAATTTGTCACATCTCAAACGAGCCCAAATGGTAACTGGATGTTGTACAATCCACACTGAAGGTACACACTTCACCAGGATTAATCAGATCTTCTTTCAGACACAACTATCAGGGAAGCAAACAGACATATGTTCCCTTTTGTAATCAAGGGCCATTACTACAAATAGTATCCCAGGCACTAATAAAATGTGTCTGCACCTCCTCCATAATCTGTGCTGCACGCAGGAACAATAGAGCCAAACCCTGCAGACCAATATTGGGAGGAAATATTTGAGAGAAAGGAGTGCAATAAGCTTTGTGAGTTCTGCTTTATTATAAAAAAATGAAAGATATCAAAAGAAAGAATCTTTTCTATGAGACAGAACAAGAATCAGCCAACAAAACCACTACTAAAAGGAATACTGGTGTGTATTTTTAAAATCAGTGACTGCCAAGATGGATTTGAATAAACCTTACAGGGGAAGGTTCCCTGCCCATGGCAGGGGTTGGAAGTGGATGATCTTTAAGGTCCTTCCAACCCAATTCCATTCTGGAATTCCATGATTTTTTTGTACAGGAAAAGGAAAAAAATGGGAGTGGCAGGTGTAGCAACCCTGGAATTCAAATATAAGCAACACACAACAAAACTCCTGAGTTTCTCAGTGCCCAAAAGGCTCTGGGGAAGGAGGAAACACTCACTAGCATGAACCTGCAGGCAGCATTTGGCACAGGATATCAAGGGACTGGTTCCATCTTCTCCAATGTAGGAATTTGAAGGAAGGGGCTCCGTGTTTTCCCCACTGGAGGTAAAGCACATCTCTGGGATCAGGGGCTTGGTCTTCTGCCCACACTTGGAAAGGTGGACAAAAGAGGACGACTCCCCTGTGGAGACTGGCACAGCTTCCTTCTCCACCTGTAAGGACTTGGAGAGAAAACACCATCACATGGAATTGCCCCTTCCCTGGTCACAGTTTTAACTTTCAAGTCTGAGCACTCCCCTTGCAAAAAACCCATCCAACACCAGCCAAAAACGAGCCTTCAATCCTGATTCCCAGGCACACCCCAGCCCTGCCCTGCTCCTCTTCCTCAGGCCTCTGCTGGGATCTCTAATTTGTTTGGAAAGCCCAAGGCAGCACCGGAATAATGAGCAGTTTTTCCTGGTTTTCTGCTGTAAAAATCTAAATTCCTCAATTGCAGCTGAAAACACCAAGGAAAAAATAAAAAGGAAAATATTACTAAAAGCAAGACCTTCCCTCCCCCTCTCCCATCCCTCTGGCATCCTTCCCTACTCTTCCTGCAAGAATTTCTCCTGAAGGACATTTCAAGGTTTCTGGTAGTTAAAAGCAATGGATTAAACCAGCCCAGCTGCACCCAGTTTTCCTCACAACCATCAAACAACACCCAGCAATCAAAACTGATATTTTATTTTCAGCCTCTACAACAAATCAAAGAGATTTTATTGAAGGGGGAGGTGGGTTGTTCTGTTCTCAATAAAAGCTTCCAACACACACACAAGGAATCTAAGGCACATATTCCTGGTGGACACACAAAGCCAGATCTGGCTTTATGTGGGAACAAATCAATACACAACTGAGCAAATGACTAATTCATCTGATGAATTTTGCCTTTCTGCTCATAACATCTCCCAAAGCATATTGGTAGTTTCCAGAAAACATGATGGATGTGCTTACTCAGAAAATTTTTATTTCATTGCTTGTTTGCATATTTTCAGCAATCCAGGCCTGTGTTGAAACAAGAGCCTGATGTGGCAGAGTTCTCTGCTTGGAACAGTGTTTGCAAAGCTCTCTAAGTGTGATTTAAAAAAAATGAACACTGAGAAAGCCAGAGAGGCCAGGAAAGATAACAAAAAAGGCTCCATCCACTGCCTGGCCAAATCCAAACACATTTCTTTGGGATGCAAATTTTTGTGGGTCTGTCTGCAATAATTTTGAAGGTCTGCACCCTGATTTATCCTGATTTATCTGATTTATCAGAGGTTTAGATTAGATAACAGGAAAAATTCCTTCATGGAAAAGGTGTTCAGGAACTGGAACAGGCTGCCCAGGGCAGTGGTGGAGTCACCACCCCTGGAATTATCCAAAAAACATGTGGATGTGGCACTTGATTCAGTAGTGGTGGGTCTGGACGGTCTGGATTGACAGCTGGATTTGATCCTAGAGGTCTTTTGCAGCCCTAATGATCCCATGTGAGGAGTTACCTGGTTGTAGGGGTAGAAGAGGGTGCACACAGCACAGTATGGCTCACTCAGGGCAGCAGCTGCATTGAATTTCCTTTCAGCTGGGAAATTAAATGCTTTATTCTTCCACTGGAAGGAAAGTAAAGATTTCAAAGCCTCTGGGTCACTCATATCTTCCTCTCCAGAAAATGGAAACGTTTCTAGAAAGACAAAAAAAATCCCCAAACGATGAAGAATCAGTAGAGGCAAAAGAGTTGATAGACAGAAGAGGTGAAATGCAGCAGGACTGAGTTAAACAGCTCATGTCTCAACAACACAAGGGCAATAAATAAGAACATTCATCTATCCATGGTTCCTCATATGCCTTAAACACTTCCTAAATGGATATGATCCCTATTTTATGAGCAGACAAGATGGGGACAGAGATGGCCATGACTGGCCCTAAGGAAGGAGGAAGAAGAAAATCGAGTTTTATTGCCCTCATAACTCCACTTTCTAGCTGTGGAAACCTACAGCATCCTTTTAATGAAGCTTTAATTGGAACTTTAATAAGTTCAAATCACATGATGGCAGTAGAGGAGATCCCTCTCTCCTGTCTCCACCTGGGAGCTGCATTCCCTGGAAGATGTGGATGCACTTGGCACTGGTGTGGTCAGACAAGCTCCCAAATTCCCACCTCCAGTGTGTTTCAACTTTCCCAAGGTGCTTCCTGTGCCTGTTCTGCAAACACCAACCTTGGCCATGAGATAACCCGAGCTGAAATGTGCATTTTAAGCCATTCCATCAAGCACACACCACTAAACCTCCCATTTCATTCCCCACCACCCTTCCCTCTGCCAGAGCTCTGCCAGGGACTGCTGCTGCTAATTAGTTTGTTAATTCTTTGTTTTTATAAACCTTTAAATAATTTGACTTTAATGCTCTTGGCATTTCATGATTAAACCACTGCAGAATCCAGTTTGGGGAGGCCAAGTTTCTTACCCTTCCTTATGAAGGAATTTTGAGTCACTGTAAGTGTTAAAGAAATTTTCCACACAAGACTGAGTGTAAATCACTCCCTGCAAAGTTTCCAAGAGAACAGGGAACTCACAAACATCTTGGTAGAACATTATCCCCAGAGCTCAGCACATTAAACCAAATTGTTCACTGCTTCACTGTTAATTACTGGAAATAAGCAGTTAATGTTCTGCTCTACAAGTCTTAAATCTCCTCCCCAGTTCTACCTCCCTTTGAAGATTTTCTGACTCTCAGGTTACCTGAAAGGATAAAAGGAACTTGGAGTAAAACATTAATGGCTGAGTTCACATCTCAGATTTTAAATGTTCCCCTCAACTAATCCAATATATAATTGCCAGACAATGTGGAAATTTGATTATGTCTAATTAATCACTCCTTTTTTTGAGGTGATGAGTGCTTTGTGGCTCTGTCATATTTCAAATGGGGGTTACTTCCTAGAAAGTGTTTAAGACAGGAGCCAAAAAACACATGTTTTTCCAAGTTTTACTTGAGACACATCAGGTGACAGGTAAGGATTTATGATACCAGTGAGATCCATGAAAGCAGCATCCTAGTCCAGAGTGACAGAGGGAGAGAAAAAAGGGAATGATTTGCATGTTATCACCTCCATTCCTCCCAGGATGGACCCTGGGGGACACAGAGAATTCAGGCTGGTTCCTCCATTGCAGGCAAGTAAAAGGGACAAACAGTTTGTCTGGGCTGAATGTTAGTGTAGCAAATACAGTCCCTTAATTCACATGTTCTGTTGCTCCTGCAGCCTCCAGATCATCCTTGTGCATCATTCCCTGAGAAAGCAGGGAGTGCAGAGTGCAGGGAGTGCTGCTTCTATTCCCTGGTGGGGAGGGAAGGATCTGTGGGATCCCATTTTGCCCAGCAGAGTGTAAACCAGTCCCCAGGAAATGGCACTTTTCACAGGAGCTGCTCCTGCTCCACCAGCCAAGTCCCCAAACACCATCCAACCAGTAAAGGAGTGGGAAAATCTGCCTAATGAGGATCCTCCAGCTTGGAAGGTCTCACATCAAAATAAAATAACAAAAAACCAGAAAGTCTCAGCTGCCTCTCAGCTCTTCACTCCACCTTACACACCCCAAGGCATCAAATCCACCCCCCTTGGGGAGGGAAGCTCTGTGTGGTCAGGATAACCCTTCCTGCAGGAAGCTTCTCTGGAATGAATGGACGTATCTCTGAAGGCAAGTGAAGAGGGGAGATGTTGTGCTTTGGATGTGGAGTTGTAAGTAGGGACTGGCAGCTACACCCACATCCTTCACAAAACTTCCAAACCCACAAAACTTCCTCTGGGCTTGTCTGAATTTTGGGTGATCTATAATGTGGGAAAGACCCAAAAATGGGAAATTACACCACAAAATAGAGTGAGAGGTAACAGTCTTTTTTTGTTTTCCCCCTTGGTCCAGACAGTTGGGGAATTCACAGGGACTGGAATGTGGGATAAGAAGAATCAGTGATGTGCAGTTAAGCACTGAGAGATTTTAATTCTCATTTCTACAGCTGCCAAGAAAACTTGGGCCCCAACACTGACAAGAATTAAAAGCCAACCAGAAGGTTTAGAATTAACTTTCCCCACTCACATTAAATCAGACCAAACCTCCCCTGCTCCCCAAGGGGAACAGGTCTCATTCCACTGCAATATCCAAGACAGAACTTTTCCTTTAAGATGTTCTTTTCTGTGAACTCTCTTTTCCCTTTGCCCAAAAAGCTGCCTCATTCTGCAGCCAGCAAAATATTTTTCTTGAGAGCAAAAAGGGTGGGAGGTGAGAAGGGAACACCTCCCACAGAGGAGGGTTTTTCCATCTGGGTTATCAAAACGGGAACGAGCTGCATTTCCTACCAGTGGAGAGTAACACACAAACTTTCAGGGCACCCAGTTCTCTTCCTGGCTTCAGGAATGTTGTGGATCAGACAGGACCCAAACTCTGCTGGTGGTGTTCACTCACCCTCATCACTGGAGGTCTCCTGTTTGACCACAGACAGGGGGGAGCGGGTCGGGGGTTTGCCCAGGGGGTGACGCCGACTCTTTTTGATCTCCATCTTCATCTTGGAGAAAGCAGAAGCAGTCTGGAATAAAGCACAACAAGCTGGATGGGCACCCCAAAGGAGGGAACAGGACAAGAGAGGCAGAACCCCTGTCAAGAGTTCTTGTCACAACCTTTTCACTGCTTTTTGGCTGAATCACTTGAGTTTCCTGAGCCAATTCCTGTAGCTGATAAAAGCCAACATTAATTCTTAAGAAGTTGGGTAAACTACAGTTTTCTTCAAATGAGAACAGGCTCAGAACAGCTGCAAGCTGCCAATTCCATTTGCTTATGAAAAGTCTGGTCAGGCACAAACACAGCTGGGAACTCCACAAAAATTATGTATCATCAAATCTCTGAATGGTTTGGGTTGGAAGGACCTTAAAGCTCATCCTGTTCCACCCCCTGCCATGGGCACCTTCCACTATCCCAGGTTGTCCCAACCTGGCCTTGGACACTTCCAGGGATGGGGCAGCCCCAACTTCTCTGGGCACCCTGTGCCAGGGCCTCCCCACCCTCACAGGGAAAAATTTCTTCCCAATATCCCATTTAATCCTTCCCTCTTTCAGTTTGAGGCCATCACCCGTTGCTGTGTGTGTGTACATTCCAGAACATTCCAGTGCATTTTATGAGCAGCACATTGACACTGCAGTGGCCCCCATGTCCCAGCCAACACTAAGTACAACATCCACTCCCATCCCAGGGGCTCCCCAGTCCCTCTGACTCCTTACAGGTGAGGTTCCTGGTCTGGGAATCACAGCACCACGTGCTTGGCTCACACACCTGAGGACAAGTCTGGAGCATTAATGAAATCCAAGCACATCCCACATCCCACTGGAGTGAGCAGAGATGAAGACAGAGCAGCCCAGAGTAGTGGTTTTTCCCTCTCTAGTCTGCAGCCATTCTGTCTCAGAAACATTCCCATGGATCTGTGCTAATCATGCAATGCCCATTTCCCCTTATCCCCACAATTCCTGAGAGTGCTTTGCCATTCCCTTGACTCTTCCAGCAGCAGCATTGAGGAGAACAGAGCTACATCATATTGCTCTGACTCACTGCTAATTCCAAAACATTTGCCTCCTCGTTTTGGAAACTGTCCCAAGGAAAGCACTCCCCAAGGAAAGGAGATGCCCAAGGCAGATTACATGTCATGAACTTACTGTCCATGGAAAAGTTTTCTGCCAACTTCCCTGGTGGAAAAGATCCCTAGGCATAGCAGCCAACACTTGGGAGCATAAAGCACATGCTGGAGAAGGACAAAGCACATCAACTGAAGTGAGAAACAAGGGAGAGGAACTATTAAAATGTTGGTAGCAAAGTTCTCCTGGGGTTTACTTGGTTTTACCAAACAGCTGCTTCTTGCTTGTGCTGGGTTTTCCTCCCTAATATTTGAGATGATCATTTCAGTATTATCTGTGCTATTAACAACAGGAAAAGCGATTCTCTGCTTTATCTTAATTGGCCTCAACTGGGAGAAAATGTAAAAGCCCTCTGTGGCTTCCCAGCATGGCACTACCCCACTGGAACCTCAGCAACAACTGAGGACTCCTCTCATTCTAACCTTGGTCCCCAATTTGTTGCCTAAAACCAGCAAACCTTAAAGAATCATGGAATCCCAGAGTGGTTTGGGTTGGAAGGGACCTTAAACATCATCCACATGCCACGGGCAGGGACACCTTCCACTGCACCAGGTTGCTCCAACCTGGCCTTGAAAGCCTCAGGGTCATGGTCAACCACTGACCTCTGCAGTGACCTCTCTGCCCTCTGGCTCTGCATTCTCCTCCTCCTTCCCAGGGATTTCCACGGGCACTGCCTGCTCCCTCCAGCCCAGGCTCTTCTGGGTGGCAAACTGCTCGAAGGCCTGTTGGCAGGACATTCTTTCCTTGTCAAACACCACCTTCTTGGTCCTGGGCACCACGTAGAGCATGGGGATGATGGGCCGGGGTTTGAAGTCGTCCTCCTCCAGCGGCGCCTCCGAGGGCTGGATGATGTTCAGGGGAGCTGGGGGCACGTTCTTGCCCGCTGTGGTCGGTGCTGGGAGCACTGGGGGCACTGGTGGCCGCGGTGTCACCGCCTGGTCCCCTGCCAGCTGCTGCTGAGGGGCTGGGGGTGGCACTGGGGGCTGCACAGGGGGCTGGGGTGCTTGGAGGTGGTGCTGGTGCTGATGGAAAAGGTGCTTCTTCTTCCTCTCGCCTTTCACTTTCGGGGGACGGGCCTTGACTTTGCACTCCCCTGTTTGGAGAGAACGGGTAAAACTGAGCTCCCATGGCAGGATTTAATGTTTTACTGCTGTCAAAGAAGTGCTCCAGTGCTGGGATAACATGTCTCAGCAGGAAATTATTCCTCCAGCATGTCCCATCCTGGCATTATTGGTCTAAAGTGCTCCATCCTGGCATCATCCTTCTACCCAATCCCATCCTGGCATCATCCCTCTATCCTGCCCCATCCTGGCATCATCCCTCTACCCAGTCCCATCCTGGCATTATCTCTCTATCCTGGCATTATCCCTCTACCCAATCCCATCCTGGCATCATCCCTCTATCCTGCCCCATCCTGGCATTATCTCTCTATCCTGGCATTATCCCTCTACCCAGTCCCATCCTGGCATTATCTCTCTATCCTGCCATTATCCCTCTACCCAATCCCATCCTGACATTATCTCCCTATCCTGCCCCATCCTGACATTATCCCTCTACCCAGTCCCATCCTGGCATTATCCCTCTATCCTGCCCCATCCTGGCATTATCCCTTTCCAACAGCCCCTGGAAGCTGCAGACACTCAGCTGTGCCTCAGCACTGACCTGCAGAAGCCCATGTTACAAAGCAAAGACTTGTGTCATTTCTATGGACTATTAAATTCCTGACTGGAGCAGAAAGGCTGCCAAAATGAATGTTGCCTGGGGGGAAAATATCTAAATCCCTAAGAAACTGGACACTGTGCCAAAACCCACATCATTTATTACAGGTGCCCTGACTGTATTTCAAGGTTTTTGTATCAACAGTTTCTCAAGTCAGGGGCACAAAACCATCCACTGGGGTGGAGGAAGGAGATATTTTTGTACCATTAATAAAATCAATTTTATTTTTAACATAGTGTTTATTTTATTTGTAGCTCTTTCTTTTTTAAACCTCTATTTTCATGTATGTCTATAATGGACATATCAGAGAAATACACCTGTACATGTGTATTTATATATCAATAAACATGTGTATAAATAAACACAAACATCAGGAGATGTGCTCAAATTTTTTTTTTGCTGATCAAAAGAGTTTGGAGACCCCCATTTTATATCACAACTGTCCCAATCTCTGGTGTCCCCCTATTTTCTGCTCCCTTCACTTGCAAGCACAGCTCTTATCTGGGGATTGCTGTGTGTCAACCCATTCAACAGCCCCAGGAAATGAAGAGTTGAACAAAGACACCTGAATTATTATTACCCAAAGATTTCTGCTATAAAGGCTATAAAAAATGCTTTTAAAGCATAAATCAGGTGCAGCACTGAGCTGAGCTCATTACAGACACCACAGCAGCAGTGGATATTGAGACATCCTTTCCTCACACCCTGTCCTTGTGTCTCCCAGCTCACTGTCACTCATTTCCCTGCACAGGCTGTGACAACACTTCTTGGGCAGATAAACACCTCCATATCAGCACCAGAGGCCCAGAAAAGTGTTCCCCAACTCTCTCCCCACTGTTATGGGATCCACACACTGATGTGACAGCAGTAATTCAAACTGTGGACTGAGGGACTGTCCTCAGGTAAGAAGGAGCTGCCTTCCCCTCTTCCCTCTGAGATGATGTGTGTTCCCAGCTCCTCCCTCACTGCATGGATGAAGTGAGGAGTTCACCCAAAAGAAGGTAAATACCAGATGCTCACAGGCAGAGGCCAGAGCTCCATTCATTTCATAGATTGTTTGGCACCTCCAGATGCTGTGACTGGATGATTCTGCTGCAAAAGGTCATTTCCCACTCACAGGATTGAGGGAGGGCTGATTGTTCACCCCAATAATGATCCCTCACCAACCCCAACCCACCCAGACCCCTCTGTTTCAGGCTACACCAAACCTGAGCTAAATGGCAAATCAGAATAAACATCACACAAAAACAAGGTGTGGAGGAAGAGTGAATAATCCCACAAAAAGATAAAGTGCTGAAATCTTTCAGACAATAAATACCTCAACCTTAGCATTTCCCAGAAATCAGCTCTGAAGACTTTATTTCCACTAACTTATAAACATGGGAACAAGTCCAGCCCAAATAATTACAGCTGTACTTGTGCAGGCTCTCCCTCAGATAAACTGGTTTCTTCTATCACAGAGAAAAGAATATTGAATTTCCTTGGAGAAACAAACACAGTGAATGAAAGGCAAATTGGATTTGTCCCCAGTTGCACAAAACCAGATCCCATTTACTCTGAACACACTCAGAGAATTCTCTCCCCAACAACACCACAAATGCCATTCACCAGCTTTATTGACTTGTAAAGGGTGATTTGGCAGCAGCTGGAACATAGAACTGAGGTTAAAAGTTTGTGTATTAAGTGAACAAATGAGTTTGCAAGTGAATCTATAGAACCAGAAGCCAGGAAAAAGGGAGGTAAAATTCCAAGTGCCTGTCTGGCTGTCCTGAGTATTTCTAGGAAGGAAAGAGATCTGTAAGCACAAATCCACAGGCAGGTTTCCAGAGGAATGTCCTTCCTGTCCTTCCTGGTGTAGCAGAGTTGGGACACATGGAAACGTGTGTGACAGTGTTTTGTCATGGAGAGAAGAGCAGCTTGTCCAGGATAATCTGGAACACTGCACAGAGCCCTGTAAAGCTGAGGAGCAGCTGAGGGAGCTGGGGAAGCTCATCCTGGAGAAAAGGAGGCTCAGGAGGAACCTTCTGGATCTCTCCAACTCCCTGACAGGATGGGGGAGGCAGGGGAGGTCTCTGCCTCCAGGGAAGAAGGGACAGGAGGAGAGGGAACAGCCTCAAGCTGTGCCAGGGGAGGCTCAGGTTGGACAGGAGGAGGAATTTCTCCATGGAAAGGGTGGTCAGGCCTTGGAAGGGGCTGCCCAGGGAGGGTTGGAATCCCCATCCCTGGAAGTGTCCAAGGAAGGACTGGAAGTGGCACTTGGTGGGGCTCAGGCACAGCTTGGACTCAATGAGACTGGAGGGTTTTCCAGCCTAAATGATCCTGGGATTCTGTGCTATCTTTGAGGAGAAGGAGCTTTGGTGGGGAAACCCAACCCCTTCCACAGCACCAAACAGCAGAGCTTTGGGCAATGAGATTATAAAAACTGCTACAAGAATCTGGGCTTCTCATTACAGCAACATCTCCTGGGATGGGGCAAAGACAATTTTTTTCCATGGATTTCAGCACCAGGGAGAAGGTTTGTAGCCCAACCTGCAGGACTTTTACCAGGCACAGCAGCACAGGCAACACCAGCTGCCTCACAGGAGGTATTTCTGCTGCTCAGCACCCCCAGAGAACAGCAAAGAGAAAGGTTCTCCTTTCTAATGTCCCAAGACAACCTGCTAAGAATCCTAAATATATTAATAGCAACATAATAAATTATGAATATAAAGCTGAGTCACAAAATCCAAAAGAAAACACCGTGAGGGATCTGGGTCAGAAATCCTGAAAACCTCGAGTTATAAATACTCAGCTTGTCCAAATAACCACCACAAAGCACAAGCCCTACTTTGAAACCTCATCCTTCCTCCTTCTCAAGGTCATCTCTTCTGGTGGGAGCAGCAAATCCAGCCAAATTAAAACCAGGGGAATAAAGAAAGGAAGTGGAGGAGCTGAATTGCCACAAGCAGGGCCATCCAAACAGATGCTCTTTTCTTTTTCGAGATGAAACCCTAAGACACTTGTGAGAGGCAATGGAGACAGCAGGATGTGGGAAAGCAGGGAAGTCATTGGGATTTAATTGCTCTGTTGCAGTAGGAAAGCTGTCTGTTTGCTACCAGACACATCAAGCAGGAGCCTGTTCAGTGGCACTCACTGCAATGATGCTGAAAATCAGCTTTTCCCTCCTGAGCTACCAGTTACAGAGCTCCTAAGATGTAGTGGAAGTGTATAATTTGGAACCTATTCAGCTAGAACTGAGTTTTTATTGTTCCTTGGCCATTCTAATGATCTCAGATCTGTCCCTGTCACTTATCTCTTGTCTCTGAAGAAAAATCAGCATTTTCAGGCCATTTATTACAAGCATCAAGTGTTCAACTTGTACAAGAGCTGAGAGCAGACAATTTAACACACTACTGATGTTTTCAGGCTCAGGGCAATAGAAATTAACTTTCTGCTTGTGCAACAATGATCCTCCAACTCCTTATTTCGCCTGAAAAGAGAAAATACACTGTCTAGTTAAGAGACTCTGGAACTGAACAAAGCTCTCAATTCTCTTCCCAGAGCTTCCAGAGATTTCCTTTAAGATCCTTATCAAGGTTCTCTAAACAGTTTGCAGCATCACTTTCTCCAAATGCTGAACAAATAATGGCTATATACAAGAGATGAAAATTAATTCACTATCTGCAGTGCTGGGGAAGCCTCAAAGAGGGAGTGAATCAAACACAGCAACCACTTAACCACACATTAGGGGGAAAAAAGAGCTTTTTCCCAGCAAGAATTACAACCTTTCCCACACAGCCAAGAAAAAGGTGTCACAGAAAGAGCCTTCTGCTCTTTGAATGAGATCAGGCTTTGAGAATAACCACGTGCAGGAGAAATCCCAAAGGACTGGGAGTTGCCATGGACTGGTTTTAACTTCAGCCATGCAAAGGAAGCTGAAAAAGCTTCCCTGCTCCAGCTGGACTTGAAGAAATCCAAGTGGGACTCGTGGAGCAGCTGTGGATCCCACCCAACCTCAGACTCCCTGGATTCAGTCTGTGAGAAATGGGAACAAAGGGAGGGAAAGAGGAAAGATGAATTGCACAAAGCAGTGCACAAATCATTCCTTTCCATGAGAAGAACACAAAAAATATTTGTTTCCCTATGAAATATTTTAAAATATTCCTCACATAATATATATTTTTACAACCCTGTAACAGTTTGGGCAGAATTTTCAAGCCCTGCCAAGAAAGCTATTTGGACTGAATCCTTGGAGAGAGGCAAAAATCAATTGCTGCTGTGAATGATGGTGTATTCCAGTGAGCATGGATTTAATACTGGGCAAACTCTGCTGATATTTCAACACAAATAAAGAGCAGCACAAGTTATTTACAAAGGTGTTTTGGAGAGATAACTTGCCCCAGTTGTTCACTACCACCAGTGAGCAGGGCCCTCACCTTCTCCCTCAATCCCTTTGCTTCTCTCTTCTTCCTCCAGGTCTGTCCCTCTTTTCAGCTCCTCTTTTACTTTCACATCTTCCAGGGCAGTTTCAATAGCCATGACATCCCCAAGAGACTTCTGATCCTCTGTTTTGTGCCTTCTGTGTTGACTCCTTTTCCTGTGAGACCTGGAAGTACAGAAAGGTAAGATCTGACATGAAAGCACAGCCTTCAATATAGAAAACCATCGCTGCCTTAAAAAGCTGAATACAAAACAAAAGGATCTTCTTTGGAGAGAAAACACAAGGTAGCTAAAACAGCCACAGGGCAAAGGAGATATCTGAAAGGGAACAGATGAACCTTGCATAACACAACATTTAAGACCCATTCACAGCAGCCATTAATTGTCTGGGATTCCTGAAGAGCTTTTTCCCACCATTACTAATGTGAGCTCACAAGCTGCAGCTAAAGTGATTTTAATTGTATTTTAAATCTATTTTGCTTCTATTTCAAACTACAGATGAAAAGTTGTTTAAATCTCTCTTTCATCCTCTGCCTTCATTCCTTTATTTCTTTTCATTCTGTCCATGCTTCCCTTTGGCAAAGTGCTGGAAGTCTGCAAAGCATCAACTTCCAGCTCTGCCAGTTCCTAAAAACACACTACAATGAATGCTCAGAGCAAAATCAATAGGCACTCTATGATTTTTCAGTGGTATAATTCACAAGGTCCAGAGCCTTGAAGAAATCTGACTAAAAAATATGTATATTAATATGATCAGACTAATCCTAATGAGCCAATGGCAATGCTGTTCATTCCTTTTCAAGTCAAAGAGATTACAGTGGCCACAATGCAAAGAAAAATGCAGATTCAGAAGTCAGGAGAAGGTTTTTGTGTTGGGAACAGTAGGAAGCCAAGCACCCACACAGACACTCACTCCCCACTGCTCAATGGGGACAGGGAGGGAAAACAGAGCAAGGGCCAGAAAACTTCTAAGTCAAGATAAATGCAGTTCAATAGGTGAAGGAGAGAGGAAAGAATAAAAAGAGAAGAAAGAAGCCCAAGAAATCCAGTCACATGTGCCACAGGCAGAGCAGGACTCAGCCAGTCCCCAGCCAAGGGCCACTGGGGAGCCAAACCCCTCCTGCTTCTTCCTCCCCCCATTTTATTGCTCACCATAACATTTTCTGGTACAGAATCCCCCAGCTGGGTCCCCTCCCCATGTCCCACAGAAATAAAGCCTTGACACTGTGCCAGGAAGAGCCAAACTACCCGAGCCTGGTCAGCACTGGTGTAGCCACAAATCCCAGTAACTCCATCCCAGCCACTCCCAGTACCACGTTTTCACAGGACTTATCACACAGCTCCTTGAATTTGGGGTTTAATTGTAACAACTCCCCTTTTCAAAAGAGACTGATTCAAAACCTTGCAATTTTTACCCCATTTTTAGTGTGCAGACACTTTTCCTTGGTTGAAAGCAGCATTTTCCATCTGGCCTCACATCCACCAGCATGTGACAAACAGTAAAACACAACCACATTTATCAGCCTCAAACCCTAGAAAAGCTGAAATGCAGCTTCCTCAGAGCCCAGAAACTCAGCTGCTAATTAGATCTGGAGAGTTAAGGGCCCTTAATCAGGTACCTGACAAAGAAGGGAGGGGGAAAATTCCACCTGAGATGGATGATGAATAAAAAAGCAAGTTGGTCCATATGCAGAGATTTCTAATTGCCAGACTCTGAGCAGATGGTGACTCTCCAAGTGGAGATGTTGCCTTCACACCTGCAAGACAGTCATTAGCAGGAACACAGAGCTGAACCCAAAAGCATCAGCTTTGCTCTTCACCCAAATTCCAAGTACACACCACCTTCCCTGGGAGGGAAGAGTCAGGTGGGAGGAGAAGATGAAGCTGCCAGGGGGTTTAATTGTAACCTGGAAGGGTTTGTAGCTGAGGAAGCAGCAGAGCAGTGTCACAAGCTGCTTTGAGTAAAGTGTGGTTTGTTCCTGTGGTGTGGAAATGCCAGGCAAGAGTTACAGCAGCAACTTTTGTCCTCACAGGAGATAAAAAAAGCTCTTTTTTCTGCAGCTCTGCTCACTCTGAAGTTGTGGGGAAGTGAAGAGAGGCAGGAAACTCAACATTTAAAGCAACTGCTTCCAGAACTATGGGCTGAGGGCTGAAAACTCCACAAGTGAGGCTGTTCTGGGGCTGCCAGAATTCACAGACCAGGAAGGGGCTGGAATGGACTAAAACAGTCTCTTGCTGAAGCCACAAAGTAAATAAAGTTGAGTTTTTCAAGGTAACTAAGTCTGACTGACCTTAGAGAAGAAATAACACATCTCTGCTGAGTTGAAAAGCTCCATTTTCCAGGAGAGCTGACAAAAAAGCAGTTTTTGTACTCTTTGAAGAACAGACCACAAAGTGACTTAAATTAAGTAGCTACAACTGTGAAGAGGTTTGGGCAGAGGTGACTCCCAGCCCTCCATCCTGCTGAGAAAAGTCAGGCTTCAAGTAAAACCATGCCTTGCAAAGACACAGGCACAGGAGAGGAAGTACTGCTGAGGAGTATTGAACAGCTTCAAAACTGCTTCAGGATAATACTGAAATAATCCAGGGAACACTGGAGAGATAAGGGAAAAATGTACCTGGATCTTTTGCAATAGGCTCAGGTTGAGAGAGGCTTTTCTGCTGAGGGAAAATAATCCTTGGTGTTACACTGTGCAAATATTTATATATATAAATAAGTAACCCTTAACAGTCACAGGCAGAAAAGAGATTCCCAATTTCCAGATGAGGAAGAAAAAGCTCCCACTGGAGTTCAGTCATTGCCCAGAGAGCACAAATGGCAACTCCTGACTCTGAGATTACACTGCTTTTCCTGGAATTCACTGTAGAAGGAAGAGCTGAAAGCCTTTAGGAATATAACCTTTGGAGCAGAGTGACATTGCAGAGGTCACTCATCTGCCAAATGCCATATTTATTGTGTGTTTTGCAGCATGGATTTAGTGGGCAACACACTTTTCCACTTCAGCATTTGTAAAATAATGATGGACAAATCATTCCATGTAGGAAAGGCAGAACACAGGACCCCCAGTCCAGAGCTCATGGGGTGACTGGATCCCCTGGAAGGCAAACACCACTGAGAGAGAAAGATAAAATACTACTAAGAGTGTCTCCTCCTTTGATAAAATGCCTAAATAAATCAGCTGTCATCCAATTATTAGGTTTTTAAACTGTTCCTCACAGTCCCTCTCAAATAAACATACATAATATATATTACTGTATATAATATAAATAGAATGAAAGTCTATTTAACACTTCTTTCCTGGATTTCCAGGATGATGCTGGAACAGAAATGACCAGCAGAACATCACAACTGGATGGGATAACACAACTCCCAGAGCCTGCCAATGCTCACAAGCAGAAATTCAACATATACCAGGTGAGAGCAGAAAGAAAGGAACTGTGTGCAAATACTTTGGGGAACAGGAATGGGAAAGATGTAAAAAAGGAGGATATGGGGGCATTTAGAAGGGGACACACTTCTGAGTGTGTAATTCACTCACCTCTGAGTGAATTAAAGTCCTAAAATGTAGAAACTCTTCATTCAAGTAACTTGAGGAGAAAGGGAAGTTCTCCCACCAGCAGCCCATGACCAAACCAGTTCAATTCCACCCTGAGCCAGCAGCATTTTTATCTGCTTTGGTGACCAGTTGCCTTTATCCCCAACCAGTTACCACCACACATCCCTGCTGGTTGAGTGGATTAACTCAAGAATGAAAACCAGAGACAGTTGAGGGTCTCCAGTGATGCACAGAAAACGACCCCAAACCAAGAGGAAACCTCAGTGCCCAAAGATTTCCTGTGGGCTTTCAAGGAAGGTGATGTAAAAAAAAACCATTGGAAAAGGAAAACACTTGCAGAGTTACTATTTTAAGGAATTTTCAGGAGAAAGGATGAAGTGCCTGAGGGTGGTGAGGGAAGTCACGTACCGGTGTTTGTTGTCCTCTTCCTCATCTCCTATCCTACAAAGCAAGATTCCAACAGGAAAAGGTTAGCAGGCCACATTTTCCACTCAAGCACACTGTTAACACACAAACCCCACAGACCTGGAGCAAATTAATCCACTGATCAAAGGGAGCACAGAAAGGCATGCAGAAAATCCCTTTGGCAACTGAGGGGCTTTTTCTTTCCCCCCTCCTGCTTTCTGATAAGTGAAGCTTTCAATGTTTCCTATAGATTTTTTGTGTTCCAGGGTGATGTGAGATGTGAGGGGGCACCCAGTGTCCTACTTTGGAAAACATGTGCTTTTATAACATTGAAAGGAAAGAGAACAATGAGAGACACATTAACCAAGACAAATAACAAGGAGAACTGTATAAAAAAAGAACAAAGTGGGGGAAAAAAGGGTTTGAACCATCTCAAACTAAGAATTACAATTAAAACCTCAGCAATTTGAATCAAAGAGCTCAGACATGACTTTTCCTCTTTACCTGCGGAGCAATTTCGCCTTCAGCTCTGCCTTTGTCTCATTCCAGGCATCCAGTTCTGGGCTGCTCAGAGCTGTGGGTTTCATGTGGTCCAGGACAGCAATGTCTTTTCCTTGTTTCCATAAATCGTAACGTTCTGGCTGCAGGACCCTCACAAACACATCCATGGAGATCTTCACCATGTCCTTGCGGCACGTGCACTGCAAGAGACCCCCCAGCACAGCCCGTGAGGGACTTTTCCCTTCTCACAGCCAGTTTCCCTTTCTCCAGAGGCAAATTAACCCTCCCCAGTGCTGGCTGTGAGGCCTACAGGGGGATACTGGAAGGGCCAACACACTTGGATGGATATTTGGGGGTTTCAGCTCCATGGGAAGCACTGACTCAAGCTGCTCTTGGCACAGCCCCTCTCCAAGGGTGGTTAAAGACCCTTTTTCCTTGTTCTCCCTGTAATCCCAACATGTTAAACCTTTCTGGTGGCTGACACCCACTGCTCCTCCACTGTCCTGCAGTGATTAGGCAGCAATTACTTCGTCTGATGTAGAGCAGGTCAGAGTGTGACCCCAAACCCATGTTCCCTCCATTAGTCTGTCTCTGGCAGAATTTTTCAGGCTGAAAAGATATTATTGATGTCACTTCATAACTGGGAAAAAAAGCCTTCAAGGAACAAAAGACTAACCTAGAGAACAGGGCAGTTAAACTTCATAATGACACATCATGACATGGCACATCAATCCTGAGCGAGAGTTGAGAAATATAAAAGCTACAAAAATAAGTATAACCTGCATCTAAACCACGTGTGCAGTGGGAGAAAATGGGCATTATTCATTTCCACTGGCCTGTGCTCATTAAAACTAACCTGGAATTACACCCTTGCCATTGCACAAGCCCACACAAAGGCTACTCCCACGTGGTTTTCCTTGGATACATCCATTTGCTGTGATGAAGCACTGAATTTGCAGGTGAAGCACAGGGGATTCTCACCCTGGACACCAATATCAGCCTGAAAGAGCATTTAATCTTTATAAACTTCATCGAAAGAAGGTAGAGGATGGAAAAGGACACAGGAACACCCCCCCCTGTGGCTCTGGGGGCTGGAGCACAGCTCTGGTGGGGGTGGAAAGCTGAGCCCCCTTTAGTTCTGCTCTAAGGTGCAAAGCTTTGCAGAGTGTGAACTTGCACTAAATTGCTGCTCAGCTTTGAGGTTGAGGCAATTAGAGCCACTTTGCAGGGCTGGGTTGGGGTTTTTTCACCCTTCCTTCACACCTTTTCCAAACTATTCTCTCCATTCCCTCCGCAGAAATGCCTGAAATTAAAGCTGCTTCTCCTCTTTCTTCCTTCACTTTTCACCACCATTACTAGAAGATTTATGGCTGTAGTTAAGAAGTCACTGTGTGAGAGAGAGGAGTCTTTCTGTGCAGTTCTCCACTATCCCACTTCCCCCAATTCCTGTTTCTCATTTTCCAAGGACCTCTGGCTGCTTCTGCTGCTCTGACTGGGAGTGCTGGGAACCCGAGTGGGAAGGAGCATTTATGGACAGGCACTTTCAGGAAAACTCCATTTATTTAATGAAAAAACAGCACAGGACACAAAGGCTGGAAATGCAATTTGGCCAAAGCATGGCAGGAACACAGATGGCACCTTTGCTTCAAATTCCAGCCCAGGCAGGAGCTTCCCACCAGCACCTCCACCAGTCCTGGATTTGTACTGAGCAGCTTTTCAATCCTTTTTTCCCTAAGAAATGTTCAAAGCACTGTGCAGTGCTGAAAGAGGAGGAGAGAGGAGCACTCACAGCAAAGAGCTCCAGGGATTGACCTGCTCAGCCTCCCCAGAGGGTGGAAAATGCCTTAAAAGGGGAACAGTCTATTTTGTGACACTGGCCTGGAACCAACAGGTTCCATCAAATCCAGCAGAGCAAATCCCGAGGCACAGGGGTCTAAAGGTCTCCAGAGCACTTTCCAACCACCAGCAGCTTAAGAGTCTCCCAAATTGTACCCAAGGATGAGGGAGAAGCCCCATGCTGAGCTCTGACTCTTCTCTCTCCCACATCCCACACCACCAGCAGCCTCTGCAGTAGCCAAGTTCCTTTCTTCCCACAAATCTACCATGATGGATGTTTGTATTTCAATTTTAATTTAATTCTATTGCTTTCACACCAGCAGGCATGAATAATTTACAGAGCCTCTTTCCTCTGGGGCTTCTCCTGGACTGTACAGTTGTATTTCCTCAGCTGCTGCACTTGTGTCACATCCATGTCACATCATGGCCAGGACATTTTTCCATGCCCTCCCCTCAGACAGCAGGGATAATACAGCAGATGCTTCCAATGCAGCTGGAAAAGGGAATGTGCATGTGGGTGTGAGGAGTGGGAGAGGGAAATGAGGGAGATCAGGAGGAGAGAGAAGGGTGAGAAATTGCCTTTGCAATTAATTCCCTGCCCTATTCCATTAGAACTGGCAAGGTTGTGTTTCCTGGCAATGAAATCCAATTGCACATATTGCCTTCCCCCTTCCATACACACAGAGTTATATTTCTTTCAGAGTATTTAATTGTGGTCATAAACACTCATATTTCCTAACAGATATTATGGCTACACCCTCCATCTCTGTCTATCCCCATCCCAATTTCTGCAGAAATCCTTCCACATTCCCTCAAATTCTACTACTTTTATACCCCATTATTATGAAACTTTATAGAAAAAAAGTTACCATTTCCACACTTAAACACCATCACTAAGGAGAGACAGAAAACCTGAGCCCCAAAACTGAATCCCAAAGTCCCAGTTTGGGAATTCACAGAATTTCTATGGACTTCCCTGGGAAGGATTTCAGGGTGACAGGATCACCCAAAGCACAGCCCAGGACTCAATTACAACATTAAGGATACCCTTGTCACGAGAAATGTAAGGAACTCCAAGAAATTTAAGGAATTGTGAGATTTAATCAAGTGTCTTCCCCTCTCTCCTCTGTCATTCCAGGCTCTTTGGGAACAGCTGGCAGAGCCACAGAGCAAACAACAATTGGAATATTCATCAGTGGGATCTCCAAGGATCAGCTGCAAGTCCTGAAAATGGGGGTGGGAACAAAACCAAACCAAAAATCCACCCAGTTTTAGGGTCAGCTCTTTGCCTTTGGTTACTGGGGAGCTGAGACCCAAAAGAGCAACGAGACAAGAGTTTCCCTATTCACCAAATCTGCAGGAACTTCACTTGTTCCATCACCTGAAGGCTTTTCCCAACCTTTTCCAGGAGTTAATGCCTTTGTTAACCACAAGCACATGCAAAGGCAACTTGCAATCCAAGCACATGGAAAAATACTGTAAGGAAATGCACAATTAAGCCCTTTTCCAATTCAAAAACCCCAACATTCTTCCTCTCCTTATTATTTTATTATCTGCTACTCAAATTTGGAGCCTGTGGTAAAATATGTGACCACACCAGGAGCCCTGTCCCATCAATTCTAACTCCAGGAGGGATAGTGGGAAATTTGTGGCTGTTGAATGCACAACCATTATCTTATTTGTGATAATTTTTTAACATAAAACCACAGATAAAATATTAAAAATTATATAAAATAGCAGTCACATAAAACTGCTGTCTCCTTGAAGTAATAAAATCAAATGATATATGAAAAAATGCACTCACTCAGCCTCAACCTTCAGCATCAGTTTTGTAAGGATATTTCCCTCAATTCCCAACTATTAACAATGAACTGAACCTCCAGAACACATAAAAAGTTAATGCAAAATAAGCTTTTTCCTTATGTAGAAACAGCCATCAAAATTATAAATTTAAAGTGGCACCTCTGGTTCTGCTGGAAAAAACCCTCATATTTAGATGAAACCAGTTGATAAAACTCAGCTGAGTCTTTTTTGCCTTAATGGAAATTTAAATATAAAGAAACCCAACATGCTCAGTGTTGAAGTTCTTTCAGCTATTAAATGTCAGGCCAAAATCTTTGCTTAAAGCTTTTCTATCTGCTTTTCATAACAATGAAGCCTAAAAGCAAATTCCTGGGAAAGAGAGATGGTTCTATTCAAACCTCTCATAGTGTATTACAGGAACTTTCCTAACCCAGACAACACTCCTAAGCTTCTCTCCATAAATTTCCAGGACAAAATATAGAGTTTCACCTTTTGGGAGAAACACAGAGTCCTCCCAGAATAATATTCTGAAGCAGAAATCCAGTTTATTCCCATATTATGGATGTGATATTGAGATCTAGTTAAGACTCATCCAACAAGACAAAATAAGAGTTTTAGATAATAAGAGTTTTAGATAATAAGAGTTTTAGGACTCCAGCCTCATTTTCCTTCCACTCAGCCTGAAAGATGAATGGCAGGTATTGTGCAAGGAAATAAGGAGTTAAATTTGGAGAAGAAACTGCACAGTTTGTGTGTTGAAGGGTTGGAGTTGAAGGATTGTGGGAAGGAAGATGAGCCTTGACCCCCTGTTTCCAGGGTAATTACTGGCATCAACAACAAACCACTTCATTAGGAAACCCACTGGAAACACTTCCCAGAGCTTCATAAACAAGACAATTAGGCAAAGCTTTGCATGGACTCCCCTGGTCCCTGGCTGCAGGGCACTCTCTCTCCCTGCCTGCTTCCTGAAGTGTTTTCCATGAGGATTTCTGGGGGAGGAAGAGTTGGGAAAGTGGCAGGTGGGGGGTCAGACTCACCCTGCTCATACCAGGGGATTCTGCCTTCAGGTGGGATATAAAATGCATTTGTGACATGTTCCATCATGGAAAAATTAAATAACAACCCATCCCAATGGGTGGGGAATGGGTGGAAGATTTTGTACAAGAGTGAGGTATTAGGGGTGTTTGCAAACAACACAAGACAATCACAACCAAAAAAAGGTGGAAGATTTTGTACAAGAGCAACTTTGAATCTGTCTGACAAAAATAAACCCATGGGAATCAGGTTTCTGCTGAGAGGGGACGTGGAGATTTCTCCTTTCTCCAACCTCTGCCAGGATTCTTCATCTTTTCCTATTCCACACTACAGCTGGAATGTCAGGATGCTCCTGGATCCTCCTGCAATGGGCACAGTCCTCATTCCTGGCAAACACAACCCTGGTGGAGGGGCATGGAATGAGGTGTGTGTGGCTGATGTGGCTGGCAGAGCACACAAGGAAATCCAGAGCTCCAGCAGCTCTGCAGGGTGGGATTCAAGGAGGCATCAGCTCCTTTTTGCCTCATTCCAGCACAAGGGACAAACAAATTAAGACTTTTACCCAGGACTTTAAACATCTTCTTGTTCCAACCCCTGCCAGGGGCAGGGACACCTTCCAGAATTGCTCCAAGCCCTGTCCAACCTGGCCTTGGACACTTGTAGGGATCAGATTTTTTCCTTGGTGATAAAAATGTAACTGAATAATATTAGTTAAAAAGCTGAAAATCTATTTTTTCGCAACTCCAAATGCTACAACTTAGAACCAAGGGAGGTTTGACCAAAGGAGGGAAGAGGTTGTGTATCAATCTTTAAGGAAAGAGCAATTGAGATCCTTCCAAAAACCACACAGCAAATAAAGAGCTTCCATCTCTCTCCTGTTATAATCCAGACCCAGCTGCTATTTTAGAAGCAGGTAGAGAGAAAATCAAAGTGCAGAGCAAAGAGAGGTTTTAATTGTGATATCTGAGATTAGGAAGGGCCCAGCTCTTCTCAACCCCCTGAAACACCTACTGCCCCCAAGCTAAAACAGAAGCCTGGCTAACAAAAAATACACACAATAAAGCAAAATGGGGTTAAAAAAATTAAAAGAGGCTGTTCCTAAGCAATCTACCCTCATTGTGCTGTAATAAAAAGTGGGCTTTATTTTTAAAGTGTTCTTAAAAAGAACAAGTGTTCACTTTCAAGTGTTCTTCAAAAGAGACAGAAGATTAAAAGAAAATGCTGCCCCTCAGTAAACTGCAGGAATTTGAGGGAAGGTACCTGATGAGAAAGTGTAATAATGTCAACTCACAGCTACTTCACACCTTCCTGCTGCCTTTCCAGGGTTCTATTCCCCATTCCTGCAACTCCTGCACAGAAAGCACCATTTAATTGCTTATTCTGGAGTGGGACGTGGTTGCTTTGCCTCCTCCATTCCTGAAACAATTCCAAGGGAGCAGCACAGGGAAGCACAAAGCTGAGGCAGCTTTTCCAAGGGATTTTTTGTCCCTTGGCACATGAGTGATGGGGCTGGGAGTTTTGACCAGGGAGAACCTCAGGGATCAGCTGCAAGGAGATTCACATCCTTCCCCTGGGAATCTCCTGCAGGCACAGAAATTCCTACAGAAACACAGGGTTGGGAAGGCAGGGAGGGGATGGGACACTGTGTCAGCCCTGAAACTTCAGCTCCAGGGTTTCAGGGCAGTTTTCCATCCTGGAGAAAAGTAGTTCCCATCCCAGAGACCAGCAGTTCCCATCCCAGGGACCACCAGTTCCCATCCCAGTTCCCATCCCAGAGACCACCAGTTCCCATCCCAGAGACCAGCAGTTCCCACCCCAGTTCCCATCCCAGAGACCAGCAGTTCCCATCCCAGTCCCCCTCCCAGAGACCAGCAGTTCCCATCCCAGTCCCCATCCCAGGGACCACCAGTTCCCATTCCAGTTCCCATCCCAGAGACCAGCAGTTCCCATCCCAGTTCCCATCCCAGAGACCACCAGTTCCCATCCCAGTTCCCATCCCAGTTCCCATCCCAGAGACCAGCAGTTCCCATCCCAGTTCCCATCCCAGTTCCCATCCCAGAGACCACCAGTTCCCATCCCAGTTCCCATCCCAGTTCCCATCCCAGCCTCCCAGAGAATCACCCTGGGCTGGAAAATTCACATCTAAGCACCATCCTCTACCCCTGCAGTAATTAAACCCAAGTAAATTGGGCTGAGGAGCATTTAAACCAGGCCCAGTCTGTTGAAAGACTCTGTTTAAAAATGCTCAGGGTTAGGCCAAGCTCTCAGGCCTGAAGCCACACTGTCCCCATCCCTGTCCCATTTCCAGTTTCTAATTCCAGTCTGGATTTAAAACCAGTCTCTCAGCTGCCCCTTCTCAAGGGCAGGATGTGCTGACCCCCCTCCATCTGCTCCAGCAGGATTAGGAATCCTGGAAAACTCCAGGGATTTGTTCTGCTGACAGAACTCTGAGTGTTCTTCCTTCATTACCAAAAATTATGGCAAGAACCTCCCAAGAACTGTCAGTTCTTCAGAGGAGCTCAGAAAAGAGCTGATGAAACAAAGCTCCAAGATAGTTCCCAAAAAATAACCATCTCCTTTCTATCCCACCAGGAAAAACCCTTTAAAAATTCCTTTTAATGGCACAGAATCAGTGCTTTGCCAACAGGGAGGTATTGGGGGTGTTTACATCAATACAAGAAAATAAGAACCAGAAAAAGGTGGAAGATTTTGTACAAGAGCAACTTTGAATCTGTCTGACAAAAATAAACCATGGAAATGTTATTCCAGAAGAGATTTTTTTAATGTATTCTGAGCTTAAAAGGTCTAATTACAGTAAAAGAGCAATTTTGAATGTCTGACAAAAATAAACTATGGAAATGCTATTTCATAATAGATTTTTTATGTGTTCTGAGCTTAAAAGGTCTAATTAGAGTCAGTTAAGGCACAGACACAAAGTAATGCAAAAATACAGTTCTGATTTCCCTTATTTTGGAGCCCAATTTTACAGTATTACCAAACAACTTCTGGAAAAAAACTCATAAATCTTATTTTCTTGGAAAATAGAGATGCACTAAGGGAAAATCCAGTGAGATCTGAATAATAATAAGAAAGCTTCAATTTGCCATGGAAAACTCTGTGTTAGACAACTCTAAACCACAGATATTGCAAATGTAAATTTGAGATTATTTCAATATTAAATATATTAAAAAAAAACAAGTGAGGAGAAGGTTTAGAAGCAATAAGCCATGTGAAGGAGCACAGGCTGAGATCTAAAAGATCCTTTTCATTGGAAATGCCTTTATAAATCAGGAAAATCCAAATGGAAAAGTCTTACTTGTCTTCCCCTTCCCTAAATGACTGAGCAGCAGAGAGGGAAGGGTTTTATGGGAATACTGCTTGGGATGAGATAAATGCTACTGATTTCAGAACCTAAAATGCAGGATTTGGGAAGGAAGGGCAACTTGAATCCATTTTTTATTTTTAAATTAATGTTATTTATTTAAATTTTCTTAATTTTCTTTATTATTTTTATTATTTTTTAGTAATTTAATTTTATATTGAGCTAGAGAATTCCAGGAGGATCTCTGGAGCAAACAGGACAGAAATGAAGGTATGAAAGTGCCAGCAGGAAGCCAGATGTTGTCCAGGAGTGTCTGTGCTTAAAAGAAAGGAAAGTGCAGGAATTGTTCCCCTCCCATCCACTTATTTCCAGTCCAGTTTGCAAACGAAATATAAAAACTTGAATTTCTGATAAAATTGTACAGTCTGAGAGGGTCTTTGGAATAGCACCTGAAACTGGGGAAGGACATTCACTGAAACCTTGGTTTAAAAGGGTTGTTGGTGAAAGCACAGCTATAAAATCCTCTCTGGGGCATCCAAGGGTTTCCAGAAACAAAAAACCAGGAATGCAGAAAGGAACTGCAGGCTCATGGTGTGAAATGAAAAGAAATAATCAAAATAAAAATGGTAAGCAATGAAAATTATCATTCCCTGCCTTTCACTCACCAGCTTTCAACAACCAAACTGGAAAAATACGACAAAGAGAAGAGAAATGAGTGAAGAACTCCAACTACTGAGAACAAAGGGAATATTTCTCCTTCATTTCTAGACTCTGCCTATGCAGGGAAACATTAACTGGAGTATATACAAATAAACCATCCCTCTCCAGCTGTATCCCTGAACCAGGAATGCTGAGGTCCAAAGCAAATATTCCCATTACAGCTGGCTCTGAATCCCTGTGCCAGGATCTGCAGGGCTGTGAAAACCCCTTTAACTCCTTTTTTCAGGGTCTCTTTTTAGTGAAATACGACTGTTTTCCAAAGGACATTCCCTGCTGGAATGAATTCCCATCAGCTATTTGGGAATTATCCACGGGACCTCCACAATCCTTCTCCCATCCCTAAATGAGGAGCTGACAGATGTGCTGCTCATGCACAACTTTTCCCAAGGATTAGGTGGAAGGACAAGTCCCCTTGGCTGGGAAGGAGTCAGGAACACAGGGTTCCTCCAGGACAGCTGGAGACATTTCCAACAATAAGTGGGATAACAGTTAAAAACTGTTTTTCTTACACTTCTGGGCACAATGTCCATCTCCCAGTGGTGCCTCACCATGGAATTAAAGTCATGGAGAATGTCACACCCTCCCTCTGGATCTAAGGGATTGACACTTGCTAAAAGCAGGGAAAAACAGTCCTGAGGATTTCTGCACATCACAAGAAATGACATGAATTTTGCACTCAACACTGTGGCTGGAGAAGGAATTAAGAGGGGGATCAGAAAATCAGACTTTAGAGGCAAAAGCACCTGTTCTAACCAAAAACCTCAGCAGGGAATTCCTTGGAATGTTGGTGGTGATCCATGTGCCAAAAGCCAGGAGGTCCCCAATTCCCCAGCTGAGCTTGGGACAGGCTTAACCAAAACCTGGGGCACCTGAGACAGATGATACACCAATTTATCTCTGTGCATTTGCACTGGTTTTAGTTAATAAAGATCTTTTGGCCAATGTGTTCTTAAAGAGAAGAAACCCACCATCAGTCCCAGTTCCCTTCCAGCTCCTTCACACCAACTTCTGAGCAGTTCTGAGACCCCAAAACCTCACACCAGGGTCTCAAAAAGCTTTGAACCAAACAGGACAGATAATTTATTCACTTGGTATTCACCAGACCAATTTCCACAGGAATTTTTAAGGATCTGTCTGTCCTGGTTACAAGTTTACACAGACACAAGTGTATTATCCACTCTTAGTTTCCCACAAACTCTGCAGCCATGGCTATTTTTATTTTTTTTTTTTGCTAATACTGCCACTTGTTCTACAATTAGAGCAGAACCAGTGTCTCAGGAGCTGATCTTTCCACTTCAGGCTGGTAATTCTGTATTTTTTACAGGCTGTGCAGGTTCTCTGTTGTTGGAACATTCCACCCATCTGGCAGGGAATTAGCACAGCTCCAAGTTGAGCCATTCCCTCTCCCACTCCTCCACTGACACACATGGCTCTCAGCAGAGCAGGATCCACATTTCCTCCCCAGGATAATGTCCAGGAGATCATTACAGCTGCCTAATTAGGAACCTTGCCTTGTCACCAATCTGGTAGGACAAGAGGGCTGCAAGGAATGGAGGGAATCACCTCCAGCCACCTGGTTCAGTGCAGGAAGAACAGGATCCTGCAGAGCTTTGCTCAGCTCAGAGTCCCTAAGAACTTTATAAAGGAGTATATGATCAGAAAATACCCCAAATACCCAAACCTGCTGGATTGTGAGAGCACAGACATCAATAAAGCCATTTTTTAAATTTAGTAAACCTGTAGTAGTTAACCAAAAACCACAGGAGGATCATGGAGTGGTTTGGGTTGATAAGAATCTTAAAGCTCTTCTTGTTCCACCCCTGCCATGGGCAGAGACACCTCCCACTATCCCAGGTTGCTCCAACCTGCCCTTGGACACTTCCAGGGGTGAGGAATCCACAACCCCTCTGCATAATCCACTCCAGGGCCTCCCCACCCTCCCAGGGAAGGATTTCTCCCCAGGCAGCTCCAGTTTCCACCCTCAGCTGCCATTCCACCAAATTCAACCCCAAATGACACTTCACCAACCCTTCAGTGTGTGACAACCCTGACACCTCCCAGGACCCCCCAGGCACCCAAGGCTTAATTAACACGTGGTTTGAGCCACATTAACCCCAAAGCTCAGAACAGCCAAGTGTCCCTGGATGAAATGGGAATAAACTGGGAGTCTCCTGCCTCTCTTGCACTTTCTCTCCCCACATTTGCCCTGAGCTCTGGCTGCTGCTTGTTCAGTAATTTCACGCTACGCTGCTTAACAATGTAAGCACAGAGGCTCCATCTAAAACTGCACTTCCCAAATGTCACTTGTTTGGGAACACATGGCTGAGCCCAAAATTGCTTTTAATATCCAAGTGGTGCCTGCTGGCACTGCTGTACTTAAGGGTCTGTCCAAATTTCTGTGATAAACCCCATTTTCTGGGTGTAATACCACGACCATTTGCTTCAGATGAACCTGCTCTACAAGGTCACAGCACACAAACACCATTCTTGACATCTTTTAACCAAGTTTGCTTGGTTATTTTTTGAGTTTAAGACACTTGACACTGATTTGAGGCCTCTTATGGCTTAAGGTTTTTCTTATCATCCCTTTAACTCCAGAACAAATTCAAATGTATGACCTGGGAGTATCCAAGGCCAGGTTGGAGAGGGTTTGGAGCAACCTGGTGTGGTGGAAGGTGACCCTGGTGATGGCAGGGGGGTTGGGACTAGATGGTCTTTAAGGACCCAGGGAAATAATAAAATCTGCTTGGTTTAGAAAAGGACAGACTTCAAATACTGAATGTCCAGAAGAAATCATTAGGCTGCACTACAAAAGTTACAGACTCCAGCTGAGTTGAGAGAAGAAAAATAAGTGAAGAGATTACAAATATCATTCTAGAGGGAAAACTAAGTTTTCTTTACTGAAAGGAACTTCTGAGGCAATTTTCAAGTGCTTCCCATTCTGTGATCCTTTATCTTTTGCCCAAAGATTGTGTGGAACTGATCCCTAAATTAAAATTTCCCAGATTCTACTAAATGAGCTTTGCTGACCAGTTATTTTTCAGACTTCAAAACAGCAGAATGTGTTACCTGTGTTGTTGCAAAACCAAAGTAATAAATCCTATGAGGAATAACCACACCAAGCCATTTCAGCATGACCCTCCTTCCCAAACTCAACTGAGTGCACAGATTAGAGGAATTCAGGTATTTTCAGGATGTTATTACCACAGCCTTCTTAAAGCTTTAAAATATTTCCAGCTTATTCCTTCCCCTCCAGTGTGCACCTAATGAGCTGAATTCAGTGACATCAGATTCCAAATTCCCAATCTCCAACCAAGCTGACCACAAGGTGTGTGTAACACCCAGCACAAATAATAATGACACAAAGTCATTAGTACACCCTCAGGATGACAAGAATTATCACCAGGAACAAAATAGCCACGTGGAATAAAGAAAAAGCACATCACCATGGCACTTTCCATGGTGTCCTGAAGGATAAATCTCCCCTTTCCATTTCTTTGGGGTTTTAAATAACCCNCCATGGCACTTTCCATGGTGTCCTCCCCTTTCCATTCCTTTGGGGTTTTAGATAACCTTTCATCCCAACTGGCACAGACCTGGGTTGCCATTTTTCCATAGTCAATCCATCTCAACGTGGCAAAGTTGGTGGACTCGGCACAGTTGAAGCCGTGGTTGAAGCCGGCGTGGTATCCATAGGGAAAGGTGATCATGAACTCTCCAGCTTCCTGAGTGATCTGGAAAACACAGGCCACACACCAGTTAATGTCCAGAACCACTGGAAAATCCACTGGTTAAAGCTCTTTTCCCATGGAGGGTCTGCAGAACAGTCACTGCCAACTTTGGGATAAACCTGCAACAATTCCTGGTCAACTGCAGAAATATTCAAGTGTTTCTCTTGAGGGAAAATAACAGAAAATGGATGGAAGGGGCACAAGTTCTGAACTAATTACACTCTCAGGCTCCAGTTACAAAGGAGGCTCAGGCTGCAACATTCCACAAGATCAATAAATCCTCTGGTTGTGATCACTTTGGCTCTTGGCAAGTCCAAACCTACACTCCCCACCCTTCCAGAGGAGACAAGAACTCTGGATTTCCCTCCTAAAATGCACTTCCCGTGCCAGGGTCCCACTGAAACACCTCCTGCCTTTCTCTGTATTTATCTCCCCACTCACCTTTATCATCCTCACTCCCATTTATTCATCCAAAAGTCAAACACCACAGAAATTCCAGCCCAATCTTTGTCTACTTTAGTAGTTGCCCAAGAGGTTGTGGCTGCTCCATCCCTGGAAGTGTCCAAGGCCAGTTTGGAGCCACCTGGGATAGTGGGAGGTGTCCCTGCCCATGGCAGGGGTGGAACTAAATGGTCTTCAAGGTCCTTCCAACCCAAACCATCCTGTGATTCCACTTCAACAAAATCAAAACAATCAGCAATATGGACATTATTAATAAGGTTTAAACTCTACAGATTACAAGGATCAGAGGCCAATCAATTTGTGATGGTTCTAAAAAATGCTCTTTTTACATCTTATGCAGAGAAACCACTGGGGAAACAAGGAATTTAAGAGTTTGGAATGACTCCTGAGAGCAACTGGCAGTGCCACAGAGGGCTGGGAGCAGCTCCCCAGCTCAGCACCTCCTCCCATGGATTAGGAAAGATTAGGAAAGAGGCAAAGCTTGACCTTCTCTGTCTTTCCAACCCAGGAGTGCTGACAGACCTCTCACAGCAGCCACATGCCAAGCAATTCCATGTGGATCCCACACCCCAGCAGTTCAGAGCCCACTGAGATTCTGAAGGACTTGCACTTCCAAACACAAGGATGGGCCCAAATGGAAAATGTGGACAGACACAAGTTCAGTTTTTCACTTGGCTGGGCCAACATTTGAACTTGCTGAGGTCATTAACATCAGCAGAATAATTAAAAAAGAGAAAAGAGAGAATAAAACCTGCTGTGAGAACAGCAGAGGTTTCTCAGGATTTGGGGATGAGGGGCTCCAGCCCAGTTCCCCCCCTCCATCCCCTCACAAATCCCAGCAGTGCTCCAGCTCTAACTTCAGAAGACACAAAGATGATGTTCCTGTCAGCAAATCTCCATCCTGGTGTCTTCATTCCAAGCCCCCAGTGTGTGTTTTCCATGGCACTGCTGTCAACATTATCCCCAGGAAAGGAGGAACCCTCAGGATGATGGATAAGCCATGCAGAAAAGTAATAACTAGTGAAGGAAAGGCAGCACAAACTGCCACTCATGGAGAAAGCCCCAAATTTACTGACTCCTGCAAGCTCTTGAGGAATAAATGGAGAAATCAATAGCAGATTACAGAAATACCCATTTTTAATTATTAAAAAGCCCTCGTATTGATCTGTTTCTTTTTTTTCCAGAGCACCATTATAGAGATTTATAAATGGGGCCTATTCACTTCATTGAAATCTGCCAGGAATTCAGATGAAGGGATCCTGTCTCTATTGCTAAAGAAAAGTGGCACTTGTTTATGAATAATAGTGATTCTCCTTCAACAGCTCCTGCTTCAGGACAGGAGGCTTTCAGACACAGGCTGCTCAGACTGAAGAGATCTCCTCCTTTTTACATCTAAAAACAGCTTTCCAGGGAGCAGCTCTCTTAAAAAATACACTGTAAATCAGGATTAGGGATTATATTTAAGTAACATGTTATAGTAAGTATATTTAAGTATATCTAAGTAACTTGCTAAAATGATTATATTTAAGAAACATGCTATAATAATTGTATTTAAAGTAACTTCCTTTAAAAAAAAAGAAAGTTTGGTGTTGATATTAATATTGTTCTCTGTGTGTACACTGGTCTCTCCTCTATTTTTGTAAAAAATAGGAAGACAAAAAGCAGATTTTTAGCATTAGGACAACTATATACACTCAGCATGAAGGACACAGCAGCCAGCAATCTGCAAATATCCTTCACAAATCACAAGTGGGACACCTTGCTCAACAGGTAAAGACTTTTCACCCAGCAATAAATTAAAATTTCCCTTATTTAAACCACTTAGCAGCCCATCCCTACCAAACACAGCTCAGCAAAGATGACTTGGAATAAGTTTGGAAGGAAAGTTTTCCTTTTATTGCATTTTTACAAACTCCTTTGTTGTCCCTTCTTGGTTATTGATCAGAAATCACTTAGTATATAATTACTAGTTAATAATTACTAGTCAATGCTGCTTTCCTCAGATAGATGGAAAAACAAACATATAATAATATTTATTTTGGAGGAAGGTCTGCCCACCTACAGCACCTAAACATCTTAAGTCCTGCAAGAATTTCCTTCCCCTTCTGACCTGTGGAAGACCCAAGACCCCACAATTAGATATTTTCATTATTATTTTCAACCCCATGGAGCAGGTACCTGTATTTTCCCACTTGGGAATCAGGTTCCACAGACAGAACTACAAGAGAAATGGTTTGTTTCTCTCTATGAACAATTTAATATCAACTAACCAGCCCAAGTTGATGTTGAACCACAAGCACCACATTGCTCTGTTGAAGCTCATCTGATGAGCTTTCATTCATCACAGCCAGGAAAAATGAAACAGTCCCTGGAGCAGTAAATTGAAAATGAATTCATAGTTTTTATGCTGTAGAAGAGCCAAGATCTTTTACTTTTATCTCGAAAAATCACCAGGCTCATCCAAGAGGTGCTAAACTGTCAGGTGGGCCAACTTTAACTAAAATATGCTCAAAAAATATAATGAACAGAAGTTGAGAGTTGTTGGGAAAAGATGTCCATAATATCCCCAGGGGATGGGGCTGGTTGGAGAGGGACTTTTCACAAGGCCATGGAGTGACAGGACAAGGGGGAATGGCCTTAAGCTGAAGGAGGGCAGAGTTGGACTAAATATCAGGAAGGAATTCCTCCCTCTGAGGGTGGGGAGGAGCTGGGATGGATTTCCCAGAGAAGCTGTGGCTGCTCCATCCCTGGAAGTGTCCAAGGGCAGGTTGGAACAACCTGGGATAGTGGGAGGTGTCCCTGCCCATGGCAGGGGTGGCACTGGATGGGGTTTAAGGTCCCTCCCAACCCAAACCACAGGATTCTGTGACATCGGTTTAAACCAGGAATTCCCTGACACTTCCCACATCCAAAGGCACACCCTGCAGCAGCAGAGCTTTGACTGTGCCCAGATCCAAATCCCTGTAATCCTGGCTGAGGAGATTTCCTCCTGGCCAGGAGACTTTAAGCACATTAAAATGATCTCACTGAGGAAACACGACCCCTCAGCTCCAATAAAGGCTCTGAGGGACTCAGGGATCCCCAGAGGGATCACTTGACAGGGAACCAGCACATCCACCTCCAACTTCTGGTTCACCCTGGATCCATGGAAAACAAAAATAAGTGTTCCTGACTCACCTGTGAGCTTTGCTGCCTATTGGTAAATCATAAAATCTGTATTATCTTGTCCCTCTCTACCTGAGAGGCTCCTGAATTGCCAGAGTTTGCTCAGTGAAAGCTTTTCTTCACTTCCCAAACCCCAAATGCTGGTTTGAACCAACAGGGCAAACTGAGCACTTGGAAATTGAGGAATTTCTCCCCAGTTCCCTCCAAAGGCAGGGGCTGTGCTCCCAACACCCTGCCAGTGTGTTCCCTGCATCCCTGCACGTACCCGGTCGAAGGGAATTCCGTATTTCTTCAGGATTGAGGGAGAAATGAGGGTCATCTTGTGACGGAGGAAAGCATCACATCCCTGAGAGCTTCCTGGGAAAAACCCTGTGGAGAAGTTCAACAGAGGAATATCACTGCAGGAATATCACAGCCAACTTGTTAATTAAGCAGAGACAAACTGATCAATGAAAATCTTCTTAAATACTGTCTAGAGATCGAAACAAAAGCAGACAACTGAAGATGTCAGTAAGTAGCACATTGTTTAAAATACTGCCTAAATTTTGGGACAAAAAACTTGCATGTTGAGGCACCTAAATCACAGAATCTTGGAATATCCCAAGTTGGAAGAGACCCACAAGGATCAGAGTGTAGTCCTGGCCCTGGGCAGGACATCCCAAAAATCCCACCCTGTGCCTGAGAGCACTGACCTAACTCTGAATTCCTTTCACATTGAGTTTGCATCTCTGTCTGGGTATAAATATCTTGGCCAAAATCTCATAAAACCCTGAAAATTAAGAAACAGAACATATCCCTCTTACATTTTGGCTGATACTCCAAACCTTTACCTCTCTTTTTCTCAATACAGACAAGGACCATCTACTCCCAACACTTCCATGTCCTTTTATACCTCCTCTGATGGGCTGCTGGATTATTCTTGGGAAAGCAATACAATTTGTGAGATTCCAGATCAATCTGCCCTACAAACCACTCCCTAAAGGGAAAAAATGAGCATGTAAATGTTAATATTCAGTGAAAAGGGAACAGAACATCTCCATCCAGGCAGTGGCAGGAGGGACAAGTGGCAGAGTGAGCAGGATGTCACCTCAGCTCCACTCAGTGTTAAATTCTACCCCAGTTACAAGATCCACACTGAGCTATTAAAACAAATCCCAAATAATTAAGAACACTGAAATGGTGATAAAGCCCCTGGATGACACCTCAACCAATGCAAGTTTCCCTCCAAGTGGGTGATTGAGTAACAAATTGTGTGTTTATAGGGCTTCAAACCCATCCCCATTTAGGGAAATAAATAACCCAGGCTCTGGAAACACAAGTAATGGATGAGACATAATGGAAGGGGGTTCAGAAAGTGCAAAGAATTCCTGGATTCCAGGTTTTCTTATATTTCTGTACTAAAAGCATTTCAATTAAAATGATGACTGTCTGCTACCCAGGCTGTCCTTCCTCTCTGCAGTCCCTCTTTTTAATGCACAGTTTAAGTGGCTCTCATTAAAGCCACTAATAAAGAAGCACATTTTAAGTGATTAGCACCAATAACATGGCAACACATTAACATCCTCTCCACGGGCTCCACAGCTCTCCCAGTGAGCCCATTTACAGCTCAGCTATTCATTTTCCATATTAATTGCACACTCATTTCTCCATAGGAAACTTCTCCCCGGGATGGGGAGGACAGGGGGAATGACCAGGCAGCAAAAGTGTCTTGTTGGAGTGTAAAACATCCTCCAGCCCAGCTTCCACAGCAAGAGAACATGAACATAAGGACCAGACCATCGATAATTTGCTTCTGCTTTTACATCCCAAACCACCCACGTGCCTCAAAACTGATCATCTGTAAAAATTAGTTACAAACAGCAAGAAACTTATTATTCCTCCTGTCAGACTCGGGGGATGTCAGAGCCTGCACAGCACCAGGCACCTCACTGATTGACTTCGCAGAAAAATTACTTTTCCATCTATTAAAACCTGGCAAATGACTGAAATGGAGCTTTGAAATGCAACATTTCTGAGCAGCCACTTCCAGTATTATTTGGATTTAGGGATCAGGGAGCTCAGTGCACAGGAAATCACTACCATGTCCTAGGACACTCATTCCCATTTATTGTACATTTATCCCACATAATCAGTTGTTCCCCTTGGCACCCTCACCTTTTTTATTCTTTTTTTAACTCTATTTTTAATTCTATTATTTTTAGTCTATTATTCATTATTTTTATTCTATTTTAATTATTCTATTTATTATTTATTCTATTATTTTTATTCGACTATTTATTCTCTTTTCTATTTTAATAATTCCATTTATTACTTTATTCTATTATTTTTTCTTTCCATTCTACTTTATTAT
>WEIV01007654.1:161619-182343 GCA_013390005.1 Calyptomena viridis | reverse complement strand
ATTCTAATTATTTTCTTCTCTTATTTTTATTATTATTTTTATTTTATTATTCCATTTATTATTTCATTGTTCCATTTATTATTTTATTAGTCCATTTATTATTTTAGTCTATTATTTTGTTACTCTTAATTCTATTTTTGTTATTCTATTTATTATTTTATCCCTTTTTATCCTATTTTTCTTTTTTTTTAATTTGACTTTATTCAATCAAATGTCATACTATCAGCAGAAAATTACACCAAATTTGCCTATTTTCTGCAAAATCAGTATCAGAACTTCTCAGAGTCCTCCACATTTCCCTGCCTGCTTTGAACTCCACCTCCAGATTGAAACCATTCCTCTTGAACACGTGGATTTGGAGTTAATTCTTCTGAACCAGGAGGTTTTTTTAGCTGGGCAGCTCCAGGAACATTTGCAAGTGAACAAAAATAGCAACACCACCAACAAATTAAAACAATACCTATTTCTGCAGCCAGAGCTCTTCCCTGAGGCTGCAGAGGTGGGAGTTTATCTCAGTTTATCTCAGCTCAAACTAACTCTGCCTTTCCCCCACCACCCCTTTTTCCCTTTCCCCTTTTTCCCCTCCAGTTAATTGGGTTTTTTAATACTTAATACTTGATATTTTATTGTACTAAAAAATAAAGGAGGACGAGGCTGAAATAAAAGGAAAATACACAATTTTAGAGTGAAGGAGTAATGGGCACCAATTGAAAGAGGGGAAATTTTAGTGGGATATTGGGAAGAAATTTTAATTGTGAGGGTGGGGAGGCCCTGGCACAGGTTGCCCAGAGAAGCTGTGGCTGCTCCATCCCTGGAAGTGTCCAAGGCCAGGTTGGAGCAACCTGGGATAGTGGGAAGTGTCCCTGCCCATGGAATGAGATGAGCTTTAAGGTCCTTTCCAACCCAATCCAACTGGAATTCTCTGATCAAACCCATTGCCCATGGGAGGGTTGGGACTCAATGCCCCAAAATTCCAGGGTTTTCCAAGCAATTTTAGTTCCCAGTCACGGCACGTCGGGAAAGAGTTGGATCAGCAGGAAAATTCCCTGCTGAAAATTCCCAATTTGTGTTGTTCTTCCAACAGAGCAGGTTCATCAAGAAGCTCTTGCAGGAGTAGTTCATTGGGAATTCTTTGTCAATTCCCTGGGAATTCTTTGTCCATCCTTGGGAATTGCAGCTCACCTTTTGCCAGGCGTTCCAGCCTCTTGCCGTGTTCCGGGGGAATGGCATACCTGGGAGAGATCAACAGGGAATTAGAGCCCAAAGGAACCAGTCTGACACGTCCAAATAGTCCAGAAAAACACTGGGAACACGTGGGGAAATAACCTGCACACAATGTCTGCAAAGAATCCAGGATTTTATACCCCTGGAAGGCATCAGGACCACAAAATCCATGGGAAAAAGCAGGATTTTAATAAAACTCCTTAGACATTTCATATGAAGTGTGTTATTTTCTAAAGCAGCATCACAGGATTTCACAAGGTAAAAGGAAAATTGAGAAGACAAAGTGATGACACAGCACTGGAAAAGCCAGGAATAAATCAGTCCAGGGAACAGCAGGTGTGTTTTCCATTGGGAAGATCCCTGCAAAATAAAATTGTGCTAAAGATTAACAAGCAAGAAAATCTGGATGGGCTGAAAAGGTGTAAAGGAGGGTCTGTGAGCTTTGAGATATCTACAGCAAAGGAACATAACCTTTTTCTGTGTAAATAACTTTGATTTTATTCCAAAAAGTAAATATTCTTCACCATTTATGGCTCAATCCTTTTGTCTATGCTGGATTTTATTGTCTGATGTGAAATAAAGGAATTAAACTATTCAATTATCTTGATGAGATGAATGAAAACTCAGGGTCTGCTCAGTCAAACAACATAAAAGGGTATAAAGAACAACTTTTACACTTCTCAGAGACAGTTTTGTAAGATCAGAGGTAAAAAGAGAGCAAAAGAATTTGATTAAATTTTTTTTTTGGAGTGCAAATTATTGAACATCATTCTGGAAAATAATTAACTGCCTGAAGTGACACACAGGTGACCATCACCTAGAAAAATCAGGGAAGTTTCAAATAATTCTTTTTCTTCCCAAAAGCTTTAGTTCTCTTGGTGCTTTGAAGTTCACAATATTCACAGCAGCAAAAATCAGGTGATTAAGATTTATGTGCTCAGGTTATAAGGAGGGAAGTAAATCCCATGACAAATGATAAATACTTAAAGGTGTTTAACACGATGCCACCCATAATATTGCCACTGGAAATTTGTAAATCACTGCTTACCCACTGCAGCAAATTAAATGTGGCTCTCCCTGCTTTTTGTGGCAGAGAATTCTGAGAATTTACATTTGTGAGAATGGCATTTATTGCCAGCTATAACTTCTCTTCAAAGAGAACAATAAAAAATGCATTATTTTTGCTATTTCCAATAAAGTTGTCAAACCCATCAGGTGTCATTAGAAGGAGCTGAAAACAGGATATTGCAGAGGGGGAACTGCACCATCCCAACAACAGCCACACATTGCTCTGCTCAGAGCCCCAAACACACCTGATTTCAGAGGAATTTCAGGCAACTTCTCAATTGAAGTTTCAGACTCAATCTACCCCATAGGAAGCAGCAGATCCAAGCTTTGTTCTGTGTTAGAAAATCCAAATGTAGCTGTGGTGTCCTGGCAGGTGGGAAGGGTAACACAGGACACAAATCATACACAGGGGGCCTCAAGATTTAAACACTAAGCTGATTTCAACTGATGGTTTAAACACAACATTTAAGGCAAAACACTGTGTAGCACCTTAATCTTGTAAAACAATAAATGCAGAATGACCTCCCAACATCCCCTGCCCAAAGTTTGACAGTGCCTTAAATTGCACAATTATCAAACAATTCCATTTCATTTGTCTGGGACAAAGCTGGTGGCTTTTATTTTACAAAGCCCATTCATCACTTACATAAATGTGATAAAACTAATCCCGATCCAAAGCTCCTTTGTGGGATTAATGTCCCTTAAAACAGGGAAATGAGACATTCCATTCCTTCTGGGAAAAATGCTGAAGGATTGGGAAAGAACTAATTTATGGCTACAAGGCTGCTGATGATTAATGTAATATCCCCAGTCTACAATGCAACCTTCACTTAATTAGTGCCTGTAATTGGGAGTTGTAAAGATAAGATTAATTGAATCTTGAGGATGTTAAAAGTTTAATACATTGGAACATGGTTATTGTGTTATCTGAAACTGCAGCTGCAAAAAGCCAAGCAAGGCTTTGGAGAGACAAAGAAAAAGGACTTACTTGGCTACAAACCAGCCAGAGAGGAGGAATTTCCAGCTTATATAAAAGAACTATATGTAATAAAACACAAAGCAAATACCCCAGCAGAGAGTGGTAATAGCTGGCTCCAATTTTAGGAATTAACTTTTCTGTTTGGGCCAGTCTTTGGGAAGTAGAACCCACACATCCCTCTGCATTTTATTCTTAGGAATTCAAGAAATTAACTGCAGGAGAGGATTCAAAGTAGGTCAAATTCTGCTTTAAGTTGTACTGATTTACATAAAGACAGGCTATAAAGCCAGAATTTGGGCTGCTATTTAAAAGCAGCAAGAGAAAACAGAAGGCTCTGAAGGTGTGGCACAGATTGAGCTCAATCTACACAGAAACTGATGGATCACAAGGCACAACAACAATGGGAAGATTAAAAATTGCTGCAACCCAAGCTGAGCAAAAAACACCCACAGAGGGCTGGGGTTTGTGTGTCCTCCTGTTTCCACTGTGGAAAACATCCAGTGGGGACAAAAGTCCTTGTGCCATTCACAATTTGTCACCATCCCTCTTGCACCCACAACTGGGGCTCAGCTCAACTGCAAAGTGTCTTTAATTTCAGGGTCAACCAACAGGTTTGTGCATGGTAAAGCACATCCAATAATTTCCTTTTCTACATGCACGATTTTCAGTACTTTAACAATATTTTTGCCAAAGGTATGGTTATTTTCCTTTAAATCCCCTAAATGTAGTAGGTTTTCTCTAGAAAAATACAAAAAAAAACCCCTCCACCTTACAAAAATCTTTTAAAAACAAGAGTAAAAAATTAACATACATGTAAAACTCCTTCCCTTCTCAGAAGACACACAAATGCTTCCCAGAAAGTCAAGAAAAGAGAAGGAAAAAACCTCCTAAACAAGCCAAATACTACTTTTGTATCACCAGGCCAAAGCAGACTCAGTGTCCATGGACTGGGCTGTGTCAGGGCTGTTGGGCTGAGAATGCCAGGGGCAGTTTGGTGCCATCCCTGGGCAGGACTGGATCAGGTGTGGACAGGACTCACCTTGGATGGAGCAAGGAATTTCCAACCCCTCAAACAACCTCAACTAAAGAGAAGTGATGGTGGCAGCAAAAATATTTTAACAGCCTTTCTTAAGAACCATCTTTTTATAGATTATTTCAGAGCAAACCTCTGCAAGAGAACAGAGAATCCAACAGTGCTGGGAACACTGACCTGGAGCCACAGCTTCCAGGGCAGAATTTGTCCTTCCTGGTCTCCAAGAAAAGTGAAGTTTATGTTGATAGTGCTAAACCAGCAGCTCTTTGAAGATATATCAAACTTCCAAGGAACTGGGCTTGCAAACAAAGCAGGAGACTAATTCCTTCAGTCTGCATTCCAAGGCTTGGCCTTGCAGTGGTTGACCAAGACAAAGGGCCAAACTTCACCCAAAAACCTGCCACTCAGCAATTTGTGGGATTACAGCAGGAATAATGTGCTGCTGCTGTGCCAGGGAACATGAGATTTACACAATGGGGAGAGAAAAAACCAGCTGAGGATAAAAAAAAGTTATAGTTACATGACTCAGATGTCATCTTGCCCCCAAGTCAACAATCTGAACGTAATATACTGAGCCTTTTAAATTAACTTTTTCTACTTTCTACCAAAACAACCCAAAGTCCCTGAAGTGGCTCAAGTATCACTTGTACACAAACAGAACCTTCTGTTCTATGTGAAAGACTCTCAGCTTCCAAACTTGTGTTGGGAAACATTAATTTCAGTATTTCTCATCTCTACCTCCATGTAATTCTCTGACTCAGGGTCACACAGTCACAAGGTTTTGCCCCAAAGCTACGAATGTGTTAGAAAATCCTCTCCCTGAGGTGGTAGTTTGCTTTTGTTAATATGGAATCATGGAATGGGTTGGGAAGGATCTTAAAGCCCATCCAGTGCCACCCCTGCCATGGGCAGGGACACCTCCCACTATCCCAGGTTGTTCCAACCTGCTCTTGGACACTTCCAGGGATGGAGCAGCCACAGCTTCTCTGGGAATTCTGTGCCAGGGCCTCCCCACCCTCCCAGGGAGGAATTTCTTCCAAACCTAAGTTTAACTGGACAGTCCTCTCTTTACCCTTATCACAAAAGAAAGATCCTTCCTATTTTCCATCATAGGATGTCATTAATAGTGTAATTTTCTTGGTGTTTTGTTTATTCCCCTGGAATGGGGCTTGATGGATGTGGATAATTATCAGACTATAAAAGCCAGCAAATGTGCTATTTTCTATCGCTCTAAATCATCAAACAAATAAAGTGTGAAACAGCATTTCTGAATACAATTTTCCCCTCTAATGGCTCAGAATTATTATCAGGAACAATGCAAATAAATAAGCAAATGTCTTGTGAGTTAAGAATTAAACAAGTGTGTCAGTAAAAACGAGCTGACAGGCCATGCTGGGATACAGGGACCAGGCTGGAGGCCATTAAGGAATGATGTAACAGGGAATTCACTCAGGCAGTGACAGCTTCCAGCACCACCTTCTCCTCAGGGACCTTCTGTTCTGAGATTCTCCTCATTGCTGCTTCTTCAAAGGGGGGGAAATTCCTTTTTTTTTGGCCAAAAAGACACTAAAAACTTTATCCATACCAAAGGCCTACTCATACCTGGTCTCTCCATGTTTCAGAGGAATTTTTCTCACCTAAAGCCATCACTGCCTTTGGCAGAAGACCAGATCATCCTGTCCCTTCATCCAACAGCCCCTTCCAAGACCTTTTCTTACCACAGTTGTCACTCAGAGTCTTTACACATCAGCCCCAGAGCAATTAATCAGTGAATTTACTAATAATTTACTAAACCTCACAACCTACTCCCTGCTGGAGCTGGGGCTCCATGGGCTGCAAAAGGTTCAACCACAAGGCTTTGGAAATGTCACTTCAGTCCTGTCCATGTGAGAAGGTAAAAGTTAATTTCACAGTGTCTGCACAAGGTTGGCCCCAACAGGCCCCACACAGCTTAACGTGCCATAATTACTGAAATAAGGAACAGAAACAGGATGGGAACACACATTTAAAATGCCCAAAGCCACGTGTCAAGCTGGGGTTAGTTATCTGTCTTCAAAGCAGATTTAATTGTGCCAAGAACACTGACCCTTCCAAGATTCAAATGCCAACCTACTGTGAGCCATGACAGGCACAATGAAAAGCTGCTATTTCAGTCTCTGGGAGGCAAAGTGTGTCCAGAAATGCAGAATCTGAACCCTGACCTTCAACATCTTTAGCCCCTGTGACAGCAAAGCCTCCAAAGAAAACTCCTTAGTCCATCAGGGATATTTAGCACCCAGTAAAAGCCATTAAAACAGGGGGGCCCTCCCTGCAAAGTTCAGATTCTGCTTCCAAGGCCTCATTTTTCTAGAAGGTAAAACACTTGTTATGTTACATCTCCTCGCTGTGGCAAAGCAAAGCTCAGGGTAAAAATGGGTTTTTCCACACTACAATATCCTAGAATTGTAGATATCCTGAGTTGGAAGGGGCTCACAAGGATCAGAGTTCAACTCCTATTGTCCAACACTATTTTAAAGCTGTTTTGCAACCTATATGAATAAAAAAGGCACTTCAACAAGAACAGATTGTTCCTTTGTTGATAGCACTGTCACCTCTCTTTCATGGCCATCTCTCTTTCCCTCACCTTTGCTTTCCTCCATATTTAAATTCCCTTCATCCCTCTCCCAACAATTTGTTGAAATACAGAAATCAACTCTGTTTTGCCTTTTCCTCCTCAAATCTGAGATGAGCCCACGCTGAATTGGCTGGAAATATCCCATTTCCCTTCTTAAGATCATTGTTAGGCAAGGAAAATCTCTGGCCTCCCCCTCCTGTCCCCTTCCTTTGAGGCTCCTCTCCATCAGGAAAGCAAACACTTGCTCTGGAGATAAGATCATGGATCAGAGAGCTCCTTGTTCCTGGGAAAGAACCTTTATCAAGTGCCTGCAGCTTTATCTTTAATGGATCATTTCACAGGACAACAGATGATGGAATTCAGGATCTTTAACCAGCAGTGTCAATGATTTCAAATAATGACATTTTTACTGAAATACACACAGGGAGAAAGACAAACACAGAGGTTGGGGAGTATCAGCTCCAAAAGCCAGAATAAGCAGTAAATAGGTAATGACAGGACAAGATTGGAGCCCCAAAACACACCAAAGCAACCCTGAGGAAAAGGAGCTCTGCACACAACTGGGCACATCCAACCTTTGGGAACCAGCCCAGGGAGAAAATCAGGGCAAACCCTGCTCAGCACTCAGCCCACAGGGCCCCCTTCACTCCAGACAATCCCTTTTCCATGCACAGAACTTCCTAATTATCCACAAGATGAAGAAATGGCAGCGATTTTGCTGTTAAAAGAACAGCAAGAGGAGAAAGTCTCTCCTTCCCTGAAGAAACTCGAGTTGCAACTGCAAACTTTCCATTTGTTTTCCAGTAACAATGAGCAGAATATCTCAGGTTACTCTGGAGTTGGGATCAAACCCTTAGGGATTGCCTGTTGCAAGATTAAGTCAAGCCTAACTTGTGCCACTCATGTACTTCTAAAAGGCTCTTCAACCCTTAAAGCTGCCATGAGTTAGAAATAGGATTAAAGAGCCATTAGTTTCAAGGAGCAATGTTACCAGGAGCCTTTTCAAATTCTGATTTTAAAGAAATATGCATTTCCAAGAGGTACAACTGGATTCCAAGACGTGCACAAAACTGAGCCACAGGCTACTTTCACAGTGATTCACTAACCCCAAACTCAGTGAATACAGAAAGGAGATTTTTTTTCCAGAACTCCAAATGCAATTTTTAAATACTATTTTAATGCAGAGCATTTAAAATGAACAACCATCTGCTCTTGGAAAGGCTCTCAGTGCCCCAGTCCAGTCAGCTGCAACTGCCAGGCACAAAATTACAGATCACACTGGAGTGACTCTCCTTCCACATGTAAAAATAAACCCACAGTCAGCCTCTGCCTGCAGTGAATGAGCAGCATGAAGGAGGCATTTCACTAAGAAAAGGTGTTTGGGGAAAAACATTATGAAGTCATTTATTCATTCAGTTTAGCCAAGAAGATAATTAGTGCACAATTCAACAGAGATGAATGACTACAATATTCATCCCCCTGCCATTCCCTGTTATTTGTTTGGAAGAACCTGTTCACATCTGATTTATTTCCCTAAACTGGCAATTAGATTATTAATTACTGGTTGCTTTTTGTAGTAGATACTGTGCAAAGAGAAAGAAAGGCAAAGATTATACTTCAAACACCTTGTATTCTAAAATAATAGCTCGTTTCAACTCCAGAAACAAGGAGAAAAAATGTAACCAAGGGAGATCACAGAATTTTTGTGTCTTGTACCAAGTGACCTGTGTGAGCTGCCTCCTTCACCAGGAACACGTATTGCTGAAAAAAATATGGATAATTGCCTAGAGCAGAACAAAAGAAACCTGCTCACCTGTAATGAAAGGTATTCCTAGAGGAGGAAATCCCTTGTGCTAGAGGTGCAATGCCTCTACACACACTCTTTTCTTTTTTAAGGAGAAAAACCCCCAACATTCCAAAGGTTTAATGCTCCTCATCCATCAACTGCACCGTTTCAAACTCCAACTGCTTTGAAGTGAGTGCCTGTGTTCTTGTCAGCATCAAAGCCAGGGGTGTTGGAGCTGAGATTTGATAAAAATCACTGCCAGGGTTTGTAAAGTTTCCTTTCTTTCTTCTGTTTGATCCCTGTGTCTCCTGGATTGGGCAGTTGGGAATGGAGTGGATACAAACCCAGCACGTTTATTGCTCAGGGCATGAAGGAGTTAACAACTCCCAGCTCTCAGACAACACCGAGTGCTATTTAAGTGCTGTCATTACCACAGGCCTCTCTTATTTTAAACCACACTTGTGCTGCACTTGGCATCACCCAACCACAATTTTCTGTGCTGAGTAGAGAGAAAAAAAAAATGCCCGCTGATTTCTGCCAAGGTGGTACAAAATGGGAATAAAGACAAAGCTCTGCAGCACCACTCTGGCCTCCCCTGGCCTTCCCTGCTTCCAGCACAGGCCAAGCCAGGAATTGCAAGTTCATTCTCCCACAGGGCCCAAGTCACATCAGGCTGAAAGAGTGAGACAGAACCTGGAAAAGCCTCTCCCTCCCCTCGTGTCCCTGTGGCTCCAAAGCCAGGGTGTGATCCTGTCAGACTTGCACAGATCTTCACTTCACATCTGCTCTGAGCTCTGAGCACACACTTCCAAAGTGCAAGAAGGAGTTGGGGCAAGAGCCTTCCTGGATCCAAGGCCTCCCTCCCTGTGCAGACACAGCAGCACATGCACAGACAGCAGGGCAGGGGCAGGACCCCCCCAAAAACAGCCCTGAGGAAATGGGGATGGGATCCCAGATCACTATGTCCACTTTCAAAAATGAGGACAGGATCAGAGATGATCATCATCTCGACCTCCAAAAACAAGGATGGGATCCCAGATGACTATGTCCACTTTCAAAAATGAGGACAGGATCAGAGATGATCATCATCTCCACCTCCAAAAACAAGGATGGGATCCCAGATCAGCATCTCCACCTTCCAAAATTATTCTGGAGGGCACAAAGAGGAACCACAGATGGGAAGGGTCAGGCACTTTGCTGGGTCAGGCACAACAACTCACAATCCAACCTCTAAGATTTATAATTTCAACAAACTAAATGGGGCCACTAAAGATGACATAAAATGCAGAGACTGAAAATTAAAATTTCAGTGGGTTTAGATGAGAATAAAAACCACAGAGGACTCTGGAAGGGAAGCACAGACACTGAGGTGAGTGGGGTCTGAGCAGCTGAGGTCATTTCATCTGTGCTCCTACACAGCACCAGTCCCTCCTCAGATAAATTCCATAGTTGATTCCATCAATCCCAGAGTCTGGCTTGATCTTCATGGTGTTTTCTCTCAGAGTCAGATGAGGGTGAGTGAAAAAAGGCAACACAAGTCCTGCCTCCCCAAAATCCTGTGCTTCCTCTGCAGCAGAAAAAAGACCTTTTAATAATCTATAACAGCCTAATAACAGATCACAAACCCCAAGTCTATTAAAAAGAAAAATCTCCACTATTCCAACTGCAGCAGCTGATTGGGAAGATAATCCAGGTACACAGGTCAGAGCTCATTCAGGTTCTGGACAATGGGCTGATCCCGTGGATTTTTACAGCAAACCACCAGTGGCACTGTCCCTTCCTGATGGGATTTACCTCACATTCCCACCTCCTGGATGAAGGGGCTGGGCTGGGGATCAGCAGCAGAGTGTGGTTTGTGGTGATTAACTAATGACTGCAGTGCACAAAGCTTGCAAGGCTGTATTAATATCTCCCTGCTCTCAGTTATCAGGGAATTACAGGGGGATGCAACTCTGTATCTCAATATATCCCTCCTTCCATGGAGCTCCCAGCAAATCAACATGCACACAGATTCCCAATGCAGAAAGCCCTTTCCAAAGCAGTTTCACCTCAGTTTTGGAAGAGATGAGAGAGTGAAAAGCTGTTCTGCCAGGCCATACTTTATCTCACTTTCCTTTTATTCCTTTTAATGAATATCACTGTTCCTTCCTCTCTGCCTTTTATCAACAGAAAAGGGTCTTGCTTTGCCAAATCTGCCTGTGAGCAAATGGTGTTGCAGTTAATCCATAAATCAACCATCACCATAAATTCTGCTCTTTCTCCATCCAAAACTGCAGAGCTGCAAAACACATTACATGGGATAGCAGAGGCAGGAAGGAAATTTGTGGGCTGTGAGGAGCCCACCATGGCCAAATGGCCTTCCCTGCCCCTCCTCTCTCCCCACTGCTCCCAACAAGCCCATAAATCTCTGCTGTCAGGACTGGAACACACAAACACAAAGGTGTGAGGGCAAGGCAACCTCCCACACCTCACAGGGCAGGCTGTGCACACCCTGGGGACTGAGGGAGGGAGGAAAGGCTGCACAATCTCCTCCTGCATTCCATAACACCAAGAAATAGGAAAAGTGAAACTCTGAGAAATAGAAGTTCTCAGTGTGGAACATCAGCTCCTCCAAGGGCAAAACCCACCTGTGATTCCAGCCTTAAGAAACTTGGGATCTCCAGGGTTACTGAGATCCCAAAAATCACCACCTGCAGTCCCAGCTGATCCTCAGTGATTCCACCACCCTGGGCACTGCCCTCCTAAGGAACTGGAATAGTTGGGAGGCAATAAATGATGTGAGGGACAAGTGCCTCCCCCCTGCAGCCACACAATTCCATATCAAACATTAAACCAGCTGCTTTAAATGGGATTACACCAAGCTCAGGAGGAACTGCAACATTTGTGAGGGTGTGTTAAAGCTCAGGGACAGTGCAGAACATCCCACAGAGGAAATGGGGATGAGGGCCCAGCATCCTGCATGGAAAAGGAAGGAGAGAGGCTGGAAGAGTTGAGCTCCATGACTGTATTAGGTCATTTTGTTCCTCCAAGAGATTTTGCAGGGATTAACAAGCTCTGTCCTGGGGGGAGGGAAGCACAAGAGTTCTGCTAAGGGAGCACTGCAGCTGTTGGAGACAACAGTGAGAAATGAAACCACAGTGAGACCCTCAGCAACTCAGAGCTGCAGCTGCTTCAGAAGATGCTTTGGCCAAGGACAGAGAGGGCTCCTTGGACAATCCCCTCCCAAGGGAACAATTGCTTTAAATCTCCCCATCATATCCCTGCCAGAAAAGGAGAGGATTCCCTGCACATGGTGCCATCAGGAACAGATACTACAAATCTTTTACACTGGAGATGTCACAAGGAGGTCATGGAACCACAGAGTGGTTTGGGTTGGAAGGTTAAACATCACCCAGTGCCATCCCCTGCCATGGGCAGGGACACCTTCCACTATCCCAGGGTGTTCAGAGCTCCAGCCAGCCAGGCCTTGGACACTTCCAGGGATGGGGCAGCTGTAACCCCTTTGGACAAGTCCTCCCATGGACTTGGACAGACTTACCCCTCACTGGTCACCTGGAGGGAAGAAAGGAGACATCCCAAAATACTTTAACCAACAAACTTCAGGGGTAACTCTGTGTACCTTCAGGTTTGAGTCTTCAGACTTCTACAAGACAGAATTCCAGTGTAACTGTATCTGCAACCAGTGCTTCCAACTAATCATATTATTTTAAAGTTCCTTTGGTAATTTGTCCTTAATTCCACATAAACTGCTGCTCTGGCATAAAGTGTGCTTTGTGATATCAAAGTCAAACAGATTAGGCATGATCCACTTCCAGCAAGGGAGTGTTTTGGAGAGGAGATGATATAACTTAAAAGCTAAAGCTGGCTCCCTGTTTTAATTAAAGGGGATTAAGCATCCATCATGATAAGGAAAAAGGGACATTTTATAAAAATCAATTACCTTCCTCAGTGTCAGCCTGGTTTAACACCTGCAGCTTCTGAGAGAAAGAAGAGAGTAACATCCCACCAGTACTTAGAGGTAAATTAAATACTGTTGCTTTACAGCAAGATCAGTCACAAAATATCCAAGAAAAATAACTTTTATTACTCTGTCAGATGTTACACTGTTGACAAAACAAGATGTTACATTTCTAAAGTGCATCATCAAATTCACAATATTGAGATTTAAAGTTTCCTCCAGCACTTCCCCCACCCCAGGAAGCCTCCAGGTAAGGATTGTGCATCTTTATGGAGATGAAACAAAGAGATGTGGAGCATCTCAGTGTTTAAAAATATGCTTTTGGAATTGCAAGGGCTGAGCCACACACGTGTCTCAATAAAATGCCATAATAACCATGAAGAATGAGGGCTGGCATTCAGTTTTGTTGCTTCTGTCATTATAAAAATCAGTTTCCTCTCACATCACTTGACAATATGCTCAGTTTTAGATCTCAGCATAGGAATGTATGAGGTAATTATACATAATGTGTATAATTGATACAGCAAAAATTCCCACCATGAGAGGTTTAATATAGGGCTGCAAAATGAAATACATTTCAGTTTTTTCAAGAGTTCGAGACTATGAAAAGGTTGTAATTAAATTCCTGATGGGAGAGGGACATTTTATTGTAATTTGAGAAAAAAAGCAAGAAAAAAGGCTCGATCTGGCAGCTGCCTGAGGGGCTTCACATGAAGTTACACAACAGCTCCCAGTTCCTGGGGTGTTGGATGGGAAGTGCCCACACCTTCCATAATATCTCTTCAGCCTGTCAGACTGATTTTCCAGTTCAAAACAACAACAGTGTGAGCACAACGTGGCCCAGAGCATGTGCCTGAGAACAGCACATCCAGGGAGATCCCTGTGCCACCCAAAGGGGCAGGATGGGTCCTGCAGCAGCAGCCAGGGCTGCACACACCCCAGCCCTTCTTCCTCTTGGCACAACACAACTTAAGAATTAAATGCCTTGCAATCTAAATGAATTATTTAATGAGAGTGGAGGCAGGAAAAGAGCTGTTTTCCATCACCCCCTTCCTCTCCCTCATCACTGGGTGACCCTTTACTGCTCGACTACTTCACTTAGAGCTGAATAATTCTGGAAGCTGCATCCCAGTGCCACAACCCTGTGCAGACACCTCTGGGAGCTGCAGCCTGTCCTGCTCTGCTGATGGAAAGGAACAGCCCAGGAAGTGTTGGCAGCAGGACTTCTCTGCAGTGCCACAGACACACATTCATCAAGGAGCTGTACAACCCAGCAGATGCTCATTAGGTTGGACAAAGAAGCCACTTTCAGTTGTTGAGCCACTTATTTATTTTCCCTGCAATCCCAACAGGCCCCAAAGCACCTGTTTTGTAAGAGGGAAAACCCAACATTGCAAAGGCAGAAATGAAAGACACAAAACAGTCAGTAATGATCCTCCCAGGCCCAGGGCATTGAGTCCTTTGGCCACTCAGGTGGCTCCTGGTGGTCCAAAATACCACCCAGAGCTCCCTGAGAAGGTTCTTCACCTCTCCCACAGCATTTCTCCTGTGGGAGCTGGGCCTGGATAGTCTGGAGGAGACAGACAGGATCTCATCAATCCATACAAACCTCTCCAAGGAGGATGGTGCCAGACTTTTTGGAGGTGCCCAGCAACAGGAAAAGGAGTAAAGGCCATAATCTAAACCACAAGAAGTTCCACCTCAACATGAGGAAGAACTTCTTTCCATGAGGGTGGCAGAGCTCTGGAAGAGCTGCCCAGTAAGGATGTGGAGTCTCCCTTCCTGGAGACATTCCTGCCTGGAAAAGTTCCTGTGTTACCTGCTCTAGGCAGGTAGGATTGGACTGGATGATCTCCAGAGGTCCCTTCCAACTCTAAAAATTCTGTGATTATGTGAAATAAGCAGAGATTTCTTGCCAAACCCACTTGAATGAGGTTTGGGAAGGAACCTCAATCAGCCCAAATCCTTTCTCACCTTCCCCTCCAAGGGAAACAGGGCTGGTGGCTCCTCATTCCTTCCACCCCCTGCCCTGCAGAGCTGGGCTGTGGGAGACAGCCCTGGATTAAAGCAGCCCAAGATAATTTATGAGAGCACAAAGAGAGAGTTATGGGTTTTAACAGGCAATTTTGAAGCAGAATACTACCAATATACAGAGCCCTTGGTTTCACTATATAAATATCTCTGACAGCCAAACAATAACTCTGCCTCTTATTTTAGAGCTCAACCCCAAACTGGTAGACTTTGTAACTCTCCACACTCCTGCTATTCCCTGAGGTGCTTCCAAGATGATCACTGTCAGAGCCACAGAGTCTATAAAAAGGATGAAGGAAGCTGGGAAATTTCCACAGAGGTGGTGCCAGCAAAACAGAGTGAACATTTCAGCCATCCTTGAGGAAAGCCAGGCTGCACCACTGGAATTCCAGCAGTGCAGTCCAAGAGCTCCCCCAGCTGAGCTCTGGGATGGCTGCAATCAATCCCAGAACACTCCAAAGGCTCAGGTAGCTGGAAAGTTCCAGATCTGCTCAAAGGGATATTCAGGTTTTCTCTCAGAAGGCAATGTCTGTTCAGGGAAGAGCTGGAGAACTCATTAACAGGAGCTGTCACAGTGAAGAACAAGGAGGAAACGACTTGGGCAAGTGGCAAACTCTTGCCTTATGCTTAAGGGAACAACAGGGAGGCCCTGCCAAACCAGCAGTGGCATCCTGTCACAACCCATCTAGTTGTGTGTCACACACTGTCATTTATATAAGAAAACTCCATTGAACAGGAAAACGTTTTGCCCAAAACATGGTCTGTCCTCAAAATCCTCTTTTTCCCCCAGCTGGGGGAGGTTTATGGACCCAATGACTATTAGAGAACTGTGGAAACAGAATGGCTGGATGAAAATCCTCCTCTTTTTTTTTAAATAGGGGGAAAAAGACATTTAAAACCCACCAAACCAACCAGGTGCAAAGCAAGTTCCTGCCTGGATTTTTAAGCAGCAACATCTGAGTTCCCTGGTAAAAATTTTAAGCAGATTTCATGATCTTTCTCTTCTCTATTCCAAATATAAGCAGCAGTGACTGAACTCTATTACTCTCTCACAGGGATTTTAGCTGTTCCCCAGCATCTCCCCAAAATTCTCAGTAGATCAGATAAAAATAAAAGCTCCCAAGAACTTCTGAGATCTGATATTTGCCAGATACAGTTTTCTACCATTTTCCAATTCTTTCTGATTCTTAACCTCTTCACACAAAGGTGCTTTGGGTTTCACTGGCCTGAAGGTTTGTTTTGTTTCTCTGTGCAATCCCTGTTTCCCAGAGAAACAAGAGCAAATATAAGGACATGGCAGGGGGTTGCAAGTTGATGATCCTTAATGCCCTTTCCAACCCAAACCACTCTGTGATTCTGTGGAAAAATCTTTCTTAAAGAATCAACTCTTAAAGATGAGGCTTCATGCAATGAGTTTCTCACCCTTATGATATCATTTCTTTATGATATCCACATATCAAAGCTGAAAAAAACCACAAACAAAACCCAAAACAGCAAAAAACTGCCATCAAACCAAAGGGAAAATAAAACACTAAAATCAAACAGTGTGAAGTTCTTAGATCAATGCAAGAAGAAAAGCAGTTTAAATAAGGCTACAAATACTTCATGTACACCCCATTTAGCATCTGTTCTCCAAGTTGTACTCACACTGTGAGCTCGTGGAACAGCCAGTATTTTCCTGCTGTAACCAGCTCCTCTTTCAAGGTGAATTTCTGCTTTTGGAAAGTGTTAACCCTCCATTCCAGGCTTGGAACAAGGAGCAGGAGGCTCAGGGGTGACTCAGGGCCCATTAACACAGAGGGATGGAAGGAGTCAGGATGGAACAACCCACCCCAAAGCTCAGAACTCCTACAGCTCCTGGAGCAGCCACCCCTTGGAGGGGACCTGCAGGTGTGTGAGCACCACAGGGCAGGTGACACTGTGTCACTGTGTGAGCACCACAGTGCAGGTGACACTGTCCCAGTGTCACTGTGAGCACCACAGTGCAGGTGACACTGTCCCAGTGTCACTGTGAGCACCACAGTGCAGGTGACACTGTCCCAGTGTCACTGTGAGCACCACAGTGCAGGTGACACTGTCCCAGTGTCACTGTGAGCACCACAGTGCAGGTGACACTGTCCCAGTGTCACTGTGTCACACGAGGGAAGGAGATGAGGACGATCCCGTGTGCTGTGGCACCACCTGGTGGAGACGGGAACCAGGAAAAGGGGTTGGAAGGAACTGATTCTGCAGGAAAAACTGACAGATCTAAACTGAGAGAATCACAGAACATCCTGAGCTGGGAGGGACCCCCAAGGATCACTGATCCAAGTCCTGTCCCTGCACAGACACCCCAACAATCCCCCCCGTCCCTGTTGTCCAAACCCTCCTGGAGCTCTGGCAGCCTTGGGGCTCCAACCCTTCCCTGGGAACCTTCCCCTCTGAGGGAAGAACCTTGTCCTGAGAGCACTTCACATCCCAGTCATCACCCACAAATAAGTTTTTGAGCTCAGGATTGTCTCACAGAGGCACCACAAGAGAACCTGCAAAATCCTTGTGCATCTGCCTCAAAGCCAGAGACCAAGGATCAGGAATGTTGGGAAACATCTCCTGATGTCCTGGAAAGATTTTTAAAATTCACATCCATGTTTCTTTCACAGGTTCAGCCCCTCCTTCCATCCCTTTTCCAGGGCTGGAAAAGAGCACTGGAGCCATTCTTTAAAGCCTCCTGGCTCTTGGGGGCTTTTCTGAGCCCCCAGGCACCAACATTCCTGAAGAAACTCGGTGTCACCAGGGACTCATAGAGCTGAGAGATGGGGGGATCTCATCTGCCACTGCCAGGGCACAGTGACAGCAGCTCCACTGTGACATTTAAGCTCCAATTTGCACTCAAATGTCAATATTTATTAGTCACATCAAGATCTTCAGCAAAGCTCTCCTGGGTTGCTAAGTCACTGTGGTTGTACTTTTAAATTGCTTGGAAAAGAAGAATATTGGCTTTTGGTAACTTATTCCAGACTTCCTACATTCTTAATTTCATCCTTAACTATTGATTATTTTTGTGGAAAGTTATTTTCAACCAGTCTGTGCATCAACAGTGTTGAAAAGTGCTTACAATCACACCAAAAATTGACTATGCAAAAGTGACCCTTTGACCTACCTTGTCCCTGGAGCTGTAAACATATTTATGGATTTAAATAATGGAAATTTTAAAGCAGCAGATGTTTCCTGCCTACAGCTCAGTGCAAGAACAACAGGCTTTGCTATGACAGTGCATGTGAAGCATCCACACACTCCCATCACCATTTGCTCTGCTGTGCATTAGTTTGCAAAAATCCCCAAGTGTTGAAATCTGGTTTTAATCATGATGTCAACAAGTCTCCCTAATCCTGCTGAAAGTCAGGAATTAAGTCAGCATGAAAGAAAAGAAAACTGCTTTTATATGTAGGGTAGGAGAGGAAAAGCAGAGATTAGGTAAGTCTGATGGAATTTGGTAGACCTGGAGAAGGGAGATTTTAGTGGTCTCCAAGCAGAGGGAAACATCCCTCCAGCACTTACCAGGATTTTGGCTCCCCAAAATGCAGGTAGTTGATACTGTAGAGATCCATGTCCTCTGTATGCCAAGCAAAAGTTGTCTTCCACATCCCAAAGTAGAGGTAGGGAGTGTTCACACCCTCTATGATGATGCCACACTCGTGTTCCACCATGTCCAAGAGGGTGTTCAGATTGCCAATATTCCATTCATCCACATCCTGGAATTGAAAAGAAATGGATGGAACTTCTCAGGAAGAATCACAGCCCACAGCTTCCTTCCAATGCCTTAAAATGTGGATATAATGGTGTTACCTGCATTCATTTAATTCCACCTGCTTCCAGAAAGCTTTCTTTCCTGTCCAGCACTGACCACAAGCAGGAAGGATCCAGCAGCACTTCCCAGCTCCTCACTAATGTGTTCCCTGCAAAGGCACTTGATCTATGCAACATCCCACTATTAATTACCTATTCTGCTAATAAACACAAGATAAACTCAGGGTAAAACACACTTCTCCCAATGACATTCCAGGCAGATTTTCTCCACCTGATGAACATCTCAGTGTGGCCAAAGTGGCACAATGTCCTCCCTCAGCTCAGTGTTGCAAATAAAGATCAAAGAAGGCAGTTCTGGTTTTATCCAAATTTAAAAAAAAAAATCAAACAAACAATAAAAAGTTCTAAAACTGACACCTGGTTTTCTCTGCTTCAATATGAATTGGGTGAGTCCCATAAATTGGGACATATTTTGATCCCTGGGATTGCCAAAAGGAATCACAGCCCTTTCCCCAGAATAATTCACATGTAAGCAAGGAACTGACAGGGATGTGAGCAATCCCAATCCCACTCCATGGGGCTTCTGGAGGAGCAGGACAGTGAAAATCAGGTTGCTCAGGCTTAAAACTTTTTAAATCAACCTGAAAAAAACCAAAAACAGGGGCAGGGAGGAAAGGGCTGGAGGAAGGACGTGGCTAAAAAGTGAGATGGTGCAGAAGGAGAATGTTTTTCAGGACTCTCCCACCTCAATTCCTGCAGCAATGGAAGTAGTTTGAGAACAGGAAATGTTCTTTAGGTGTGAGTGGTAATTCAATTATTGAAATTCTGCTCACAGGAACTTGAAGGAAACTCAATTGTCATTGCAGGAGTTACATCTCCTAAACCTTGTGTTTGTCCCTGGTCAGGTCCCTTTCCCTGATCACACCATGGAGAGAATGTGGATATTAGAAAATATAACTTTATATTATAAATATCATTTATATTATAATTATATATCTATGATATACAGTATATCTAATTTCTATTATCATTTTATACTCCAAAAGGATGAGATACTCCCATCCAAGCACCAAATCCTATGGATACCTGTGATGTTCATGGTTCTGAAGGCCCCAGATAACTGTACTTATTCCAATTAATTCCATATTAAACCACATTGATAATAAAAAGACACTTTTACATTAACATTCACACACTCAGATAATCACACAACACTCCAAAAAAGAGCCACTTTCCACTCAAAAGAAAACTACAGAGGAAGAGATTTAAATTATCTGCCTAAACAGAGAAAGTAGAGAAGAACCTTTATCATCTCCAGCAGAAGAAACCATGACAGAATTACTTTAAGCAGAGGATGAAATTTCACGAAGGAAAAGCTTAAACAATTTGAATTGTAAAAGAATTCAGTGTGCAGGTGCATTGTATCCTAATGGAGCTGCTACAAAGGAAAAATCCAAATGCAAATAATTTAATTGTGCTAAGAAGCAAAAAAAATATTTTTGACGAAGCCCCAATTCCTCAAAATGCTGCTTTTTTCTGGCTCTCTAAGGAGCTTCAACAGAAATCTCTATTTTATTCCCTTAAAAAAGAAATTAAAATCAAGTTCTATATAATTTTTGGCCATAAGAACTTGTTTAAATGACATTTTTTTAGTAAAGGTAAGCTTTTCTCAGCTTCCATTGACTCTATTAACCTGAATCTCTGGGCAAGTGGGAAGTTCAGTCCCACTTTTGTAATAAGGGCAAAAATAAAGGTATTATTTACCTTTTTTAAGGTGGCTAAATCAAAAAAAAATCTGAATTATTGTTCCTGAAGGAGAAAAGAGCAACAACAAAGTAATACATAAAAGAGGAGCATTTCACTTACTGCATCATACAGGGAGCCACTGATATCAGCCCCATAAATGGGAGAGACAAAGGTGAGGTTCTTCCAGTACTTTCGCTCCAAATCCTCGAAATCCTGATGGCGGGGAGTGCAGTACCTGAGGGATGGGGGAAAGGGCTGAGGATCCCTGAGGAACACCCAGCCCAGACAAACCCCTGAGGAGCAGCAGGGGTGTCACAGCAGGTCCCCTCAGGAGCTCCTGAAGGTGCACTTCATTTTTTAATCCATGTAATTCACACTTTTTAAACCTTTCTGCAATAGCTCCAACGGGATGTGAAGGGCCAGTTCTCCATCCCAAGGAAAGGTGGGATGGAGCTGTTTCACAGGGAGCTGAAGGCAGGTGAAACACTCAGGTATCAGG
>WEIV01007654.1:125945-140764 GCA_013390005.1 Calyptomena viridis | reverse complement strand
GGAGGACATCGGGGACGGGGGGGGGGAATCAGAAGGGACCACGGGGATCATCGATAACGGGGGAGACTGGGGGTCCTGGGGGGACATTGGTGACCGCGGGGTCTGGGGGACGCAGGAGGACATCGGGGACCGGGGGGACATCGATGGCCTGGAGGGACTGAGGGGACATCCACCGGGGGGATCGTGGATAACTGGGACGGGGGGGACATCAGGGACTGGGGGGCTCTGGGGGGACATTGGAGGCCGGAGGGACCGTCGGGGCCCAGCGCTGGCCCCTGGAAGTGCCCGGGGAGGGTTGGAATCCCCGGCCCCGGGGGTGTCCCGGGAAGGCCTGGCCGTGTCCCTCAGTGCCCTGGAGGTCTCGTCCAAGCTGTGATTCCATTCCAGACGGCACAGACATGGAACGGGGTTGGCAAAGACCTCCCAGGTCATCGAGTCCAACCTTTGGGCCAACACCACCACGGCCACCAACCCCTGTCCCCAAGTGCCACATCCACACCCTCCTGACCCATTCCAGGGCTGGGGATCCACTGTACCAGTGCCTGACCACCCCTTCCATGAAGAAATTCTCCATAATATCCAAGTCCAACCTCCTGTGGCCCAACCCGAGGCCGTTCCCTCCCATCCTGTCCCTCCCTCCCTGGGAGCAGAGCCCGATCCCCCCCAGCTCCCTCTGCCAGGAATTGTATCCCACTTCCAGCAGGATTCTCACCAAACACACTCCCTTCCCAAACTGTCTGCAATTCCAGGACCATGGAAGTCTGCCAGGATAAAGAACTATCAGGGGCATTTGTTAATTTCTGCTCAGTTAATGCTGTGCAGGGCACGGATCCCCTGGGAATTCCTAAAATAAAAGCAGGAGCACTGGTTACTTTTTGCAACATTGTAATTCTTGCTTCCTGATTCCTTATCCACGAAATACTTTGTTTCCAATTCACGTGAACTGGACACCAGAGTGGAGGGGAAGTGAAACAACATCTTATTAAACATCTCCAGCATTAAAACACACAATTCCTGCTTATCCAGAGTCCCACACCAGCTCCTTTTGTAGCACAGGAATTTTCCAGGTGGGGTTTTACAATCTGGAATTTGCAGATCTCACCATGGAGTGTCCAATTTGCAGAGAAATTCTAATTCATGCCAAAAAAACCCCCCAACACTTGTGTAGGAGAACAAAGTCTGTTTTCCAAATTTCAAATAATAACAAAAGCAATAAACTAAAGGAAGTCATTGCAGTAAATTCTTTCAATTTAAATACAAAAACTCTGCCTCAGTTTCACCCATTTCCCCCCAGTTTTTCCCATCACAACACAGAGTAAAACATGGAAGGGTATTTTCAATGAAATCTAAATATCTGAAAGTGTTTAATGTTAACACTGCCCTTAAAATCAACTTATTTTAGAGAGGGGAGATGGTGCTGCTGCTGCTGAATTTCACAGCTTTTGATTTTCAACACCTTCATGTTTTCTTCATTTCCTTCATCTGCATTTGTGAAAACCTCAGTGGTTGAATTTATTTCTCTGCTTTGAAGGAAATGCCCACAGTTGTTCCTGTGACACCTTCAATACGATCCACATTCCAACAGTTTGGGGGTTTATTCATCAAATGTGCAAACAATTCCACTTGCCAGTTGATATTTGGATCTCAGAGCAGTGGAATTCTAGCACAAGTTTAAATTAAATTTGGGGAATCTTTGGGTTTTAAGCAGAACATAATAAATTCTTTTCACTAGTACCTAGAAGTAAATATGTTCAAGAACATCAAATGAGTGTTTCCCAAATTCAGTGAAAAATCATAATGAAAATTACAGCCCTTATTGAAATAAAAAGCTTTGCTTGATGGGACAAAAATACAAATTCCTGCATAAGCAACTAGGTGTGGAAACATCCTTTGACCCAAAGAGTTAAAGGAAAACAGGCAACATTTAATTAATTTGAAAAGTTATTTATTTTGAGAACTTCATCTTGCACATTGTACAAAAAATCGACAAATTCAGTAAAAAAAAAACAACTATAAAATGCTGTGGGATTTTCTTTTTTCCCTAACATATTAACATGATGATTTTCCAAAGGGTAAGAGTCAAGAAAACCAAAAATAGGCACATTTGTTCCAGTCTGTCTGCAGTAAAGTGTGATTAAAAACATCCCTGTCTTGTTGAGGTATCAAACTGCAAACTTTGGTAATGGTAGAAAAATACAAAGTGAGCCTTCAGGGTGGCAGGTCCAATAGAAAAAGGTTCATTAAAAAAAGCCAGAATTGGTTATTTTTCATTTCCAGGTAGAAATGCAGTGAAACAAAGGAAAAAAAAAACCCTTTAATATACCTATCACTAGGAAACCTGATCCTCTGCAAATCCACACTAATCACACACAGCTACAGTGTTCCTTATTTCCAAAGAATCCGGCTGGCAAGTTAAAACAATTCAGTGCTTATGAAAAAAAAAAGATATATACGGTGATTCAGAGCCCAGTCTTCCAGCAAAGGACAAAAGGCACTTAAGAATGGCTTTAGGATATTCCACAATGGCATTTCGGGACAGAGGACAGCTCCTGGCTGAACAAATCCTTCCCTAAAACAAGTCCAGTGAGGTAGTACTTCATATTGCTCCAACTACTTGGCTCTAAGCAAGCAGCTTTATGGTTTTGATATACAAAATTAGCAGGAAATGGCTTTTTATCAAATGTATAAAACCCAGTTTTTACAAAAAAAAAATAGCAAATACTCACTCGTGGTACAAAGCCAGGAACCATCACGTACAAATTGAGTATCAAAATGCTGCCAAGGTGATGCACAAGTCTACCTTGATGGCCAAATCCCCAGACAGTGAAGATTGTTCAAGCAACCAAGCCATTTTTGGAATAAAAAAATAAAAATAAGGGGCACAGGGGGCACTCTGAGAACTTTCCTCATTAGCAGCCTCACCGGAAGCACTTTCAGTCCATTAAAAACAAATAATTCTGTGCTGATGAATGGCAGGTTTGAGGGGAGAAAGAAAAAAAAAAAAAAAGCAAAACTCAACATTTAGAACAAACCCAAAAATCCACAAACATACAAAAGGACAGTCCTTGAGAGTTTTACAGTTTTTTTAAAAACAAGGAAGACTTTAAACCTTTTTAGGGGGTCTGGGAGAACACAGACTACCGATTTTTATCCTTATTTTGTGGCTTTTTTTAAATTAAGCCCATGGGTAAGTTGGAAGGCAGGGAAATGAGAAGTGCTTTATGGAATTTTAGGGAATCACCGGCCGTTGCCGTAGCCAGGGAAGAGCTGGGTGAGGATGTTCTGCAGGGGCTCATTCACCTCCATGCTGTAGGTCTTGCCCAGGTCGTAGCGACAGGCAGGGCAGCTGTACACATCAGCCTTGAAGGATCTGTCCAAACAGTCCTGAGGGACACAAAAAGTCCTTTAGGGATGTGTGGTTTCAGCTGGAGAAAACTCCTTTTGTTCCATGCAATGAGAATATTCCTCCTGGACTATCGTAATTCNTCCTTTCCCTCTGCTCTGCCCCCAGGGAACTGTTCCCATCCCAGAAATTGTACTTTGTCCTTGTGTGTCAAAGCCACTTTTTACCTCGTGTCACTGTATGTTTTGTGATCTTTTTAATAAATTGTAGCTCTGACTTGTGGTCTGTCTAAAACCTGGTTCATTTCTCCCACTTTTAAACCAGCACATGGACATGGAATGGTTTGGGTTGGGAGGGACCTTAAAGCTCAGCCAGTTCCATGGGGACACCTTCCAGTGGGTATTTTACTCAGGTGTGTTTCTCAGGATCAAGGATTGTCCTGCAGCTCTGATTGCTCAAAGCAAACCAAATCCCAGGCACTCTGGAAGGCCATGGGATCCACCAGTGTCNGGTTCATTTCTCCCACTTTTAAACCAGCACATGGACATGGAATGGTTTGGGTTGGGAGGGACCTTAAAGCTCAGCCAGTTCCATGGGGACACCTTCCAGTGGGTATTTTACTCAGGTGTGTTTCTCAGGATCAAGGATTGTCCTGCAGCTCTGATTGCTCAAAGCAAACCAAATCCCAGGCACTCAGGAAGGCCATGGGATCCACCAGTGTCCCCCCCAGTGTCCCCCCAGTGCCACTGAGCCTGCAGAGAACTCCTCAGCACCTTGGAGTAGCAACCCAATACTGGGACTTTCTTTAAAACACTTCTCTAAGCCAAAGAGCTTCCACCAAAACCAGGTCACCAGTGTCCCAGAATGGTTTGGGATGGAAGGACCTTAAAGATTGTTCAATTCCACCCCCTGCCATGGACAGGGACACCTCCCACTATCCCAGGTTGCTCCAACCTGGCTTTGGACACTTCCAGGGATGGAGCAGCCACAGCTTCTCTGGGAAATCAATTCCAGCCTCTCCCCACTCTCACAGGAAGGAATTCCTTCCCAATATCCCACCTATCCCTGCCCTCTGGCAGTGAGAAGCCATTCCCTGTGTCCTGTCCCCACGTGCCCTTGTGCAAAGCCCCTCTAAACCTGACTCACACTAAAGCCCTAATTCCTGGCACAACTCCCAACCAAACCAAGCCCTTCCCAGACATCCCAGCTTTGCTCAGCACAACTGAGGCAGCTCCAGGCTCAGCCCAGAGGAGCCCAGGGACACTCACCTTGCACACATTGTGCTGGCAGATGGTTGTGACGGGCCTGAACACGACCTCCTGACAGCAAATACACTGGAAGGCCTCTTCCACTTTATTTAGGAATTTCTGGAAAGATATTTGAGTCAACTTATTGCTTCTGCCCTCTGAAAGATACAGAAAAACCACCCAAAAACCCCACTCCACGTTAAATGCAAGGGATTGATTCGGTCATAGAGTTTTTCTACAGATCTTGACGTTCAAAACCAGGAACATTTAATGTGCTGGGGGTGTCTATACTAAAATAAAACCACTCCAGGTCTTAAGCTGTTCTGTGATGAAGCCAAAAGGTTTGTAAAAAAGGGGCAAAAAGGGACAAAAAGGGACCAAAGAGGGACAGCACAACTACAGTTGTCTCCCTGAGTTACCCCAGTTCTCTCTGGGGATAAAAAGCAAGATATACCGGTCCATCCTTGAGAGCCTCCAGTACTTCATTCCACAGTTTTTCATTGGCTTCATCACTTTTTATAAGAGACTTCTGCTGGGCTGTCAGTTTGTATGGCTCAACTTTAGTTTTCTTTGGAGTCCCTGCTGGAGAGGAGCTGAGTTTTTCCTCCCCACCTGAAAGAAAACACAAAAGATTTTTTGAACAACCAAATAAAAACCCACCAGACAAGAGTAACTAAGTAAAATGCTCAAAAACCTAAAAGGCTTTCTATATCCACTTGCCTACTCCACAAACCTGCTGATTTCCTTTTCCTCTTTCCTTTCCCTGGGGTATCAAACTCATCATCTCCGTTATTTTCTTTTTCCTTATCTTTATTTGCAACAGCTTCCACATATCCTTCAGGATACTACAGGGAAACAAAACAAAGAGCAATCCAATGCAGACACACCAGTTCACACTCACAGCCTAACACAAGTCCAAGAGTGACCTCTGGAGAACTGCTCCAGGCCCAGTTTTAATCTATTTTAAGCCACAGATTCCTGCTCTTGGGAAGTACTTAGGCAGACTATAGAAATTCTATTAAAAAAATGAGATTTGTCCTTTTAGCCTCCTGATGTGTAAAGAAAACAAACAACCCCCAAGACTGGAAGCACTTGTGTCCCCCTCAGTTGTTACATAAGGATCATCCTCAATAAGAACATGCAACAAAAAAATTCCTCCTCTCCCTCAAGTCCAGTGTCCAGGTGAAGTCCCAAGGGAGTACCTGCATTGTTAGGCCAAGCTTTTTCATCCTGTCCTTTCCCTCTTTGGTCCAAGGAGCAGGTTCTTCATCATCCCTCCTGAGCAGGTAACGCCACACTAAAAATCCAGATTTCCCTGTCTCGGGCCAGTATTTCACAACCTGCAAAAGTGCAAATCCATCACACCCCATGGAACCCTTTGGCCACAGGAGCCTTTCCTAATGCAGGCAGCAAATGCAACCCTCCTTACCTTATATATGCCATCATATCTGTTCCCTTCCACGGGGGCATATTTGCTGTGTTTGCCTCCCTTGACATTCCTGACCACCCGCACTGGTTTCCCAGCTCTCCAGTCCTTGGCTTCAGCTCCGTGCTTGTCATTGATGGGGGCACTGCAGTTCAGAGCCAGAGCTCTGCAACAGAGTCAATTCAGGGTATTTATCACTTTGGTCTTAACTAATGACACTTCCTTAAACTTGTGTAGCACCCAGACCTCTGCAGACCCCAATCAAACCTGCTTTGAAAGGTGTTGGTTATTCACGACATTACACAAAGCAACAGCACAGACCACCTTCTTCACTTGAGTCCAGGCTTAATTTTAGATCTGATCTCCCAAGGTGGGTGCAAAAAGCCTTCAGGAGAGAGCAGGAAAACTCCTGCAGCAAATAAATTACTACTCTGTTCCTGGAGTTTCAGCCAATATTAAATGTGCCACTGACACCACTCACACTTCTGTTCCACTAAAAGCAGCATTTCCATTGTGCAACTGATCCAGCCCCAATTCTGGCAGCTGGATACAAACAGGACAAACAATTCCTGCCAGGTACTGAGGTTAGAAGGGAGCACAAGTGTTGCCAACCTGTTCATGTTGGTGAGTTTCTGGTCACAAGACTGTTCTGCCGTGCGTTTGTTCCCAGAGAGGTCTCGCCCTCCACTCCCTGTGTATGTGAAGGAATTCCCATGATCCTGCAATGATGAGTTTGACACATTCACAAAAATAATACACTAAAAGATGCAGAAAAGCAAAAGCAAGTAGGTTTTAGCAGGGTATTCTCAAAAAAAAAAAAAAAAAAAAAAAAAAAAAGAAAGATGCTTCCTGTGTTTAAAGTCCCAGACTCAGTCTGTGGTTGATGCCATAAAGTTTATTTTATATTATATAGTTTTCTATTCATTTTGTCCCAGTTTTCTAAAGTGTGGTTTAGGTAGTTTCACTAATTTTCACCTCTGTTATTTGTCCCTGAGATGCCAGGAGAGGAGACAGGGTGACAACTGTTGTCTTGTGGAGATCTGGCAGCACAGACACTGCTCAAAATGTGGGTTCAATGAAGACCTTGCAAAGTCATCTGGAATTAAACTTAGCTTAGATGATCCTATTTCTCACCCTGGCACATATTATTGTAATTTTTCCCTGCTTAATTTTCCTCTGAGGAAAATAAGGGAAGATGGGCAAGTGTTTGATGGAGAGTGTAAAAACAACCAAGACCAAGTGTGTGTTTTAACAAGTTTCTTTGGGTTTTGGGTATAAATAAAAGTTCACTTACTATGTCATCTTCATATCCTCCAGCCAGGACCAAGGAATAGGCTCCATCATTGCTCCTGCCATGTATCCCTGCCACATGGGGCCTGTGGACTCCAGATTCACTCACCTGGAAAACAAGAGTTTGCCAGGAACTGCTGCCAACAGGCTCCAGACATCATCACCTATTGACTGAACTAACAGTATTATTTCAGATTTGCTTTGAAACTGCTCTCAACACTGTCTTTCAAATAGTTCCAGGTAGAGGAAAGAAAAATAAAAATGCTTCTGAACAAAAAAAGCCTTTGAATATTTTAAATATTTCAGTAAATTGAATACGTGGATAAGTTTTGTGATGTGAATTTAGAAATCTGGATCTTTCTTACTGAGATTGCTTACTGAAAAAAGCTCCAGGGATTTAAGAACAATACAGATATTAAATATTTGTGTAAAGGGATTGGCTTTGAAAGACTTGTAATAGAAACCTTCACCTAATACCTGAAAACAAGATCTGGACAGGTCAGTGCTTTTTAATTCCCCAACTTTCTAACAGAATGAGAAACCTCCTCTTTACCAGATGCAGATTTTTGAGATCCCCTTACCAGGGGAACAGTGGGAGACACTCCACAACTCCAGGACAAAATACTGCAAACAAATAGGTTTGCTTTGGGTTTTTTGAGTTACCAAAAAGAGCACTAAAGAAAAATAAACCAGCACTTGATAGGGTGGACAATGCAGCATTAGTTATGGAACACTTGATCCAGACAAAGCCAGGATTCTTTCCCTTCTGCACTTCCACATCCAGTGACACCCACTCCGGGATTAACCATTTCTGGTAAAAGCTGCTTCATATTCCCATTTTTTCCCTCCAGTGGGTCAGGCTGGGATTCAGCTTCATACCTGAACTCTGAATTTCCACATGGTGCCGACAGGAATCCCAGGAATTGGTCCATAGTGGTTGGAGGGGACAATGGTGCATTCCTTGGTGCGACCAACACACGCCATGCCCTGGTTCAGAGAGCAAGAGCCATGAGCCCAAAGTGCCCAGGAACCAGCACATCCCAGAGTAAAACAGCTCTGAACTGACCTTGCCCCAGTCTCTCCTGGAGGATGAGTTGGCAGATGCCATCTTTTGTTTCTTTTTGCTTTCTTTTAATTTCTCTCCTGCTAAAACCACCTCACTGGCATCGTTTCGACACTCGGGGCAATACCTGAAGTCAGTGAAAATGAACAAGTAGCAAAGCTTTAAGTGAAAAGAATTCCCTCAAAATATAGTGAGGAATGTTACAATTTCCTCATGTGAAACAGGACATGGAAACAACTCTTCCTACTGGAATTAACCCTCTGTCAGCTACTGTCACTGCACCACCTTCTAGGCCACTGCAGATGTGTCAGGAAAACAGCTGTATCAAAAAATCATTGTACAAAATTGTATCATGGTATCAAAAAAATCATTGTATAAAATGCTGCAATAGGGCAAAGGGAACACAACAGGGTATTTCTCCCTCTATTTGTATAATGAAAGATGTATTTTACTATCTACATCTGTAGATATGTATCTATTTCAGATCTGTCACCAGTCTGATCTGAGAGGGCCTGGAGTGACCCATAAAAGTCACTGCACAAGTGAAGCCTCCTCGTATCAGGTTCTCATTTGGGATTTGGAAGAAACCTCAAAGCACATCCAGTTCCCTGCCATGGGGAATTCCACTGTCCCAGGCTGCTCCAAGCTCTGTCCCCCCTGGCCTTGGACACTTCCAGGGATGGAGCAGCCACAGCTTCTCTGGGAATCTGTGCCAGGGCCTCACAGCCAACAATTCCTTCCCAACCTGGCCTTGGGCAGCCACACAGAACAGGCATCTAGATCCCAAAACTAGGAGGAGAATTTGAAAGCCACTGCCTTAGAACCTCCTCTCATAAGCTCAAAAAAAGCCATGAAGTCCTACCAAAAAACAACCCAAAACTCAAAAACACCTGTGCAGCCACAAAATTGCCACTGAAGGGGAGCCTCAAATCCCAGAGCTCACCTTCTGCTCCCAGTTAGCACATTCCCAGGACTTACCAGTCCTCATCATCTGGAATGCTGCTCAGGGGAGGCTTGAGGCAGTAGATGTGGAAAGCCATGTCACACTCATCACACATGAGCTGCTTATCTGGGTCTTGTTTCCCTCCACAGATGTGACAAGCACAGACTCTGCACATCTTGTTTGGGTTGTCCTTGCAGGCTTTACACACAGGGCCACTCTGCCCTGGGAGCAAACAGAAAGCAGGCTCAGGAAGTGCCAAAATCCAATGGGAATGGTCAAAGGAGGCACAACTCCATGTGTTTTGGGACTCTCAGACCTTTGGTCCTCACAAAGACCAAACAGAACATCACAAGGTAACAGAGACAGGCAAGAGCTGCACAGGACTCACTTTTTGGTGTGCCAGCACTGATGGGGGAGGCAGTGCCTGGTTCCTCAATTTTATAGATTTCATCCACTAATGTAATTGTGCAGTCGTTCAAGGAGTCACCAGCTTCCCTGTGAGGTGAGAAAAGTCAAAGGGATTAGACTTTGGAAGTGTCCCACAGCATGAGTTCACAGCTGTGCCTGCACCAGACTGGGCTGGTATCAAAAATCAAATCATTTTTATGCAATGAGAGGGTATCTCCTTTTGTGTCAGTGAGATTCCAAGCACTTGGAGCATTCCAACTATCACTAGTGACTGTTCTGCCTCTCCCCAAATATTTCAGACTAATCCTTCTCTAGTTAAAAAGTCAAAATACCTTTGGTGAGAGTCAAAAAAACATGAATATTCTGGCAACCCTGTGAAAATCATCTGAAATTGAGACTCCACTCTCCAGGAGAGAACTGGAGTGACTTTTCATCACCTTTATAAAATGAATGTTCATTCTACACCACCACATCTCCCCAGAACATTACTCTGCAGTTTTTGTAAAGCCATTATGGATAGCTAACACAGAAACAGTGCTTTGCCTTGCAGTCAATGTGTGGCTTCACATCCTCTCAGCATCAAGTGAATCCATGGATCAGCATCCTCTGTCACTCCTTATAGAGTCCAATTCCTCAGTGGAAGTTAATCACAACTGCAGCATGAAGAAGTCAATCCCCCCAAACAACAGATCACTTCTCACCTCCCCCCAGCACCATCTCCTTCAGCAGAGTCCCCCACTCCTCACCAAACCTTACAAAGTATTAGCAATTCAATTTTCTCCCAATTACTGGATTTTCTTACCCGAGCAGTATCTTTGCATTGATCTCCCTGGTCAGTTTGGTTTCCCTTTTCTGCAGGATCTCAGCATCATACCAAAAGCCTCTCTCTTTGGGCTCATCAGGGTTGTAGTTGACCATCACCACCTGTCCCACTTCCAGCTGGTGCCACTTGAGGACGGTCCGTGCCCGAGTCCGAACGTTGCTGGAGCTCATCTGCACAACCCCATTCTCTGGATAACTTGGAGGGAGGCATGGAGGGACAGAAAGGAAAATCACATTCAACAGCAGTGGGAGGAGGGATTGATTTTATCCAGAGAGGTGGATTTTGCTGTGCAACACAAGAGTCACAAAGACTAAAATCTCCTTGTCGCCCACGGGCGCAGCCAGAACCACCCAGTCCAACATTCCTACTAATGCATCCCATTAAACTTGGAAAACAGCATTTCCAAAGGCATGATTCCAGCCCCCTGGAACTCCCAGCTGTAAATCAGCCTCACTTACAGGGCTCAGGGACATAAATACTGTTCCACCTCATGGATCTCTACCCTAAAATCCCCCACCAACACCACAACCAAAATGACTTTATCAGCCAAGAAGAGAATCAAACTCACTCATCATATTTCACATGATAAATCACATCTTCCTCAGGGACAGCTGTGGGCTGCTCAGGATCTGTGCAACTGCCACTGGAAGGTTTTTTCCTGGTTACTTTTACAACCTGGGCCTCAAACCACGCTCCCATGTCCGTGTCCCGGGCATCCACCAAGTCATTGATCTACACAGAGCAAAGAATGCAGCTCATCAAAATGCATTTTCTAATTAATCATTGACTCCAAAGTCTACTTGAAGATTTAACCATCTCAGGAACTTCAGCATTATCAAGTTATTTAACAGATCATCTTAACAATTAACATTTCCTTTGCCTTCCCAAGTCTGCTCAGAATGAATTCTAATGTTATAAATCCATTTTACAGCACCACAAATATCCAGGCTTCTTCCCAAGCACAAGCCATTCTTAGTTAGTCTGTAACACTTTCAAACTGTCTTGCTCACAGTGTGGCAAAAAATCTGTAATAAAACCCATTGAAACACACAAATAAAATGATTCTGAACAGCTGCTTGAGATTTTCTTTTGTTCATTCAAGAAATTTTCAGCTTTGACAAATTGCAAAAATATTGGGAAAACTTTCTAAAACCAAACCAGGCATTCTGAATGCCTTTTTTTTCAATCAATTAATGTATTGTACTTTTAGTTCAAAGGCTAAAATGAAACAAAAAATATTTGGACCTACAACATGTCGCATTTAATTGGTTTGTGGCTTGGTTGGCATTTTTCTCTTTATTGTTGGAGGGTTTAAAAGAAAAAAACCAAATCTACTCACACAACTGGAGCACGAAAGATTTTAAGAAATTCCCAACCACAGAGCAACAATTCCCATCCCGAGGGGGAGATTTTTTGGGAATCTCTGGGTTTTTGATGCCTCACCTTATAGAGGCCAAAGACAGGGTGGCTCCAGTCGGGCTGTGCTGCAGTGCTGGGCTGTCCCTCCAGTTCCAGGGCACCTTCTCCATTGTGGGAGCTCTTGTCGGAGTCGCTGTGGCCGGAGCCGCAGCCGGAGTCCGTGTCCGAGAGCTCGGGATCCTTCTCCTTGCTCCCGGTGGGAAGCACTGCTGGGATCTGTCTCACCAGGAGCTGCACAATGTCGTTGAGGCCAACGCTGTAATCGAAGAGGGAGTGTCCATCTTCCATCTGCAGGGAAAGCACCAGGCCATGGGTTATTTATTCCCTGCTCCGGAGGTTTGGGGGTCGTTCCAAACCACCCGTTGCTGGAATGATCCCGAGAAACACCACGTGGGTTAAAAAGCAGGAACAGTCACTGACTGGGCAGTTCTTCACCAGCACAGTTACACTGTTATTCTTATTATTTCAGTGCTGTTTTCCTTCCTTTTTTCCACAAATTACAAGGATAAGGTTTTAATGGTGCCCTGGACCGGGTTGAGCCACAGCCACCAAGATCTGAGAAGTTTGGCAGCACATCCCTTAAAAATATCAATTCTGGGAAGAAGGACTTCATCACATTCCCTCCACATTCCCACCACGACTTAAAGATAATTCCACATTACCTACAAGCTCAAAAAGAAATTATTTCTTAATTCAGACACATCCCAAATGCTAACACAGACTAGTCTTTATATTATAATTGGGTATAATCCACATTATTTACACCCTCTCCACTAATTGTGGCACTAACAAGCCAAAGAGTTAATCACCCACTTTTCTCCAGGCAAACACACAATTTTTCCACTGAGAGTAAAATCAAAAGAGACTCAATTCAACTTGAAACCACCTCATCTCTTTTTAGAGTGTCCTAATTTCAAACCCTCTCTGATTTTAAGAGTTTGTCTGGCACTGGGTGTAGTCAAATCAAGACCTTTCCCCTGCAAAAAGAGAAGTACAGAGGGACAAAAAGGTGCCTCAATCCCCTCCTGAGAACCATTTCAGGGTTAACATGTCAGAGAGGAGCAGCCAGGAGTTCAGACAAGCTTCCCCACATATTTAAGGTCTGAGTAAGAAATTATACAGGAAATGATCATCCCCTTCCAGCCCAAACCACCAGCAAAAGCAATCCCTGGAGCTTTGTTCTCTATCAGGGGGAAGCAGAGCAAAACCACAAAAATTTACACTTCACAGGAATCACTCTGATAATTCAATTCTGATTTATGGCATCAAATGGCTACGGAACAATCCCTGGAAATCTGAGTGCACAGGAAGAGATCTGGGCTTTTTCTGGTTTAAGAGATGAAAACTCCTCGAGATGCACAAAACACACCAGAAATGGGTGGTTTCTTCTTTAAAAAACGGTGTCACAACCACGGGAACAACAGGAGCACAGGGCAGGAGTGACAACAGGTGCAAACTGCAAGGGAAGAGCACAGGAATGGGACAGGAAACCACAGGGAGTTCAAAGGAAAGTGGGAAAGAAGCGCCAGCAACCGAAGGCAAACCTCAAACAAAGGAGGCAGCTTTGAACTGACAACTGAATTTCTAACCCCGGTTGAATTTTTAGTGAGAACTCGAACATCTGGAGGGGTTCCCAAAGCAGGAATGAGCACCGAGAGAGGGTGGATCGTGTTGGGAGAACATTCTGCCTGAACTAAGGAATTATCCTCGAAGGGCAAGTGCATCCTTGGCTGAAAAGTCCCCATTTCTACTGAAAATCTGTTGAACTCTGGTTCTCTGCACGGATTTCAGGGCAAGGCTGGCACTGTCACCCCCCTTATCACTTCATTTACAACACAAACGGGTAATTAACGCCTCCAAATCCACCCAAATTAACTCAACAGAGGTGGTTAAACCCCACAGTCCAGAGATGCTACACCCTCCACAAACCTCTTTTAAACTTCAACCTGAGCTTTTCAAAGCTAATCCAAGTGTTTTTCCACACCCTACACCTGGGAATTAGAATTTACAGTTATCTGAGCCAGCCTGAAATGGAGGGAAAGGTGGAAAAAGCAACTTAAAGACATTGTCCATCCCCTGCCAACCCAATATTCAACTGCTCTTTCTGAAATTAAACTTTTCTCAACCAAGCAGCAGCTCAGAAGCTCCTCTGGTGCAGGTTTGGCAGCACAGAACCGGGCAGGATCCAGCAAATGGATTTTAAAATTGTTTTGATGGACTTTAATGCTAATTTAGGAGGAAAACAGTCGTACAACAGCGACCACAAACATATTGTTGAGAACTTAATGCACCACTGAGCCACTCAGGAGTTCTGCACCCAAAGGGATTTTAATGTCAGAGCTGAAGAACTTTAAATCGTGAGCTGCTTATCCCAATTTACAAAGAAAAGCAGGATCTTTATGGCTTTCAGAGCGGCACAACGTGCAAAGCTCAAAAACCTGAAGCACTTTAAAGACCACAAAACACCCGGTAATTTTCAGACACTTCACAAGGGCGATATCAAGGCAGGAGAGCAACACATGACATGGAAAATAATTGGGAAAAATTAAAAACAAAGCCCATTCTGCTGTCGGTTTCTCTCCCTGCAAAGCAACGGGATGAGCAGCGCGGGAGGGAGGCGCGGAATCAGTAGATGGCAGCAGAACACCCCATTTCCACGCGATTGGAAAGAAANGCTGCCGCTGCGGCTCCACGTCGAACACCTCGTGTATCCGCAGGCGCAGCTCCTCCACCTTGGTGAGCTTGGAGAGCGAGTCCACGCGGTGCGTCTCGCTGCCGTCCATGGTGCGCACCTGGATCCACATGGCGCCGGCGCTGCTCCCCCCGGGAATGCGGGACCCGCGCTCAGAGCGGCCCC
>WEIV01007654.1:24265-115917 GCA_013390005.1 Calyptomena viridis | reverse complement strand
TGAACAGGCTCCCCAGGGTTTGGTCACGGCCCCAAGGCTGCCAGAGCTCCAGGAGGGTTTGGACAACAGGGACAGGGGGGGATTGTTGGGGGGTCTGGGCAGGGCCAGGAGTTGGATTCACGATCCTTGGGGGTCCCTTCCCACTCAGGACATTCTACAATTCCACGATCCCAAGGCCAAAGCCCTGGGGAATGGACACTCTCCAACAGGGTCCCCTGGGACANAGCTCCTGGCCCCGGGAGCTGCAGCTCGGACAGACCTGCTGAGGGGCTGCGTGTGTGTCCGTGGGGTTTTCCCAGCTCCCTGGGAAAGCACGGAGCCGGGTGCTGTGTCCCTGCTGGTTTCTGTGGGTCGGGGGTGTCTTGGCTTTTTGGGGACCGAAGGTGACATTTTACAGTGTCTGTGCCTTGGGGAAGGGCTGAAAGGCTTGGGAGTTGGAACCAGATGATCCTTGAGGTCCTTTCCAACCCAAACCGTTCTGGGGCTCAAATCCTCCCCTAAAGGCTCCTTCCTAGCCCTCAGATGGGAACTTTGTGGATCTGTGATCTGTGGTCGAGCAGTTTGGGCTTTAAAAGCTCTTTTCTGGTTGTTGTCTGCTGAAGGAGGTGACTGTCCCACACGGGGACAGCACATGATGTGCACCCGGACATCCCCCTGGTTGTGTTGGGAAGCTGTGGGTGCTCCAGGGGCAGGTGATCAGTCTGGCATTCCCTTCCTGTGACAGCACTGCCAGACCTGCCCGTGGCTCTTTCACATGATCGTTTGGTGTAGGCACGATAATGGAGTTTGGGAAGGGGGTGGCCGGGTGACAAAAACCTCTTGCTCAAGAGCTCCGTGTCCCTGCAGGGCTCCCTGGAGGCAGCACTGACAAACTGGATTAGTGTTTCTCAAGACTAACAAGGTTTTAAATGTGCTGGTGACAACCTGGAATTGTGGATGGCTGGGAAGGATTTAAAATACTGGGGCTGGTTCTGCTGAAACTTCCAGATGTAAAAGGTGTTGAGCAGCTTGCACTGAGTTACAGCTTCCAGCTGAAACCAAGAGGTCTGTGCTGGTTGAAAAACTGGTAAATAAAAGTGCTGAGAAGTGCTAATTAAAACTTCCTGTCCTCTTTCCTAAAACATCTCTGTTCCGAGGATTTACTGACCCAGTGATGGGTGATGGTGTTTAATTTCTGTTGGAAGTGTGTGTGAGGGAAGCCCTGTCTGATCTGCAAAGGTGGCTTTGATCTCTGAGGTTCCCTAATGCTGCTGGTTTATCCAGAAAGGTGAGATGGGCACCTCTGCCTGCCAATCCTGAACCTAATGTCCTGAGGAAAGCTGGAAATGATTTGATCCTCCTCCTAAACCAGCCTTTGCCCTCGGGGCATTTGCAGCCCATTCCCCACAGACATCCCGTGACCCAGTTCTGCATTTTTGGGAATTGGGGTATCAGTGGCAAATCTCGAAAAGAATGTAAATAAGTGCTTTAACCACAAATACCTCTGCCCTGATTAGCCCGCCCTGCTCAGATCTAAAGCACTAAATTTAGCTTTGTTTCCCTCAATGGTCATTAAGGAATTGGCAGTTAAGCTACTGAACCAGCCACGCTGGCTGTGGCTCTGTCTTCCCGAGGTAAAATCCCTTTGGAAGGGAGGAAAGCTTCCTGAACATGAAGATCCTACTGGGTGTCTGCAGGACAACACACCAGGAGCCTGTTTTCATGGAGCAGAGCTGCTTTCCACAGGGAAAATAACAACTTGACAGCCAAGGGGAGTTAAAGAACCAGTTCTGTGTACACTGGTCAAGAGTGACAAAAATCAGGGAGGTGCTGATCCCAGCAGGGAAGTTACTGGCTCTTCTGCCAGGCAAGTTTAGCTCTTGATCCCAGAAAATCTCTTGATTTGGATGGTAGGAAAGTGCACTGAAGAGTTTCATCATTCTGAAACCACCTGGTTCAAGAACTTTCTCCAGCAGTGATCTAATATTTCTGATGTAGCAACAGTATGAAATCATCTGGTCATTTTCATAGGAAGAAAACCACAACCAAAGCAACCAGTGATGCTGTTTCTGCTGCTCTGCCCACTCAGTTCCACTGGTGGCAATCCTGGCTTGGCTGTGCCTTCTCCAAAGGATTCTGCATCAGCTGACCCAGAGTTGCCAAGCACTGTGTTTTCCTGCAATCTCTGAAGTGCAAACCAAGGGCTGCTCAGCACTTTTGCAGGGGAAAAAGAAAATAAAACCATGCTGTGGGTTAGTGGAGATTTGCCCACACTGCAAATCCTGGTGTTGCAACACCTCAAGCAGAGGAGCAAACCTTGTTCCAACATGACTGTGCTGAAGGATTGTCCCTGGCACAGCTGCATCCACAATTAACAAGGGATAGCTCTACTTCAGAGCTTGATTTTAACCTTATTCCAGGGTTTACATGAGCCAAAGAGTTACTCCTGGGTTACTCCTCTTCTGCTTCAGTGTGTCTGTGCTGACCCTGACACCAAACCCCTGGTGTCAAACTCCACAGTTTGAGCTTTTCCCACCTGTTTAGAAGTAAAATAACTGAGCAAAGGGGTTGTTTGTGGTGGTGCTGAAAGAGCTGTGCTTTGCCCCTGAGTCTGCCTGCTTGGATTCAAAGAAACTGTGGAATTTGGGATTTTACCTTCAAGGCCTGCTTTGTTTGGAGCAGTTTTCTGCAAGTTCTCCCAGCCTGGTGAAGTTCAAGCTGTGCAGTTAAGTCAGGTGGGATTCCCAGAGGAGTGTTGGCTCCTGGCTTCTCACTGGGGAAGCTGGAGGTGACAACTTGTGCTGCAGCATCTCTGCACCCCTGTCCTGCTCAAACCTCTCTGAATTCTGACTAATTGAGTGGTTACTGCAACAACATTTGATGTTTTGCCAAGTCACCTCCTGAGGTGTCTCTGAGCAGTCAGGGCCCAGTCCAGGGCTCACAATTGCTGGTTTCAGTACTTCTCCTCAGCTCTCTGTTCTTGTTTCTAGTAAAATAAGAACCTGACATGAGGCAAAGAACACAAGAAACAAGACAATGGCTCTGCCACAAATCAGATGGCAAGTTGGTTTTTTTTTTGGGTAGAGTCTGCCAGGGAGCCTGGAGCAGCACTTGGCTTGGGAACCCAGTTTGGGAGGAATTTTGGTTTGAGGGTTTTTCCACTGGAAAATGCCAGAGCACATCTAAGAATAGGAATTAACTGGTAAAGGAGAGAAAAGCAAGACTGTACTGCAGAACAACCATGCTGAAACCCCTGCTGTGCCTGACAAAGGCTGAGCTGTAATCCTGGATTTATTGCCAATCCTGGAGTGTCCAGATACCAACCAAGGTCTATGCTGGGGAGGCCAATACACATTTAAATTATTGCATCATTTTTGTACTTCTTTAATCCCATTATGTCATGAGAATACTCCTAAGCCTTGGTTTCACAGGATGTGAGGAGACATTTCCTGCCTGGCTGGTCAGTAGGATGGGAAGCCAAGTCTCAAGCTGGAATGGTGCAACTGGAAGACCTGGCTCATCCTCCTGGGAAAATTCCACAGGGTTTTCATGTCCTTCCCAGATCTATGAGCCTGCCAGGAGTGTTGGATTTGGCAGTGCTGGGGAAGCTGAGAAAAGCTCTTCACAGGCAAAGTGGGGTGACTCCAAAATAACTCATCTCATTGTCCATCACAGAGGATACTCCAGAGGAAAGGGGCTCTAAACAACCCTGTTGGGCAGCAGGAGGTAGAGGAATTGGGAGTAAAGCTGAGCCTGGAAAGCAGGGAGGGGTGGGAGGAAGGTGTTTTAAGATCTGGGTTTAGTCCTCATTATCCTACTCTGATTAGTTTGGTGATAAATTAATTTTCCCCAGGTTGGGTCTGTTCTGCCCATGACAGTAATTGGTGGGTGATCCTTTGTGTGATTGATGAGTGATCCTGTGATCCTTTTGTGATCTCTCCCCTGTCCAGTTCAGGAAGGGAGTGATGGAGTGGTTTTGGTGGGCACTTGGTGTCCAGTCATGGTCATCCCACCACAGAGAGAAAACACAGGGCAGATAAGACAGTTCTCACCTATTTCCAACCTGCAGCTTTAAGCCAGTGAAATGTTATTAGCAATATAAAAGTAGATGGTTATTTAAAGCATTGGCTGGCTGGGGATGAGGGAGGTGACTGAGCGAGGACCTTGTCCTCCACAGACACCATTTATTTGCACACCATAAATCATGGAGCCTCCCAGGTACCTTCACACACTTGCTAGAAAGATCAGGGATCTACACTAATGTTTCCAGGATGTGAATCACAGAATCATTTAGGTTGGAAAAGACCTCCAAGGTTGAGTCCAACCTTTGACTGATCTCTAACCAGCCCAGAGCCACATCCAGTTGTTCCTTGAACACCCTCAGAAATGATGATGCCATAACCTCCCTGGGCAGCCCCTTCCAATGATTAATGACCCTTTCTGTGGAGAAATTCTCCCTGATGTCCAACCCAACCCTCCCCTGGTGCAGCTGAACGATGGATCCCAGCTTTGCTGCCCTCTGCTTTGCACCTATTTTGGTAGGACTTCATTTCATTGGAGGAGATGAGGTTGTACTTGTGCTGTTAAACTCCTGTTTTTCCTTTCAGCTGCAGCTGAATTCAGTATGGACTCAGACAAGACCCCAAAAACTGATCTGCTGAAGGCTGAGGAGCAGCAGCAAGTGGTAGGTGCCAAACCACCCCCACTGGGTAAACTCCTGCCAGCCCCCCAAAACCAGGGGGGGCAGAGAGAGAAACCATACAAAGCTGTGGCCAAATTGAAACTCCCTTAATACAGGAGGTGACACTTTTGCTCAAGAGAACTTGTGGACTGGCTCAAGTGATGCAAGTAATTCTGAAACATGAGCTGTTAGAGCTCCTACTTCCACATCTGGTTTGGTGCTGAAACCAGTGTGACTCAGAATTCCTGAGCCCAGAGCTCACACTTAACCCTGGCTTGTCTCTGGCCTGGTAGAGGCCTTTGGATGAGTCTCTTCAACTGTGAGTTCAGGAAGGATGAGATGGATTTGTTGTGCCCTCAGCACCTTTCTGGACAGACACATGGCTGTGTTCACCCACCAGCTCCAGGCTGGGCTCTAATGTCACTGTCTGCCTTGGGTTTCAGAGTGCTGTTAACCGAGTGACCAGCCTGCCCTTGCTCAACTCTGCTTTCAACCTGGTCTCCTCTGCCTACAACTACACCAAGGAGTCCCATCCTTGCCTCAGTGGTGTCTGCAACGTGGCTGAGACAGTGGCTGCTGTGGCAGTGGGCAGTGTGGTCGGAGGGGCACAGCCCATCCTGAGCCACCTCGAGCCCCAGAGTGAGTGAAGGGGCTGCAGAGACCCTGGGGACAGAGGGAGCAGGAGGGGAGGGGAGTTCCATGTGCCTGCTGGGTGACACCCAGCTCCCACAGCACCTTGTCCTGCTTCAGTCTGGCCCCGAGTGTCCCACTCAGCAGCTCCTGCACACTGGATTTCATGGACGTGAAACAACTGGGAGAAACAACTTGCTTTCTTTAAGTTACAAAGTAGAAACTCCATTTTTTTTAATCACTTTTATAGGGTTTTTTAATCTGACCATCCCGACTGGCTCTAGCAGCATCCACCTCGGATATGGCTCAGGGTGGCTCATCCCAACTCTTTTTAATCCTTTAAACCCACTGCCCTGCCCACCAAGGATGAGTGCTGCACTCCAACTGAAGCAAATTCTAAAGTAGAAAGCTGGGGAGGCAAATGGAGACTAATTGAACCTGCCAAAATGTAGGGTTTGTTCACTTTTTAGCAAGACACCCCCACACATCCCACCCTAGAATGGTGATTTTTTTTTTTTCCTTGTTTTCATGAGTGTATCCTGAACTGACCATTGTAGGGTCAAAAACCTCTTTTTAAATTGAAGAATAAACTGGTACCTGTTGTCTCTTGTAGTTGCACTTGTGAATGAATATGCCTGCAAAGGACTGGATCAGCTGGAGGAGAACTTGCCCTTTCTTCAGCAGCCAGCAGATAAGGTAAAGGAAAGGCTTTTCCTGGGGAATCCATGGCTTGGTGGAACTGTTATGGGTACAGAAAAATATGGGGAAATAAACTTCAGCAGGGCTGTGTCAGGCCAGTCCCTGGAGTGGGCTAAGGGAGGCACTTCCAGCTGGGAAAAGCTGGAGAGGTGCCTTCAGCCTGTGGGAGTGAATATGCCCATGTAAATGTGGATGTGCTGACTCCCTCAGCTCTCCCACAAGACTATAAGCACAATTTAACCACAGGGAAAATGGTTAAATTTTCCTTTCAGGGAGGGAAGATGTATTTTGGGGGGAAAAAAAAGTCTCTTTCTGCCTGTCCCTGCTGTAGGTGATCTCAGACACCAAGCAGCTGGTTTCCACCAAGGTGACATCTGCTATGGATGCTGCCTGTGAGGCCAGAGAAGCCATGGCTGAGAAAGTCACCGAAGCTGTGGACCTCACCAAAAACGTTGTTGGGGACAGTGTCAAGCTGACCAGGTCAGTGGTCACCTCCACTGTCAGCAGTGCTGTGGAGGCTGCCCAGGGAGCCAAGGAGCTGGTGGCCAACAAGGTGACAGAGGCCGTGGATGTCACCAAGCACATGGTGGAGGACAGTGTTGACAAAACCAAGTCTGCAGTTGCTTCCACCATTGTCAACGCTGTGGAAGCTGCTCAGGGAGCCAAGGAGCTGGTGACAGACAAGGTGACCAAGGCAGTGGACCTCAGCAAGCACATTGTAGAGGACAGTGTTGACATGACCAAGTCTGCTGTTGCTTCCACCATTGTCAACGCTGTGGAGGCTGCCCAGGGAGCCAAGGAGCTGGTGGCCAACAAGGTGACAGAGGCTGTGGATGTCACCAAACACATGGTGGAGGACAGTGTTGACAAAACCAAGTCTGCTGTTGCTTCCACCATCACTGCAGCTGTAGGGGCTGCCCAGGGAGCCAAGGACATGGTGGCCAACAAGGTGACAGAGGCCGTGGATCTGACCAAAGGGGCTGTTCAAGAGGGTGTTGAGAAGACCAAATCTGTGGTCACTTCCACAGTGAGTACAGCTCTGGATGCTGCATATGGCACCATCACGAGCAAGATCAGCACAGCCCTGGAGCAGGGCAAGGAGGCTCTCCAGGATGGTGTGGAGATGACCAACTCAGTGGTGTCCAACAGCATCAGCAAGGCCAAGGCAGTGAGCCAGGCAGTGGCTGGTGGTGTGGAATCTGTCCTGGATATGTCAGAAGATCTGGTGGATCAGTTCCTCCCGATGACAGAGGAGGAATTAGGTAAAAAACTGCTGACCTGGCGGTTCTAAATGCAAATCCTTGCCCACGTGGCTAGAGAGCACCTGACACAGCAAGACTCTGCTCCTGCAGCAGACAGGCAGCTCTGAATTTGCCACCAAGTTGGCAGGCTGTCAACACCAAATTGCCACGTGGTGTGGGACAGAGTTCAGGCATTTACTGTCCCTGCCCATGAGCCTCAGGGTAAATAAACACATGGGTTCACATTTCAACCTGTCCATCACGTCTGCTTGTCTGAAGAGAACACGCTGGAGCAGGGACCAACCTGCCTTTAACACCTGAGCAACTCCAAATCTCTCCTGTTCCCACAGCAAAGCTTCAGCCTTCATGTTTTCCAACGGGTGATCCGACCTCTCTCCCCCCTCACAGCTGGGGCAGTGGAGCCCTGCTGCATCTCTGTTCTTGTTTCCTCCAGGTAAACTGGCCACCACCGTGGAGGGGTTTGGGATGGCTTCCGTGGAGGAGCAGAAACAGCAGCAGAGTTACTTTGTGCGCCTGGGGTCCCTCTCGAGCAGAGTCCGGCTCAGAGCCTACCAGCACTCCCTGCACAAGCTGCAGTGCCTCAGGCAGAGCACCCAGGACACCCTCTCACGACTACAGCTGGCAATAAAACTGGTACAAGCACGCTTTCCCCTTCTTCCCTTCCTCCTCCTGTCTGTAGCCTTCCTGCCCCGCTATCCAGCTGGAAGCTCTTCCTCCATCCTGCACCTTCCTCCACCAGCTACCCCACCTTGGATCCCTCCCCGCTCGTGCTTCTCTGTGTGTTTGCAGTACAGCTGTGCCTCTCACTTTTCCCATCAGATTGAATCTGTGAAACAGGAGGTTGGCCAGAAGCTGCTGGATGGGCAGGAGAAGCTCCATCAGCTGTGGGTGGACTGGAGCCTGACCCAACCCAAAGGAAACCAAGTTAAAACTGCCTGCCAGCCAGAGGTATCCCTGGAAGGTGTATTTACTTGGACCTCACGTGGCTGGTGGCCATCCCACCTGCTCTGGTAACTGAGCTCTCTCTCTCCCAGCAGGTAGAGTCCCGCACTCTAACTATGCTGTGGATCATCACCCAGCAGCTACAGCCCATCTATGAGAACCTCAAATTCAGCATCCAAGGTCTCCCCAACAGCATCCAAGAAGCTGTGTATCAGGCCACTCGAAATATCCACAAGCTCCACAGCTCCTTTTTCAGTGCTGTGTCTTTCCAGGACCTCTCCAGCACCACCCTGACCCAGAGCCAGGACTTTGTGGCAGAAGCCCGGAGGTCCCTCGATGTCCTGTTTGAATATGTCACTCACAATGTCCCTCTGAACTGGCTCGTGGGGCCCTTCAGGGCCAGAGCCAAGGTGGCACAGGACAGCAGAAAGCAGCAGGAGGAGGAGATGGTGACTGATAGTAAATTACCCAAGTTGGAAAAGGCTCTGTTGTCATCACAGGAGGTGACTGAGGCACCCAAAGAGCCAAAGGGAACCAAAAGGATCCTGGACGAAGGATGTGGAGTGCTGGAGAAACTGGAGGAGGAGGCAGGGAAGAGGGAGGAGCTGGAGGGGAAGGCAGGGAAGAGGGAGGAGCTGAAGGGGAAGGCAGGGAAGCTGGGTGGGAAGACAGAGAAAGACACACAGGTGGCTCTGGCTGCAAAGGAGATAAAAAGTAGTGCAGCAGAGGAAGATCTCTGATAAATCCCAGCTCTTCTGGCCAAGGCTCCCTGGTTGGAACAGCACTTGATCTTTTAATTATGTGTCCAGTCATGGCAGGAATTCCTCCTGCTCTCTGACTTTACAGTCAGATGTAGGTGCAAGGAGATTTGATAACTGAGGTGGGGTGATTGTGTCTCTTGATTTACTACTTTTAAATCACTGCTGTGCTGAAAGGGAAAATGGGACCTGCACTTGAGCTCTCTAAGTCAGCCCAGCTGCATCTGAGAGTGGCTAATTCTTGCTGAGACAAGTTGTGGGAGAGAAGAGATCTCAACTTCTTTTTAATGTTGGACTTGTTTTTAATTCACCCAAGCTGTGAAAATCCTGGGAAGAGATGATGTGCTTGATCTTTGATACAGTTTCCCACCTTCTACAAGTTTAAAAACACACATTACAGACACGACTTCCTTTGTGCCTGTTGTGCTTCCGGGGAGGCTGGGCAGGATGCAGCACATGTGGCACAGCTGGAGCAAGAAACTGCTCCTCAATAAGACATTTCTCTTCATGGATCAGCCAAACACTTTTTCCTTCACAGAGAAACACTCAGCAGGGTGGGGTTTTCTATAATCATGCCAGTTTGCAGGGGCTTATCTTTCCTAATTCTGTGAGGACTTCAGGGATCATCATAGTGTAATTTCATGTGTGAAACACTTCACAGCCATTAAGCTGGCAAACAAGGCAGCTTTTCCCAGGAGTTACTCTGCCATGGGATTAGGATATCCTGTTATTAAAATAGGGGGGCAGGTGCTGGTTCTTTCCCAGCAAACAATGCTTTGTAACAATTTTTAATGTAATTTATTTTGGTAACTTGTGGCCTGGCCTGGCCTCTGTGCTGGGGCTGCTGAGCAGACATCAGAATAAAGTGTGACCCATGTTCAAAGATGTGTGGGTTTGTGTGTTTTCCCCTTACCTGAGCTGCATCAAAGCTTGCACTATCAAATCTCTTCTCTGGCCAGCTTGGTCTTGCTGAAGGGGAAAAAAAACAAAGTGCTTTTAGCAGGTATCATGCTTTTTCAAACAGAAAAATATCCTAATTATTTAGTCCCCAAGGCTTCTCCCTGTACCCGAGATGTGCGTGCACCTGCCCCTATTCCATTCCTCACTCCTCTCTCCCTTGACCCCTCTGGATTCTGGGCCTTCCAGCCTTACTGATCCCAATTCCAACCCTTTCCAGAGGCACTGCCCCTTCAGCTCTAACTCCCCTGCCAACTATATCGGTTTTTTCTACCAATGTTTCTTTATTATACTTGCAGCTTCAAGTTACTTTTTCCCCCTAAATTCGTATTTCTTAGTGTTTAATCAGTGTCCCACAAACTTTCCCAAAACAGAGCAAAGAAATGTACCCACCCAGCTCCCAGCAGCTGAATGACCCCTGGATGAGCTGTTTGCAAACTCCCTTATTCAGTCACTTAAACCTCCTAAGGTGCTCACCGAGGATTTTATTCAACTTCTGAAAAGGGGCTCAGAAACTGCCCTTTTCTTACTGAATCTCTTGGTGTCACCTCCGGATGCTCCTGAGGGTGACACCGGGCAGGGAGGTGGTGGCTCACGGGGGTTGAGAACTCCAAGCCCCGGCCCCGATTCCCCGAGTCCCGGCCGTGCTGTCCCGGTGCCCTAAACCCTGTCCGTGCTGTCCCGGTGCCCCGAGTCCCGGCCGANTCCGGGCCCCGGGAGCGCGGGCCCGGCCGCAGGTAAGCTGATCCCTTCCCCTCCCGGCTCATCCCTTCCCTTCCCGGCTCATCCCATCCCTTCCCTTCCCGCGGGGGTCGGGCCCGAGCGCTGCCCCCTCCCCGCCCTCCCCCGGCCGCCGCTTCAACTTCCGCGCTCGTTGGGCAATTGGAGGATTTTTATGAGAGAGGAAACAAGCAAATTGAAAGTAGAAACTTTCCACGCTTGAGTTATCTTGGGACATTCGCTGGGGCTCCCTTTAAATAGGGAAAGTTTCTCCGCCAGGCTCAGGCAGCGCCTGGAGAAGTGTCCCACCGGGAACCCAGTGTCCCACCGGGAACACCGGGAACCTGCTCCTCTGCTCCGGACACTTCTGCTGTTTAATTAAAGCCCCGTCAGAGGCCTTGGGTGAGTGCAGGGGATCAGGGATCAGCTGTGGTTGGGGATATAATGTCCCCAGGTCCAGCTCTGGAACCCCAGTGTAAGGAGGACCCGGAGCTGCTGGAGAGATTCCAGAGGAGGCCATGGAGATGTTCCAGGGGCTGGAGTCCCTCTGCTCTGGAGCCAGGCTGGGAGAGCTGGGAATGTTCACCTGGAAAAGGCTCCAGGGAGAACTCAGAGCCCCCTCCAGTGCTTTAAGGGACTCCAAGAGAGCTGGAGAGGGACTTGGGACAATGGGAATGGTTTCCCACTGCCAGAGAGCAGGGATAAATGGGACATTGGGAAGGAATTCTTCCCTGTGAGGGTGGGGAGGCCCTGGCACAGGTTTCCCAGAGAAGCTGTGGCTGCCCCATCCCTGGAAATGTCCAAGGCCAGGTTGGAGCAACCTGGGATAGTGGGTGTCCCTGCCCACGGGAGGGAGTGAGACTGGATGGGCTTTAAGGTCCCTCCCAACCCAAACCATTCCATGATCAGCAAACTCAGGGGATTATCAATTGGAAAGGGTTTCCTCTAAGGCTGTTTTATTCCTCTCCTGCCACTGCAAGGAGCCTGAGAGACCCCTGGAACCAGGTGCCTGAAGGAGACAGACATTCCACCTAAACACATCGTTATTTCAGTAATTATTTAAAACCATTTGCAATTAATGTGAAATGAACACAAGGAACTTGAGAGCTGTGAGGGAGCGCCTGGGAGCTCCATGAGCCTCAGGAGCATCCCCCCAGCTCTCCACATCACCCCCTCTGACTGTCTTCTGTTCTCCTCACAGGTTCCCCAGGACAGAGAGATCCTGGTTCCAAGACAAGCCCTGAGCAGCCAAGAGCTTGTGCAGTAAGAGAAGTGCAACCAGGGCATCCCAGAGCCCCCCAAGGAAACAAAGCTTTGCCATAAGATGCTTTTTCCATCCTTGCTGCTTCACTCCATGGTCTGGGCCAGCAGGTGCTGAGATGGCACAGAGCACCAGGCTGCAGCCCAGCTTTGAGGATGTGTTTAATATCCTATCCCAGGTCCCACCAGACAAACTCCTGAGCCTCAAACATGAACTGAAGCACCGGATACCTGGGCCCAGCAGCAAGTTACTGCAAGCCATGGTCCTCCTTACTCTGGGGCAAGAAACAAATGCAAGAATTTGTCTGGATGCCTTGAGGGATAACCCAGCAGCCCAGTATGTCCAGCAGACCAAACTGGGCCCTGCAGGAATGCAGGAGGATGGGGAGGATTTGCAGCCTCCCCAGCTGGATGCAGGTGCCGTGGCACTGCTGGCACAGGTGTATGAAGTGTTGGCACAGGAAAAACTGTGCAGTCCTGAGGCCCGGGACAAAGCCTGCCAGGCTGCCAGCAAAGCCTGCAAGGACACTCAGCAGGGGACACTCAACAATATCCCACCTGAGGACCAGGACAAGCATGGCTTTGCTACCAGCATGGGCCCAAGTGACAGATTTCAGACGCTGAGATCCGATGTGGACACAGGATTTCTCCGTACGGGCGGTTCAAACTCCGTGGTGAGAAGTTCTCCAGTGCAGATCACAGGCAACTCAGAGCTTTCAGCCCCACGGACCTTGTGCTCCACAGGAAGTTCCTTTCTCACCAGCTGTTTGGAGATCAGTGCATCCCCCACAGTTGGTTTTCACACCCAGCCCTCTCCCCCTGAGCGTGTCCCCCATCCCAGTGGTGCTGGACACCCCCATGGGGACACACAGAGCCACAGCCCCCAGGAATCGAGCTGGGCCAGCAGACCCAGCTCCCATCCCGGGCAGGACACAGGTGCCCAAGTGCCCTGTCCAGAGGAGGTTGTGCAGGTCAGTTCCTGTCACCCAGTGCTCCCCATTCCTGGGACACCACTGCCCTTGGAGGGGGCTGTGATCCAGCCTGGCCAAAGCAGTGATGTTCCCAGCACAGTGACAGAACCTCCTGCACCAAGAGAAAACACGGATGAAAAGCAGGATAAAAAGGAATTATCTACCGCTCTTCCTGACCCAAGAGCTGCAGTGGGTTGTGATCCTGCCCACATATCCATAGAGGACTCCTATGTTCCAGCAGGCATTCCTTGTAACTCTACAGCTGCTTCCATTCCAACCTCTTCCCTGCCTCCTCCTCCTCCTCCTACCTACTCCTTCTCCTCAACTCTTCCTCCTCTTCAGGAATCTCCTTTCAACCTTTATCCCCCTCCCCTGTGCTCAACCCCTTCTCCAGCCTGGACTCCTCCTCCTCCTGTCCCAGCTGTGGATCCAGTATCCCTGTCAGAGCCAGATGGTGCCAGGTTCTTCACCTTTGTTGTCCTGCATGCCAGTGAAGATGAGATCGTTGCCCACCGGGTCAAGAGCCTGCTGGAGAGCATGGGAGTGTCCAACGGTGCCACTCTCTGCGAGGATTTCTCCATCGCCGGCCGCAGCCACATGACCTGTTTCCAGGAGGCGCTGGAAAACTCGGCCTTCACCATCCTCCTGCTGACCAAGAACTTCCTCTGCCACCTGTGTCTGTTCCAGACAGACACTGCTCTGATGCAGTCCATCCTGGACCCATCCAAGCACTACTCAGTGATCCCGTTTTTACCCAAGGAGAACGCCCTGGAGAACAGTCAGATCCCCGGGATGCTCAGCGGGCTCGTGACCCTGAACGAGAGCTCTGCTGTGTTCCCCAGGAGAGTGCACAACACTTTTAACCCCAAGAAGATCAGCCAGAAAAAAGCCACGTGGGAGCAGATGCAGAGAAGGAAACTCCAGCTGTGTTGGGAACAGCAGCAAGCCCAGCACAACTTGGCTGCCCTGAGCCTTGACTCCCTTCCCCAGGTGCCTCCGGCAGTGACACGGCCACCAGAGCCACTGGCCCAACACTGGTGTCCCCCCACCCTGGCAGCCCCTCCCTCTGCTCTGCATCCCCCACCTGCCCACATGGCTCCTCCCTTCTCCCAAGCCCTGCTCCCACCAGGCCACTACAACATAACCCCGGGCCCGGGAGGGATCCCGCCCCTCGTGATCCAAAATGCCCGGATGGTTCAGATTGGGAACCACAACACGATGCAGGTGGAAACTGTCACACCTGGGCCACAGGACAGCGAGGAACCAACCAGGCACAATGTCTGATCAGGGGCAGAGACAAAATTCATTCCAAATCCTACATTACAGTGATTCCGGTGGGACTGGGACTAATCTTATTTCTCTCTGGGTCAAGGGTGCTGCTTTCCTAAAGCACAGAAGAAAATTCCTCTTTTTTTTGTTGGACAAAAGAGGTTGCGACCTCCTGGGACTGTTTTCCTTGTGATTATTTTCAGGTAACTGAGAAAAATATTTTCCTGATTTTCTGGGGCTACTTGAAGATTTTATAAATAAATTTTAATTAATTTATTTGTGTTTCCCTATTTGTTTCCTGTAGAATTAAAAAAGGGGCTGTCAGGGATGTATGGAAAACTGTTCTGCAGATCAGGTGGAAGGGGCTGGGAGATGGCACTGAGCAAATCCTTTGAGGGACAATCTCCAGGGGATGCTTTGGGGAATTGCTGTGCCCTCCTCTCAAGGTGCTGAGCACCACAAGACCCCACTGTTTTCTTCCAGCAGTCCCCAGTCCCCTTCCAGCAACCCCAGGAAGGTTCTGGAAAGCAGCTTCACCAACTCCCAAGAGGCTGCAGGACTCAGGGCTGAGGCACCAGAGATCCCAGTTCCCCTCTGAAACTACTTTTTGGTTGTGAAAGCCAAAATTCTCCTGTGCCCACCAGGCATGGCTGGGAGTGGGTTTGTATTTAATAAAACTTAGAGCTGAGATTACACACCAGGTACAAGAATCTTTACAGCAAAGCTGTGCTTGGGGGAAAAAATCCTTAATGAGAGGGGAAAGCACAGAGAAAGTGTGAGGAGGCAGAAGCTGAGTGTCCACTCCTCCCTTAGGAGGAAAAGCTCAGAGGTGGGACCAGGCCCTGTCAGACTGGCTGGTGCAGAATGTTCCCTGCTGAGATTATCCCACCTATTCCTGTTACTGCCTGTGAGGAAAAAGTGGGATGGAAAACCAAAGGCATTGAGCAGAGCACTGCAGAAGGGTGGAGAAAGCCAGGAATGGGGCAGGACCTGGGGAGGGATGTACCAGGCAGGTACCCACTGAGCAGAATCCCACATCCCTCCCTGTTCCTCCAACCCTCCAGGCACAGCCGTTTTCCTGATCGTCAGCAGAGGTCACCCCAAAGCCACCAAGTGACTGGAAATAGGGCTTTCCCTCTGTGGAGCAGAGCCCAGAGCCAGCTCATCCCGTGCCAGGAACAGGGCAGTGTTTGCCTGACTCCTCACACGATTCCTTTCACCCAATTCCTCTCTCTCAGAGAAGCTGAGGAGCCACATCCCTGTTAAAGTGGATCCACTGAGGGGGGTGATCCCATTCCAGGTATTTCTGCAGTGTGTGTGCTTGTGTCACCCACTGTCTGTCCCAGCAGATTCCAAGCCTGGAGCATCCAGCAGAGTGTGGCAGCCAAAGCTCAGGGCTCAACAGCCCATCCTGGACCTGGGACTGCCCAAGCTGGGCCCTCACAGGGGTTAATTCTAGACTTTACTCTTTGTCCAAGAGCCATTCAAGCCTCACAACCACCCCCTGTATGAGACAAACATTAGTAAATCCTTGGAGAAGACTCTGAGCTGACATTAATCCCCACTCAGGGAACACTGGGGTCTCTGGGCTCAACACTGTCCAAGTTTCCCTCTCTGGCTCTACCTCAGGCTTGTTCTGCACCAGCAGCTCCTCCCAGACAAGGACCAGCCCAGAGACAGAGCTCACACTGGGACAGGAAGCCCCAGCATGGAGAAGGAATCTCTCCTTAGTCCTGGCTCTTCTGAGGACAGCAAGGAACAGCACGAAGGGGGACAGTTCACTCCACCCACCCCATGAAAGAGCTGCTGCCTTTCCATTTTCCAGCAGCCTGTGTCCCTCGGGATGTCTGCAGGGAGATGAACTCTGAGGTGGGACCCCAGAGCTGCTGTGTCCCTGTCACAGCAGAGCTGTGCCTGTCACCAGTTTGAGTTAAACTCCACTGAATTTCCTCCTTGGAGGCCACAGGTCCTTTCTCATGGATCCATCCACAGGTTTCTCTTCTTCCTTCCCTTCCCAAGAAGGCTCAGCTCCTCCTGGATCTCCAGCTCAAGCCACGAGGCCTGGCCAAACCAAACCAAACCAAACCAAACCAAACCAAACCCAACCCTCCCCATCCTGCTCAGCACAAGAACCACAGACCAGCTATTGCTGTTTAAAAGCTCCCAGCTTTTCAACAGTCTGGATTTCAACTCTTCAGGACCCAGTGACAACAAATTAACTCATTTACTCTTTCCAGAGCCTGCAGGAATCCTCCAAGTGCTCCAATTCCTTCTATTTGCCTGTTTTCTGTCAGTGAAACAGGTGTTGTGTTACTACAGTTCCTGCAGTTGGTGCAGGACAGTCCCTCCCCTTGGGAGATCACACATCCCTCCTTCCCCAGCTCCTCCTGCTATAAATAAACAACACACAAAATGAGTCAACTGGAAGCTGCTCCAGCTTGTAAACAACCTCAGCAGAGCCACATCCAGTGCTGGATCACAGAAAGGGAGAGGGAAAGATGTGTGTGGGGTAAAGGAGGGTCTGCAGCCACCCCCAGTGGGAAAAACCTCTTTTCTGTCCAATAAATTAACAAAATCACCCCTGAAACACTGCCCTGCTCCCCACAAATCCATGTTTTGCCCCACATGGAGCTGGCCCAGACAACACCTCCAATAAATGAGGCCTGTTCTGTGTAATTAGCCCTAAATCATGCAGTGATTTCTCCTACCCTGTAATTACTATCAACATTTAATTGCTGGGCCCTTTATGTAATTACAGAATTACATGTTAAAAATAAATAAATAAATAAAAATCAAAGCCTTTTCCATCACACAGAATATTCTCCTCTTTGGGGCTGTTGGACAGGACTGGATCCCCCAGCTCCCTGATCACAAGATCCCAGTTCCAGGGTTGCTCCTGCATGGAAAAACTCCCTTCCCATCTCTCTCCTCCCCACAGATGGAATTGCACTGAGCAGCCACTGCCCCTGTCCTGAGGCCACCTGGCTCTTGTCCCTGCCTGGCACCTGCTGCCCTCCACACCTGAGGGTCACCTGGAGCACTGGAGGAATATTTGGATGGGAATCACATCCGAAAGATTTACAGGCACTGCTTAAATGTCGTGTATACCACGAAGGCATTGATGTTCATCAAACCATCAAGAATTATTTTAAGGATGGAGCAATTAAAGACAGGGACACATTCAATTATTTTATCCATCTGCTCCCAACCTCCTGCAGTTTTGGAAATCCAGATCCTTGTGTGTCACTAACTCCAGGACTTTTAATTCCTCTGGTTTTGCCCTCCCACTGGCAGATTTAGGGTTGAAAAACATAAATTGATAACCACAGTGTGTCCCTCTTTGTGCTGGCTGTGCCCACTGTCCAGCTGTGTAAGGCAGGGAATACCTGAGTCAACACAGATCCTTTCCCACTGCTCCAGCTCCATCAAAATACAAGGCAAAACCTTTGGAGGTGTCATTTCAGCACCAGTGTTACCCTTTTCCAAGGGAAATATTTGCCACTGCAGCACAGACTGGTTTTTCCCAGGAGTAACAATGACCCAAACACACCTATTGACTGCAAACATCCCAAATTTCCACACCCACAGTGTCCCATCCCTGGGAAACAAGCAGGAAACAGAGGTTTACCAGGAAGAAGTCCAAGGCACTTGCATTCTAGCAGCCATTTTTTGTTTTATTATTTAAAGTTAAGAGCGCTCATCAGCTCACAAAGGAACAAATCCCATTCCTGCAGTTTAGTTCAGGTTTCAGCCAAAAGGAAAAAAAAAATAGAAGGCAGCTAAACTAACTCTGCACTTTACAGCTCAATTCAAGTTAAACCTCCTTGCTTCATAAATAAATGTTATAGTTAACACTGCAAAAATGTAATGGCAGATCTACAATATCTTTAAGGGGCAGAGAGCGTTGGTTATTGAGGCTGATAAATACAAGTAGAGAAGCTTCAGTAGCACAAAGAGCACAGGTGGTGCCAGGGGTCTGCTCTCCCAAAAGTGGGACCTTTCCCAAAGCTCCAAGTCTTCCAACTGTGCTTCCCACCCTGCCCAGGGCCAAGAAATGAGCCACAGGCTGCCCAAGCCCAGCCAACCCCCCTGCACAGGGAAAAACTGCTGGAAAATGTTTGTTTTCCACCACGGAGGGTTGTGCTCATGGAGGCAAAAACCTGCCCTAAGCCTTAAAACCAAGGTGTGCAGATGCTAATTAAAGGAGGGAGCTTGTCCAAACAGCAGCCAGGTGAGGTTTCAAATTCCACCTTTGAAGTAGCACCATCCTCAGAGAAGTTGCAGAAAAAAAAAAAAAAAGGAAAAAAAAATCAAAAGCCCAAACCAGCTGCTAAGAACTCACTGCACTGAGGTTTAATTAATGGGATAATTAATGGAGCCCAAGGAGGTGACACTAAAACCTCAGAAGGACAAAGAGGCACCTTACACTTGAGTTTCTTGCTTATTCCTTCAGGCCACTCTGGTGCAAACACACCTCAAACACTCACTTGCTTTAATAACCCCCCACACTACAGGCACCTCCTGTCCTACAGGGCTTGCAAGGACTCAGCTTTAAAAATGGTTCAAAATGTGCTGTTTTGACTCCAAAATCTGGCCACATCCACCCTTACAGCTCAATCCCTGCTGAGCTCTGGAGCTAAAGGACTTCCACGTTGGGAATGGGGCAGGCAGGTGTGGAATGGGCAAGCCAAGGGCCTGAACACCACGTTAGTAGTTTGTTTTTAAAGTAGTTTTTCCTCCCCATTCATAAACCCCAACATCTATGGACGAAACTGTATAACCAGAACTGACCTTCCTCTATCTTACAGGGCTGGAGAAGTCTTGCAGCATAGATAGGGCCTGGCTCTACGAGAGAAAAAACATCCCAGCTTTATGCACAATCATGGAAATCTCAGACCTTTAACACCATTTGCTACTTGGCCAACCAAGAGAGAGAAAAACCCCATCCTGAGCACACCCAGCCCTGTGCCATGCAAGAAACTCCCTTGGCAGAGCACGAGCCCCTTGGCTGCTGGACTTGTGCTGGCCCAGATCTGGCAAGAGGGAGGGGAAGGAATTAGTTAGGAGGGTATTTTATTCCTCACTCGTTTTCTATCTGTTGGATGTGTGGGATGGGAAGGGCCAGAGCATGTGGGGGATGTGTAGCTGCTCCAAAGCTGAACGTTGAGTTAATCCAGCACAGGAGAGGCAGCAGGTCCCAGGGAATCTCCATTTTCCTTCCTCCTCGGGACAAGATGGGAAAGGGCAGTGGACACAGTGCACTGGAGAGAGGTGGTACCTGAAGGTGACAACAACGAGGGACAGCTGTGAGCTCTGGAGCCTCCTCCTCCCTGCCCTGACTCGCCAGCTTGGTGGTGACACATGGGGACACAGCTCAGCACAGAGATGGCCCTCAGCACCTCGCCCAGGACAGCCTGACACCTTCCAGCTGCACAGCCTCCAGGGGATGGGACAGGCGAGGGAAAGGCTGGGGACATCAGCTCTCATGCCCTAGTGCAGCTCAATGAAGGCTTCCAGCTCCTCGGGGATGAATCCCTTGTAGGGAATCTTGTGCTTGTCCAGGGCTCGAGCAGCAAGGCACTGGAGGGTGATGTAGTTGAAGGGCTGCATTGTGCTCTTGGTGAGCAGCTTCTCGTCCAGCAGCTCGTAGGCCGTCTGCTTGAAGGCGTTGGTGGCATCCATGTGAGCCCCGGCCTCCATGAGGGCCCTCATGATCAGCGGGCAGTTGTTGCGGGCAGCGACGTGCAGGGGGGTGTTGTTGTCGTAGTCCCGGCTGTCCGGGTCAGCCCCACATTCCAGGAGCAAGTTCACGACGTGGAGCGACGGGAATTTGCCCACAGGATAACGCCCCACCGTCGTGGTGTCCTTGTCCACGGCCATGTGCAGGAGGGTGAAGCCGTTCTTGGCCCGGGGGCTGCACTTGAGCAGGCGGTAGATGGTCTGGCGCTTCTGGTGCTCCTGCTCCGGGGTGCACTCCACCTTCTCCAGCAGGAAAACCAGGTGCAGGATGATGGCCAAGGTCTTGGTGAACTGTGCCGAGTCAGCCACGGGGTCCTTGCCGTGCACCAGGGCCCTCTCCACCTCGCGGACCCCTTTGCTCAGCACCCCGATGAGGTCGGAGAAGCCCAGGTGTGTGGCTAAAGTGCCTTTGGAGCGGTCCTGGAGCACGTAGGAGTAAAGCTCGGCAAAGGAAAGGAAACTGCTGGCAGTCATGGGGCTCAGGGGCTCCAGGTTGCCTTGCTGCATGTCCAGGGCGTACTTCCACAGGTTAATGCAGCGCTCGAAGTTGCCGGAGTCGGCGTAGACGGCCCCGCGGTAACGGATGTAGTAGGAAGTGTCAGGGTGGGAAGGGCCCAGGATGCGCTCCCGGATCAGCAGCGCCTGCATCCGCATCTCATCGGGATCCGTGATCAGGGCCTCCAGTTCCTCCAGAGAACTCACCTCCCGGGAATAGTCATAGGCCAACACCAGCTGCCGGGGCTCAGGTTTCGGCAGGTACTTCCCGCCCTCGCAGCGCAGCTCCATCGCCCTCCGCCAGTACTTGTGGGCTCCCAAAAGGTCACGTTTCTTATCCACAAACGTAGCACCCAGCAGCTCCAGAGCTTCCACAGCAGCCTCTCGAGTGCAGAACACGTTGGGGACCTCGTCCTGGCTGGAAGCGGAGGCACCGCACCCCTCACACCCCTCTTCCTGGCAGCCCTGAGCTTCCTTGCCGGCGCCGCAGCCCCTCTGATGGCTCCCACCTGAGGCACAGGTCTCGCCGCGGCTCCCTGCAGCCTCCTCCTGCTGCAGCCCGCCCTGGATGAGGTACTCCACGATGTTGGTGTGGCCGGTGACGCTGGCGGCGAGCAGAGGGGTCATTCCATAGCCGTCCTTCTCCATGCGGGCTTTGGAGCGGAGCAGGAGCTGCAGGATCTCCAGGCTGCCGGACTCGGCGCAGTCGTGCAGGGCCGTGTTCCCCTTCACGCTGCGCCGGTTCACATCGGCCCCTTTCTCCAGCAAGTAACGGGCGATCTCCCGGTGCCCTTTGTAGCACGAAATCATCAAGCACGTGTGTCCGTGCCGGTTGGCCACCTCCAGGTCGGCCCCGCGCTCGCCCACCAGGTACCGCACGATCTCCAGGTGCCCATCGAAGCAGGCGGCCCGCAGCGGGGTGGAGTTGGTCAGCGTGGTCTGGTTCACCGAGGCGCCGTGGTCCAGGAGGCTCCGCACCACCCCCAGGTGCCCGGCGGCCGAGGCCGCCCACAGCGGCGGGGCCCCCTCGATGGTCTCGCCGTCGAAGCTGACGGAGCCGCCCTCCTCCACGCGGGCCCCGCAGTGATCCAGCAGGTACTCCACCACCTCCAGGTGCCCGTGCCGCGCCGNCGGCGGGACCTTCACCGCCCGGGCCCGGCCGCCATCTCAGGCTGCGCCGCGGAACAAAATGGCGCCGCGAGGGGTGGAGCGCGCGGCGCGGAGGATGACGGGAAATGTAGTCCCGCGCGCGGCGTGGCCAGACAGGCACAGCACTCTGCACACTCGGTTCCCCAGCAGGCAGCGCGGGCGGAGGGGATGTGCGCCCTGCCCGCGCGGGGCACGCTGGGAATTGTGGTCCCGCTGCCCGACGTGCCGTCAGCGCCGCCAACGAGGGCTCGACGGCGCCGGGACTACATTTCCCAGCGTGCCCCGCGCGGGCCGCTCCGTGAGGGCCGGGCGCTGTGCAAGTGTCTTTATAATTCACAGCGTGTGCTCAGCCCGTGGGGGTTTTATTTCTGTTAAATTCCTTGATGCTATTGAACTTCAAGTCACAGCGGCTACACAGCGTTAATCTGACGTGGTTTAATTGCAGCGAATCATTTGAGCTCCGCGGAGTCACAGAATCTCCTCAGCGGGAATGGACCCACAGGGATCGCCCAGTGCAAGCCGTGGCACTGCACAGGTTTGATGTAGTGCTTTAAAATACAATTTCCTGCTTTAGAGGTGGCAAAGCCTCGTGCCCAAAAGCAAACACTGATTTATTCCCTCAAATCCTCTCCACAGAACATTATGTCCAGCCCTCTCCATCCCTGAGTGACAATACCTGCCTGGAGTGAGGGAAAACACTCGAGCAATAAATAGCCCAGCTTAGATGAGCAAAGCTTTACTCACCAGAGCCTATTTTTAGGGATAAATTGAGTTTAAGTGTCTCTAATCTTTATACAAGGAATTGGCACGGGCTTTCTCCCGCTGTATTTTATTTATAGCTGTTTTTCTTCTTTACAGGGAAATAAAATTAGTCTCATTATTTCCATTATTATTATTCTGTCTGTCATGATTATTATTCAGTCCATCCACCCATTTTAGGTCTTGTCTGGAATTACCATGGATTATCCCTCTAATGCCTGTTGCCTTCACACAGAATATCACTTTTGTTGCTAAGAAACTGCTTTTGCATAACAGGCAGCGTGAGCCCAATTTTCTCTTCAGCAGCTGCTAAAAGTCCCTGGGAGCAGCAGGTGCTCCCGGGAGCCAGAGCTGAGTGTCCATGGCAGAATTCCCACACGAGGTGGGAGTGTGTGAGTGACCTGTGCCCGGGGTTGTTCCCTGGGAGGGTGGAGAGACCCTGGCACAGATTTCCCAGAGAAGCTGTGGCTGCTCCATCCCTGGAAGTGTCCAAGGCCAGGTGGGAGCAACCTGGGATAGTGGGAGGTGTCCCTGCCCATGGCAGGGGGGGGAATTGGATGATCCTTAAGTTCCCCTCTGACCCAAACCATTCCATGATTCTGTGATACAGTGACTTTGTGTTTGAGAAGAGAAGGAGCAAAGGTCACCTGAGCATCTCCAGTGTGTCTGTGATGTGTGAGAGCAGCTTCCTGCACGTTGGGACAGGAGGAATCACAGGATCATTAAGGTTGGAAAAGCCCTCCAGGATCCAACCATTCCTCCAGCACTGCCAAGGTCAGTCCATGTCCTGTGTCTAACCACTGTCCCCAAGTGCCACATCCACATGGCCTTTAAATCCTTCCATGATGGTGACTCCACCAATGCCCTGGGCAGCTTATTCCAATGTTTAACAACCCTTTCAGTAAAGAAATTTTCCCAATATCCAATCTAAACCTCCCCTGGCACAACTTGAGGCCATTTCCTCTCATCCTGTCCCTTGTTCCCTGGGAGCAGAGCCCGGTCCCCCTTGGTCCCCCCTCCTGTCAGGGAGTTGCAGAGAATTCCAGGTCCCCCCTGAGCCTCCTTTTCTCCAGGCTGAGCCCCCCCAGCTCCCTCAGCTGCTCCTCAGTGTGTGCTGGAATACCTGGGATTGCTCCCTGTCCCCCATGTGTGCAAACACACAATTCTGGGCACAAATTACTTGTGTTTTCACACATAAAGAGCCTCCAGCAGCGACTTTGGGCACACTGGGTCTGTTTTAGCACCAACATGGGAACCTTGGTGCGTGTCTGTGTGAAGCAGCTCCTTGGATATAAATATCCAACGTGTCCCTGTCCCTCTGTCCCCACTGTGAACATCCCTGTGCAAACCCCCAGCTCTGAGCTGTTTGTGCTGCAGGTCAAGGCACAGACACGGTGACATTTCCTCTCCCCGCTGGCTCTTCGTGTTGCCATGGTGACCAGATGCACTCGCTCTTTTATCTGAAGTATCTATTAACCAAAGCTTCCTATTAATTTCCCCTCCACAGAATCCATTAGGGATTTACCTGAACACCACGAAGGCTTTTTAGGTCCTAAATCTCAGAAGCTGCCCCTCGTTCCAGGGTGGGTTCAGAGACATCGTGGCCTCAAGTGCAGCTGATGGAAATGTTTTTTCCATCAATAAATTACTTAGTAATGAGGGAACAAAGAGCATGAGGAGAAGGGTCACAACAGCCTCTCCATATGGATCCGTGAATATGGAATGTACTCAAGCCTCAGGACATTGCTCCCAACCCAGGGATACAGGGATAATTCAGTCTGGGGGGACAAAGAGAGCAGCAGGGGGGGGTGGGTGGGCTGTACCTGCCTCAGCCTCAAAGGTCCAGAGCAGGATTATGACCATGGCAGGAACCAGAGTCACTTTGTCACCTTGGTTCTCCTGCTTTCTTTGGCTTCTCTTACCAAGGTCACCACCAAAAGTGTCCCAAACCAGGGCACTAATGTGTCCAGGCACCAAGGAGATGGAGATATCATGGAATCACAGGATGATTTGGGTTGGGAGGAACCTTAAAGTTCTTCTTGTTCCATCCCCTGCCATGAACCTTCCACTATCTCCATTTGCTCCAAGCCCTGTCCAACCCAGCCTTGGACACTTCCAGGGATGGAGCAGCCACAGCTTCTCTGGGAAATCCATTCCAGCTCCTCACCACCCTCATAGGGAAGGATTCTTTACCAATATCTTGTCGAACCCTGCCCTGTGGGAAGCCTTTCCCTGTGTCCTGTCCCTCCATCCCTTGTCCCAAGTCCATCTCCAGCTCTCCTGGAGCCCCTTTAGGCTCTGGAAGGAGCTCTAAGGTCTCCCTGGATCCTTCTCTCCCCCAGCTGGACACCCCCAGCTCTCCCAGCCTGGCTCCCAAAGCTGGAAGGTGCCTCCTGAACCAGTTCAGCCTCAGTGGTGCAGCTCCCACTGACACAACAATTGGGAATAAAGGATCTGTAACACCATCTGAGAGGGTCACCAAACCCCCACATCCCTCCTGTACAGACCAACCCTCCCCACAGCCCACGAGGGTCTGTCAGGTAACTCAGGTAAAGCCCCAGCCAGAGTTCTGGGAATAGAGAGGGGAGTTAAATACCCAGGGGAGGAAGAGCAGAGCAAAAATGAGACGTTTTGACAGGGCTGCCAAATTGCGTGGCAGGAGGGTTAATTTTTTTTGAAACTGCCATTTCATATTCCCTTTCAGACAAGCTGAATTACACGGTGCTGGCTGCTGCAGGAGTAGCATAATTTTCCACACGGAAATAATGACAGGGTACTTAAAAAGCAAGTGAATGGATGGCTGAAGTACTGGGCAGAGACTTCAGAAATCCAGGCTGAGCCCTCACCTTGGCTAGAGGCTCCTTTGGTGACCTTGGGCCAGTCATTTAATCTTCCTGTGTCTCAATTCCCTGCCAATAACATGGGAATAATAACTGTTCTTTCTCTGTCTGGCTTATTTAGGCTGCAAACTTGGAATTTACAGCTCCTGTTTGCTCTGCTCTGAGGGCAACTGGAGCCAAAGAGCTTCAATCCATGCTCAGGTGTCTGAGACAACCATGAAATACAATGTGGATAATAATAAAGGGCTGGTTTGGAACATTCTTAATGTGAAAGGCTCAGGAATTCTTAATCTATTGTTCCCTCTCTCTTCCCTCAAAATGTGGTGAAGTTTGGATCTGTGCTAAGAGTTCCAAAAGCATCGAAATAATTTGGGAACAGAGGCCAGGCTGATTTATTGAGCCCCTGAGTTACTTCTGAAAGGGTGAGTGTGTAATTTAGACACCTGCAGAATTTCCTGTGAGGTCTTTCTGCTCAGTCTGTGGCTGCAGCAGCTTCTCCATTTTTTTCAGTTTAAATTGAGGTTTGCAGGCAGCTGTGTACCCAGGTTTTATCCATCCCTCCAGCTTTTAGAGGTTTGTGTCATTTCCAGAAGCCAGGGGAAGATGGTTCCTTGCTACAAAAGCCAGGAAAGACAAGATTTTCTCTATAGTTGAGCAATTTGCTGTACAAAGGGAACAATTCTAAAAATAGGGAGAAATGGCACCATGACATTAAGAGGAAGGATGACCCAATCCCCAACTTGCTGCAGGGGCTTTTGTCCTGTAACTGCCTTCCCCATCACAGCTGTGATGACATTATTTGCTGGGGTTATGTGGGGCACGAGGCCACGGGTACCTGGAAGGGAGGATTTTGATCACACTGCAGAGGCTTGTTGGGGAACACTAAATCAATGGAGTTTTAACTTACATCAGACACCAGCCCAGCCATGCCAGCATTGATGGCTGCACTGCTGCCCTTGGAATTTTGTGGGGATTTAATCTGTCAGTGGGGGAGTAAAAGAGAGGGGGAGAGCGAGTCGTTCTGGCTTGTGAAATGTGGGGCTTTCCTTCCAGGCACCAGCAAAGGGCAGGGATTTGTACAGGTTTAAAATTCTTTTGGCAATAGGGATGGCTGCCCCATCCCTGGAAGTGTCCAAGGCCAAGTTGGAGCAACCTGGGAAAGTGGGAGGTGTCCCTGCCCATGGCAGAAGTGGAACTGGATGAGCTTTAAGGTCCCTCCCAACCCAAACCATTCTGTGATTCTGTGACTCCTAAATCCCATATTCCATAGTGCCAGTGATGTGAGCAATGCTGAGCATATCCTGGGCACGTTGAAAAAAGAAAAAGAAAGCTCTCAACAGCACCAACAACCCAAATTATTAAAGACTTTTCAGTACTTTTACCACTGGCCTCGGCAGGATTCAGGAGTTTCATTTTCACACCTAAATACCTTTGAGAATAGAAGCTCTGAGTGGTGTTGAAAATTTGTTCTTTTTATATTTTGAAGCCCTGTTGGAAGCAAAGGGCTCAACTCTCCAAACAACCCCTGCCAGGCATCGAGATCCCAGCAGTGTCTGAGTGCCCAGCAGAGCCCTGACCCTGCACTGCTGTGCTGGGGGGGTTTGAGGGAGACACTGCCCTGCCTGAAAGCTGATTTCCATGTGAAACTGTGTTGAAGGGAGGCAGGGGAGTGCCAGGTTTGGGAGGCTGCAGGATGAGCTCCAGGATGAGGTTGGTTCTGCTCAGACACGTCCCCCTTTGCTTCTGTCAACCCCGGATGTGTTTGACTTTAAGGGGATGAGGAGCAGAACAATTGATGGCACGACCTCCAAAGCACTTCCAGACATGCTGAGCTCTGTGTCAGGGCTCTCTGGGCCGTGGCAGCCTGGGCTGTATGGCAGGCTATGATTTGTTGTCACCTTTATAAACAGAACAACAAAATCACTAGTCTTCCACACAGAGCCAGACCAGGAGAGCAGCACTCCCTCCTCGGGGACGTCCTCCCACGTGTCTTCTCCTCTTGTCCTTCCTTGGTTTCCTCCTCCTTTAATTCTTGTTCTTGCTTCTCTTCAGGGATGGATGCTGCTCTTTGCAGAGTCCCTCGTGAGACCACATCAAATCTCCCTGTAATCATCTCTCCAATTCGTGGCTGTTCCCGTGAGTTTCTGCTCCATTTTCTCACTCCGGAGGCTCTACAGGGATATCAGGGCTCAGCAGGGGCTCCTCTTTCCCTACCCTGTGATAAACTTCTCCAGGAGTTCTCTGTCAACCTGTCTGTCTCCCAGTTATATTTCAGCCTGACTAAAATAAGCAAATGCAATATATACTGGGGAATGCTGGAGAAAAAGACTCAGCAAAGAAAAACATAATGATAGTGCCGAGTTTCCTGGAATCCCACTGAGAGGCTGATTTAAACAAGAAAAACCAACCCTTTTTGCTGTGTCCTTTTCTCTGGATTTGCTGATGAGCAATCTTTAGTTCACCCCGGGTCCAGCTTTGCTTTCACTGCCCAGCTTTTCTCTGTTAATACCTCACATATGGCGTGGATAAAGGTGTGAAAGGACAATGCTGGCTCACATCCATGGAAAGGATCTGACTTTATTCCTTGACTGAGTGAGGCTTACTTACCTCAGCTATTGAAATGAGGCAGGGAACAGCATCCTCCCCATCTTCACCAAGCCTGTTAGATGTACTTTTGTAAGCAGGTGGCAAAAAAAAAGGGAAAGAAGCAAAATTATCCCTCAGGAGCTGCTGCTCCTTTCATGGGAGGAGAGAGTGTGGAGCAACAGGGGAGGGTTTGCTGGTGCTGACAGGGGCTGTGCCCTGTGTAAGCTCACAGGGAGCAGCCCCATCCCTCCCTTCCTCCCTCACTCCCTTTTTTTTTTAACATATGTGCTTTCTATGGGCACTTTAATCAAACTCCAGATGGGTTGTTTCAGTCGGGGGGATTTGTGCTGCTCCAGAGATAAGAGTCCTTTGTGCTGGCCTAGGTAGCAAGAGTGTTTGTGATAGCTGGAGCTGATACCAGGAGATGTCCAGGTGGTCTTATTTAACAGGGAACATTAGTGATACCACCATTGTCCAGGAAATCAGATAAAACCAGGCCCAGGTGTTACCCAACACCGTGTTTGTGTAAGGACTGTGCCAACTGCTGAGTGCTGCCTGCACTGAACCACACACAGCACTGCACAGGGGGGACCTTCTTGGACAAGGTCTCTCCCACTGAAAGGGAAAAATTTAATCCTCGTGGGTCCCTTCCAGCTCGGGATATTTATGATTCCAATCTGAGTATCAAGTGGGACAGCAGTGAGTGTGCACTCCTTGCTCACACTGAATAGAAGCTGGATTTCCTAAAGTGAAGCATTTCACCTAAACCATCATGTATTTCCCTCCCACAGAGGGGTCTCCAATGAAAACATTCAAGGAGTGAGACAAAGAAATTTTTACAAATAAAAACTCAGGACAATTCACTCTTCTGCCCAGGATAATTAGAAGAGCGAGTGAATTGTACAGATGAACTTGAGATGAACTTGAGAGAGAGGAGACAGTTTGGGAAGTGCTAACCTGGACTGTGATTTCAGGTGACAAGGACACTTTTCAGTCCTTGTTCTGGGACAACACTGCCTGGCACAGTGATACACCAGCTCCAGGAAGGGATTCCCCCCAAGTCATTGCTAGAAAATCATGTAAAAATCAAGACAGAAGAAGTATGAGCCAGGCCTGAGCTCTTCTGCTGGTTTTATACACAGACATTCCCTTTCCAGAGTGAGGTATTCAGCAGAAAACATCAGGTTCAGAGCCCTGTAAGACTGTCTAGACTCCAGCCCATGGGATCTGTCTCTGTGGGGCCGTATTTCTCAATGTGATGTTTTTCAGGACAGGATCTGCCACCTCTAGTTTGTCCCAGAGATTTCAGGGATGTGGAAGCTCACGGCTCCTCGTGCTGGTGGCAGCTGGAGTTCCTTGGTTATTGTTTATGTGGATGGGAGCTAAACTTAGCTGCAGAACACAGGGAAAAAGCCTGGACAGAGGGAGTGGGGACTCGTGGCCTCCAGCTATGTCAGAACAGGCTCATCACAGAGAGATCCCCAGCTGCACTTCCAGGCTGTAAATTAAACAAACAGTATTTCCTCTATACCAGACCACAGGGATGGCAAAGAGAACAATGTGGCCTTATTGCTGTTATTTCCTCTGGTTTCAATCTCTGTCCTCTGCCCCCCACCTCCTCCCCAGACCCGTGGTGCCCACTTTACCCGATTTGTCATTTATTACCCTGCTTTAAAGAGAGGCAGGGGGAAAAATGCTCAGTGCAAATTATATTTTGAGCTGTTGTGCTTTGCCTCTTTGGTGGATAATAAATCTCTCTGGCAATGCTCCTCTGTATAGGATTTGTCATTAAATGCAATTAAACAAACCCTGCAGGTGTCCATGATCAGGCCTGCAGTAGCCCATTCACAACTGCAATGTTATTATCAGCCTGACAACAAAACACCAGATATTTCCTGAGCTCCTCTGATCGATGAGCTCGCCTGACTTGGAACTGGAGGGAGGAGAAAAGGGGGACCAGAGCAGTTCAAATGCTCTTTAGAATTATTGATGGAAAAGTCAAAAAGCTGCTCAGCAATCAGAGGGAAGGTGGAGAGAGAAAAAGGCAGAGGATGGGAGAGCTGAGAGGGAAAAATGAGAGAGGAGTGTTTGGGAGTAAAAAGGGAGAAATGAGGCAAGATATCACATGGTACCATCTACCCAATGAGTTGATTAATGCACAGGATTTAGGAGGCAAAGAAGGTATTTTGGGGATGATTCTTTAGCACTTGGGCTTTTAGTGTTAAGTGAGTCATGTAGGCTCCATCCACAGTCAGCACAAATATTCCTCTCACCCTAAGACAGGACTTGACTGGCAGCCTGACCTGTTGTCCAGGGATGTCTGTCTGTTTGTCTCCATAAACTGTAGCTAAATGGTTGGATCAGGCACCCAACTAATTGTAAATCCCAGCTGGAGCAGCCAAAGGAATTGGCTTTTTCAAGGCTGGGTTGCACAGAATAACCTGGTCTAGTGGAAGGTGTCCCTACCCATGGCAGGGAGTGGAACTGGATGAGCTTCAAGGTCCTTTCCAACCCATCTGGGCTGCTGCAATTCCATGAGTGCATGTCCCTTTCCACCTCCATTCACAGGAGACATGTCCTGGCACAGCCTTGGGAAGCACACGCTCCAGAGGTGCTGCTGACAGGATTTGTCCAGAACAGATGCAACAACATTCACACCACAATTGTTGTGTGCTCTGACAATCAGGAACAGGAAAAAAGCTCCTGTGGTTTCTGTCAGCCATCCCAGGCAGCCTGTGGAGTGTGAAGGTCAGGGATTCACAGGGGACCGGCTGCCATCGAGTCCAGTGAGAGAGAAAAATTTGCAACCACCAGTCAAATTCTTCTGCCTGACTTGTTTGCTCAGCTCAGCCTCGGGCTGGTCCCGGGATGAACCTCCTTCCTCTCCTGCTCTCACCCCAGGAATCCTGGTTTAGCCCAGCTGGCTGCTGGGGCACACATGGAATTGCAGTGACAAGGGACAAAGGTTATATTACTCTCCTACTGCCACCAAAAACAAGGGAATTTGGGCTGGAAAAAGGGGGTTCAGTGAGGGGGTATCAGTGGGGTAAAGGGTGATTATTTACTTCTATAAAAAAAAAAGCTGTTGTAGGGGGGTTTAAGGTTTTATAACCTCATCTGTAAGACCAACAGCATGGAACCTTGTTTACTGCCATGGGATCATGTTGGGATCGTGACAGAAGGAGCCAGGAATTCTGTGATCAATCCATGGGTCTCAGGATGACAATTTCCCTGGACCCTGCATCCAGATCACTCTGCTGTGCTGGTCTCTGGCTCCTTGGTTATCGGGGCAGTGCAGATTCCAATAGCCAAGAATCCTCTTTCCCTTAGTCTCCTACTCAAACCTTGAAGGACTTTCCTCTGTCCTTCTTTCCACTTTGTCCTTCTTTCCACATTGTATTCCCATGTAACCTGCTTGTTTGTGCCACTGGCAAACCAATGTGTGGTTATCTGGTGGCACCAGACAGCACTGGTGTGTTGAAGGTGGCAGAAGGGCTCTGTCCCTGTGGTGCCACACAACTTGGCCACCAAGTCTGGCTGCAAAGTGTCAATTCACTGGCCACACCAGTGGTGGTGGCCCTCGGGTCAGTGGGGGTCTGCAAGGGCATGGAAAAATCCACAGCTACCAGTATTGTTTATCATGGAATTCCAGAGTGGTTTGGGTTGGAAAGACTTTAAACCTCATCTAATTCCACCCCTGCCATGGACAGGGACACCTCCCACTATCCCAGGTTGCTCCAACCTGGCCTTGGACACTTCCAGGGATGGGGCAGCCACAGCTGCTCTGCCCAACCTGTGCCAGGGCCTCCCCACCCTCACAGGGAGAATTCCTTCCCAATATCCCATCTCTCCCTGCCCTCTGACAGTGGGAAGCCATTCCCCTTGTCCTCTTGTCCCCTTGTCCCTTGTCACTCCAGGTGCTTGTAAAGTTTGATGAATAAAAATTCATGAATAAATCCATTTTGCTTGGCTTCCCCTATAGACCTTGGGGACATCTGAGATGGTGCTGGGTCAGAACATTTGGGAGCCATGGATGGAGCAAACCAGGAGCTGTGGAAGGTGGCATTGCCCCTCACCAGTCCCTTCCATCTCCCTCTGTTTCTGCCTGGACTCTGCTCTCAGCCACATCTTCAGAAATCTGGAAACACCTCGGATTCTCTCCCCTGGCTGCCGTGGGGTTTGCAGGGGGGGCCGGGGCTCACACAAAGGACTGTGCTCTCTCCTAGGGAACAGGGACAGGCACTGGCACGTCCCTGTGCCAGCCCGAGGAGCCGGGGGCAGCTAATGAGCATCCCTGGCATGGGTGTAAATGAGCTGGGGCTGCTCCGAGTCCTCCAGGACCTCGGGGGAACTGCTGATCCACAGCACGAGAGCAGCGGGGCCGGGGCTGGGGGGGAAAAACCCCTGGAGTTCCCATCGGGGGTGGGAGAGCAGGGAAGGAGCCGGGTGCGGGATGAAGGGGCACAGGGAGCAAAGAATGGAAACGCATATCGCGTTGGATCGACTTCAACAAAGCAACAAACACTTTGTTTTCCCCCTTGTTTCCACCTCCCTTCCTCCCCACCTCCAGCAGCTCCTCTCTCCGTGCTGCTCATCTCCCTTTGTGCACCTCTTACCCGCTCTCTCCTCTCTAAACAGGTGCAGTTGCCACTCAATAGACTTTAATTACCACTTCAAGGGCTCTCACCGGGGTCTGCGGGAGGGTGGAGATGAATTTTCCCGAGGATTATGTGTGTCTGAGTTCTCTCCAGTCAGATGGCAATATTGCTGTCAGCCTGGATCCTTCGAGAGATCCCTTCTTCATGTTCTCTCTGCTCGTGTTAACAAAAAGAAAAACTGCTGCTGAAGGAAAACAAAAACCCAGCCATTAACTGGATTAATTAGCAGGACAGCACACAGGTCTGGAGGAAAATATTACAGAAAATTTAAACCCCAGGAATCTCAGCTGGGTTTCTGAAGCATTTCTGTTTGCAAACCAGAAGTGCAGAGCTCGGCGTCTCCCAAGATTTCAGGGGGAGACTGAGCTCTAAAAATACAACTTGTTTTTAACCACTTTACCTTCTTTTTTGCTCCGTGCTCTTCCCATCACGGCTCACTGGAGAGACTCAGTGTTAGTGCATCCTGCTGGGACCCTGGGGATTCCTCACAGGGAACGTGTCAGTCCATTCCTGGCTCCAGCACAGTTTGCCTCTGATGGGGGAATTATTCCCAGTGTTTAACTAGTAACATAACATTATTTTTATTATTAAGATCCTCTTCAAAAGACTAATCCTGGAGAATGCAGAGCAGCTGATGCCTGTTGGAGATGCCTGGAATTGTTTGCCCAGGATGTGAGTGTGCTCTTGTGGAGATGCACACAGAAATTTAGATACATGCAGAGAGGAGCTGGGAATACAACAGGATCTTTTGGGACAGGGAAGATTTGTAAATATTTTAAAAAATCACTTCTTCTGCTCAACATCAACATTTCTAATTTTTTTCACAAAACAAAATGCAGGGAGACGGTTGTTTTATAGCAAATTAAACAATGTTTTTTCCTGCCAAAATTAAATTTGTTTTCCTAAATAAGCAATTCAGCAAACTGGAGAAACACTGGAGCCAAATCTGCATTTTTCCAGATGTGTTTTCCATTTTGGCCAGCCACAGAACAGCTGGGCATGGGCAACATCTGGGCTTCTGTTTGGCTTCTGCAGAGTCCATGGCCAAAAGCAACACAGGGTGGGTTCTGCCCTCCCCATCCACCCAGGATAGGGAGGGCTGAGCTGGTCTGCATCCATGCCCTGATTCAGCTTGGTGTCCAGGCTCCTCTCATCCCTTGGACATGACCCCAAACAACAACCCCAACCACTGGCTGAGGGTTTTACCTGCAGTCCTGTCTCTACTCCCATTCGTGTCCCCCAGCACCGTCTGCTCTGGATTTCGGTGGCCCCTGCAGCACAAAGGCACAAGAGGTGAGGGCAGGAAGGATGGACAACACTGATGGAATGGTTCATGGTTGGACTCAATGAACTCAGAGGTCTTTTCCAACCTTCAAGACTCTATGCAAGATGCTGGTGAAGGAATGGGGTGATCCCAAAGGCAGGTCAGCCCTGACACATCCTTCAGTCCCTGGTCGTGTTCCTTTCCTCCTTCCGTGGGCTCAGGGTGCTGCTGTGACCCAAGAAATTGAGGAGTTGGATGTCACTGAGGGATCAGACTGGGACAGTGCTGCCCATGGGACAGCACTGGGGTGGGAAAAGGAAGAGGCACCGTGCTGTGCCCACGAGAGCTTTCTCCCTGTGCAGGCACAACATGGGGCTCTTTGGGATTTCTCCTCACTCAGGAGCATCCACTCCCTCTTATTCCTGTATTTCACCTGCACTCCCTTCCTCTCCTACTCCTGCCCTCCCCAGCCCTCCTGACATTCCCACTCCCATTTCTCAGGTTCTCTCCTTCTCACGTAACTCATTCTTTCAGCTTCTAAGATGTAAAAGATTTAAAAGATTGCCTCCATCACCTCTTCCTGCCCCCTTCCCTTCCCTGTGCATTTTGTTTTCCAGGCCCGTGTGCCACACGTTCTGCTGCCATTTCTGTGGGACTGGGATGAACATTGATCACAGCCATCTCAAACCTGTCTCTCCCCTTTCCCAAAGAGCCGATGAAAATGTCACCCACGAGATAATAATCATGTTGCTCACGTCCCTTAATTGCTCTCAAAGTACACGTCAAGGCTTCAGAGCCTCTTTGAAAGGCAAGTTCTGGCCTTTGGCACATTATTGACAGGCTGTTGATAGGCCCCTTTGTTGAGGAGCAATTTTGTCCCTTTTCCTGTACAATTTTTGGGTTTTTTTAAAGACAGCCCTTTCAGAGAGAGTAGATTTTTCAAATAGAGCTGAGCTCTGAATGGACAGGCATCAGAGTTATTCCCAAGGAGTGGTGCCACATGTGGGAGACGAGAGCTCTCAGCACACTTGGTGCAGGATTCCAGACAAGAAATCAAACTGTGATGACCAGTAGCTTCATCCTCACTGCTTTTTTAGTCCTTCCCCTCTCAGAGCTGCTAATAAATGGTTTTTTGCAGTGTATCACTAATTAGACACCTTGTGTGTTCCAGTCCCTGGCAAACAATAAGAGACAGTTGACACTTGAGCTGTGCAGCAACTCATTTGTACCTATTAATGATAATTCTCCGGGGTTTTTAATACCTGCTGATTGAAGTGGACTGAGATCTCCTCATCACAGCAGCCCCTCATGGTCTGAAGGTTTGCAGGTCTGGGGCCAGGACAGTGTGAGCAGAAGCAGCAGAGCTGCTGTGCCACCACACAGACCCTCTGTGGGCACTGCGGGGTCTGGGGCACATCCCTGACAATTCCCGCCTCAGCTGCAATTCCCAGAGGCTTAAATTCCCCTCCCTAACCCAGATTTATTTGAATATTCCCCTCACATGAGCAGTGTCCCACTGGGGAGATGCTGCAGGTGCATCCCAAGGCAATCCCACCACAGCTCCCAACACCATCCCGAGCGAAATCTCCAGGCTCTGTGCAACTCGACCCCAATCCTGAGAGAAATTAAATTCTTTCCTCTCTGAAACAATGTCCCTTGGAATGATTTTGCCCTTAATGAGCCCCAACTGTGCTGCTGTGTTCCAGAGCCACTGGTGTGCATGATAACAAGGAGATGGCCGGCCCTGTAATGGGAGTCTGTTCAGCATCCTAAATCCTGCATTAGGCTGTGCCTGGAGGACCCTGGGATGTTCCATGGAGACAGCCTGAAGGTAATCATCTCTCCCAGCCTCCTGGCTGCCCCTCACCGAGTGCTCTGCTCACAGATATTCCAGGAAACAGCTCCAGAGACCATCAAGTTTAGTCCCTCATTTATTCACCAGCAACAAGGCAGGGGGGAAAGATGTTTGATTATGGATGAAAAGGGAAAATTCAGGAGGTTATGGCATTCAGAGAAACCTCCAGCACGCTGGGATTTGGTTGTTGAACCCTGTGAGGGACTGGAAGTCCTGGAACTTCATTGTTTGGTTCAGCCAAATCATGAGCAATACTTGAAAAATATTGTCCACCTCAAATTTATCTCTCCATCTCAGTGGTCCATCCCAATACTCCTCATCCCAGAACCCTATTCCATCCATCACAACACTTAAATACACATTTGGTTGCATTAAACACACATCACAGGGAGTACATCATATATATATATATTTAGATCAGTGTATGTTACACACGAGTCCACTCTGTCAAAATTCAGGAAAAGGAGTTCTCCCAAACCCATTCCCTCACTGACAGAGCAGCAGAACAACATAACACCTCTCCTCTAGGGAAAAAAAAACCCAGCTAATTTATTTTTCAAAGTTGTGAACTCATTAGCTGGCAACTATTGTTCCACCCACCTGTGCAGCCCCTCGTTGGGTCACAGAAAACCTGCCCAGAGCTCCAAACACACCTTTGTCAGAGCACAGTGAGAAGTGCTAAAGTAAAACGTTGTCTGAATTAGATGGGGTGGATTAGAAAGGTGATAAAAGCTAAGGCAGGAGAAAATAAGATGATAAATAGGTCTGGCAAAATAGATGGATAATCTGCCTCCCAGCCCAAACCTGGCAGGATAATCACCTTTTTCTGTTCTCTGGTTCCATTTGCTCTTGGATCTCCAGAGCTTTACAGATATCACTGAGTTGGGTTTTCTGGTACCCTGGAAATGGGGATCCCAATGTCCAACTTTAAGGATGAGGGGTGTGAGGTGCCTGACTTAGGAAAGGGTTTAGGATTGCAAAAATCAGCCAAACTGTTGGGTTTTGTTGGTTTGTTCCTCTAGGGTGGCTGTGCCTGGGGAGGAACTGGTCAAACCAGAGCTTTTCCCAGCCCACCTTTCCCCAGAGCCAGAGCAGGAGCCAGCCCTGTCCTGTCCTGTGTCCCTGTTCCTGTCACCTGAGCTGGAACATCCAGAGCCAGGTGATGGCCAGAGCTGGATGGAGCTGGGAGGGCACAGCTCTGCTCCCGATCCTGCTGGGATCTGGATTCAGCCGTGCCCTGAACTTGGGATCAGAGAAATCCTCCTCCTGTGCCCTCTGTCCCTCCTGTCCCCTCTGCTGTCAAGTTCTAGACTATCTCTGACCAAACCTAAACAACTCATTTGAACAACTAATGAGCTCATTAAACATTCCGGGCTTTGAGGCTCTTTCCCAGTTCGGAGAAGACTTGTCTGAACTGGCCTTTGCTCTCCTCACTCCAGAGAAATTCCCACTGCTCCCACTAAATCCATGCAAGACTTGAGCCTGCAAAGCACTGAACCCTTTCCTGTCACCTTCACCCTCCAGACAGGGCTGCCTCATCCGAGGGGAAAGTTTTCCATCACTTCATTTCTCCACAAACATTTGACCGGCAACACGGAGCAATGGAATGTTTGATTAGCCAGGATTACAGACCACAACATCAATAATTTTGTGAGCTGAACTGAAAAGATTTGCTCTTGTTCTCACTGGGAATGGTGCAATTTTCTCCTCCTTTTTAAGAGAACTTCCTCTCTAATGGCCGGGTGCATTGTCATCCTACAGGAGCAGGGAATGACTGGCTTCTGATTTTGGGGACCTCGAATCCAGGCAATTTCCACCTGGGTTGGGATCTTGTAGGTGGACTTTTCATCCTGATTCTGGATTTGCAAAAGAAGTCAGCAATTTTGGATGCCTTATATTTGTGTTTGAGACACTTTGAAAGGGATGGATTACAGCAGGCAGGTGCTTAGAGATCCCTGAAAATCAGGATTAACTGGAATGTGTCGTGCTGGGCACCTGAAAACATTAATGCCTTGGAAAATCACAGGGGAGGGGGTTCTGTTTCTGAACATGACTTGGGAAGACTGTACAGCCTTAAGTAGCACAGGATAAGGAGAAGATCTTTGCATAACAGCATGGAAACATCCTTTAATCCTCAGTCCTTGTTTTTAGCTGTTATTTGACTCCTGAGCAAGTTCAGTGCTGAAGTTTGTGCAAGTGATTTATATTTTCCTGAAGTGGGGTCTGATGTTGTGTAAGATACAGTAGGTTTGGGTTATGAGAATTTCTGAGTAGGTGTTTAAATGAAAATCAATCAAAAGGCAAAGTTCTCCCCTCCAGAAGGAGCCAGGGTTTGCTGGTTTTCCATGAGTTCACCTGCAGAGCCCCAGACTGTGCCATGAAATATCCACTCTTTGCACTTCCCTGAGTCCTAAGCCTGAGCCCCAGGAGCACAATCCTTGTGTTAAGTGCTGAGCAAACCCAGAACACAATTTCCACATCCCAGGGAAATCCCAGCCCCGCACAGCTCACCGTGGTGTATCCACAGGGCTGGAATCAATGGAACAGTCCACACAGCTGGACACACACCCCTGGAAAGCAGACAGGTAATCCTGCAAAATCCCACCCAGCTCCTCCCTCATCCATCAGAAACCACAGGGAAAATCCTTGTTAGAGCCTCCCTTCCCACCTGGAGCCAACGGCTCCGAGTGGATCCTGCTGCACCCGGAGCTGCCTGTTTGGAAACAGGGAAAACTAAACTCTCCATCCTTTTATCCCCCAGGAAAGGCTCTGTGGCACGAGGATCCCTGTAAATAAGGGTTCCTGGAGTGAGGGGGTGAGTGCAGAACAGGAATGGCCCAATTCCTGCCAGGAGAGGGACAAACCCTGAGCTCGGGGAGCGCTCCAGGCTCTGCTGAGCCAAACAGGAACGTGCCAATAAGGAATTTTTTCCTGTTTCAGGGTCAATAACTACAGGACTGAGCTGGTTTTAGAGCTGGATATTTCTGTGTACAGCTGGACAGTGCATGTCCAGCCTGGTCTGCCAGCACTGCCAGGGCTGGAGACTCCAAATATCCTGGGAAGCCTTGGGATACTCAGACACAAAGATCAATATTGAATATTGTATTAGCTGTCCCTGAGATGGTGAGGTTTTTTTTCATTTCCTATTTTGTCTCCAGGCTGAAATTTAGGAGATTTTATTACATTAATATCCCAGCATCTGTTTTAGTAAGGACACAATTTAGAAAGATATTTCAGCATTCAAAGACAGATCATTTTAATAGGATTTACCAATTAATTTAGAACCCCACTCCTACTCATTTTCAGGTGAGATTTGTGCTTTGTTTTACAAACCCTACCACAACACCAGTTTGTTCTAAATTCATTCCTTTTTAACAATAAATTAAATAATGACAAGTTTTGTGGCCACACAAGGATCCCAACAGCCTTTGAGGGAACGCATTCTTATGCAGAACATCTCCATCAATTTTACCACCTGCTTTCCATCACTCCCATGATTTGAGTCCTCAACTGGACCTTGGGGGTTCCATGGGAGATTTATTTATTTTGTTTTCCTGGACGGGGTGGAATTTAGTGTCGTAACAGAGACAATTCCCATTGATGTGTGGAGAGAGGCTGGAGTGACAGGACAAGGGGAATGGCATCCCACTGCCAGAGGGCAGGGATACATGGGATATTGGGATGGAATTCCTCCCTGGGAGGGTGGGGAGGCCCTGGCACAGGGTACCCAGAGAAGCTGTGGCTGCTCCATCCCCGGAAGGGGCCAAGGGCAGGTTGGAACAACCTGGGATAGTGGGAGGTGTCCCTGTCCATGGCAGGGGGGGCACTGGATGGGCTTTAAGGTCCTTCCAACCCAAACCATCCTGGGATTTGGGTGAGCAGAGAACCCAAATTCTTTGCTCCGAGTTCCCTCGGATCTCATCCGTGCCCTGACTGAGGCACCTGGACCAGGTGTGGGGCACAAATCTCTGCCAACAGAACAACCTCTCCATGTCCATCCAAGCTCAAAAGCTGCCACAGACCCAGAATCTGAAATCCACACTCCTTTTCCTGCTGAGATTCGGTCCTTCCTCCCAGACTCCCAGCTACTCCCAGATGCCACAATTGCAGTGGAGTGGCAGCACAGACAAATATTTGTGCAAAGCACACAGAGCCTGGAGACTGGAGCATTGTCTGGGAGGAGAAGGAGAGGGGAAGGAGGATCCTGCCTTTAGAAGGGTTTATTTCTATTTCATTTCAACTCACAAAAATCTATATAGTGTTTATTTCTAGCAAAACTTCAAATGTTTCCTTCCAGCAGGTGAAGTGGGAGCCTCTTGTCAGATTGATTTCCAGTTTAGTCATTTTGGTGAACACTTAAAGGGTCAGGAATTAAATTGAATTAAGTTCAGATCTTACCCTGAATCCCCTGTTCTTCAGGGAGCTCTGGCAGGGACAGGGTTGGATCCATGTATGAGATCTACAGAAAATTGCCAGTAAAAAAAAATTAAAAAGTGACAAAATATGCTCTGAACAACTAGAAATGTAACTTTGATTAAGCAATACTCTGAATGGTACAAAATTTAGTTATTTTTGAGGATATGATATCATCTGTTCTCCTATTTTTTTATATTAAATATAAAATTTGATTAGGCAATTTCCCAGAATGAGGAGATAAAGCCATAAAAGCAGGAATAGGTATTTGGTACAATATAATTTTCTGGATTCTTCTGCACTGGGGGCAAAAAACCATGATTTTCCCCCTTCTTTTACAGCTGAACTTCAAAGGGAAAAGCCTGAAATTGGTGTTGGAAGAGACAAGACAGTGCTCAGACTGAACCTCAGCAGCAGGTTGAATTTAGGACAGACCAGAGTCACTGTGCACTGTCAAAAGATTTACAGGGAGACAAAGATATCTTTCCACCCAAATTCCACAGGGAAGCATTTCCACTCCATAGGTTGCTCAGTGTCTATAATGTCTCTGAAGGCCATGTGGATATTCAAGGCCTTAAAGGAAATAACTTTCTTTTCAAGTGTTTTTCTTTTTTTTTTTCCCCCAAATATTTAATTCTGAAACAGCAAATAGGAGTTTCCTTAAAATGGAGAACAGGTTGTTTCCTTTTCCTCTCAGAGAACAACATTACTCAGGAAAAATCCAGGTATAAAACAGGAGACAGGGCCAGGCTGAGCCTGGATTAAATCACCTTGTTGAGCCTCTGTTCAGCAAAGTGTTCAAACCCAGGTTTAGCAGAGCTGGGGGAGAATTTCCAATGAACAGGGATTCATTTAGTGACTATCCCAGCTTCCAAAAATGGAGATAAAACAAATGCAGCAAATCACCCCAGCTGACAAAAGCACAGTGAAATGCTTCATTTCCAAAGTGCTCAAACACTTCAGCATTTTACCTTCTTTATTCTCTATATTAGATCTTTAATGAAGAGGAAAAAACATTTTATTTCAGCTTGAGGCAGAGTTAAATACTTTGTTGTTTTAATTTTGTCAAAGTAAAAATGAAACACACCCCAAACCAACCAAACAAAAACCCCACTTTAATTTGATCCCATTACATTTTCTTTTTTTTTTTCTTTTTTTAAGGGGAACATTTTGGGGAAAAATCTACCCTGATTGAGCCATTGAACACTTTAATATAACACAGTCTATCAACAGACCCAAAGTGTGCCAGTGTGTGCCATCACAGCAAAGCAAATTTTGAGTTCAGAGAGAATCAACTATGGAGGAAAAATATTCCCGGTAATTGTTCATTCAAGTACTGGCTCCCAACAGCATCTTGTTGAAATATCCTGTTTCTTCTACAAACTAGGGAATTTTAAGAGCAACTTTACACCCAAACTACCAGTCAGGCACATTTTCCAAACAAGAATTTTGGGGTTTCCAGCACAATGCTTTGGTGTTGAGTAGATGGACAGTGCAGGTTATGTTTGGACTCGTATGATCATTCCCGGCTTCCCAAATGGTTTGATTCCCTGCCCTACCCCAGGCTGGGAGTGTGTCTTACCTGAGGCCGGCAGGGATGTTTGGAAAACGCCTCTGCATCCATCCCAATCCATCCCATCCATCCCAATGTCCCTTCCCATCACATCCAGACACCACCTGCCTCCCGAGTGCCCTGCTCGGGGCAGCGGGTGATGTCCCGGCCCTCGTGTGTTGCTGCCCGGGCAGGGCAGGACCGGGACAGCCCCGGGACATCCGTGTCCCGGCCCCGGGGACCTGCGGGCGGCCGGGCTGTGCCGCTCCCTCTTCCCGCTGTCCTGCCTCCCTTCTCCCGCACAGACCTTTCCAGGCTGGACTCACCCCGGCCCCGCCGAACCGTCCAGCGCCGCCTCGGGGACCCGGCGCTGCTGTCCCGGGAGGGTCCTGCCCGTACCTGCCGGTGCCGGTGCCGTTCCCGTTCCCGGGGTTGTGTCCCGCTCCAGCCCCGGCCGGGAGGCGCCGCCGGGCGCTGNGGCTCACCTGGCACCGGGTCACCTGCGCGGCGGAGGGGCCGGGGAGGCTGCCCTGCCTCTGCCTCGGGGCTTTTATGGGCCGCCGGGGGGGCGGCGGGAGGAGCGGCCGGGCGGGGACTCTCCGGCTCGGCCAACGGGAGCGGCTGCTCCGGGCAGCTGCGGCAGCATTACATCATGGAACCGCCCGCGCTTCAGTGTAAGAGTCTCTCCCGGAGCGCGGCAGCGAGGGGAGACGGCAACAGGTCTGTCCGGGGGGCAGCGACCCCCGGGAAACGGGGCAGCGGCCGGGAAAGGGGGCTCGGAGCTGGGGGGGGAATAGGGAGCACAGACCGCCGGGAGAGTCCGTGTGGATCGCCCTGTGCTCCCGTGCGGAGGACGTTTTGCTTTGTGGGGATCAGGGCTCCGGGTTTCCCAGGATCGACCCCCACCAGCCTGTTGTTTCCATCGCGGTGTCCCTCGGCCTGGGGGGACCGTACCCTCTGATTTCCCGGTGGACAAGCCAAGCTTCACCCTAAATTCTCAGCCTTTATCATCCTGTTTTCCGAGCGTGCACAAACCCCAGTCCTCCATTTCTTCCCGGAGACACCGAGCTCAGAGGCAGCCCAGGTGTGAGTAGAATCCGTCTGGATCTGTCCTGTTCCCGGAGCAGGGAGGTCACACAGCTATTCCCTCCAGTGTCCCAAAGAGCACAGCACTTGCCCCTGAAAACAATTTGATTTCCTAACCCTCACCTCCAGGAACACTCGTGTTTCTGCCTTTGACTGGGGGTATCAGCTGGGGTGGGTTTGTGTCGTGCCCCTCAGGTGGCAAATACACAGATTGCAAACATCGAGCCTTCAAGGCTGCCCTAAATTATCCTAAAATGGTCAGTCGAGGTAAAGCTTTGTCCTTGGGCATATCCTGTGTATGGGATGTGTTATCACATGATACCAAAGGAAGAATAATAATTGTTTGCAACATTAATTAGGTAGAAATCAAAGTGGTCTGGAGTTAAAGGCTTGGTCTGGATGATACCTGAGATCTTTGGGTAATACTTGAGACCCACTTCCAGCTCTGATTTGGGAAGTTGCTGCTGTGGATGGATTTCCTATGGATAAATACGGGGCTCCTCAGACCTGTAAATAAGAGCAGATAACGAAGGAGCCCATTTTCAAGTGGCACTGGGTGTTGTTCACATTACAGCTCGATTACAATAAAGGCAGGTGCTCTGTTTCCCACTCTTTTTGGTTGTTTGTTTTCCATTCCATTATGGATTATGGGCCAAAGCTTTTGCCTGGCTCCCACCAGCCCAGGACCTGCCCGGTTGTTGTTGCCTAAGATAAAAGCTGCGTTTGAGCAGAATGTTCCCGTGTGTGACACAAATCAGTGACTATCCCTGGAGGAGGGGGTGGCACTGGCAGTACCCACTGACCTTGTGGGGCACCAGTCACAGCACAAGGAATGCAGACTGGTGTTTGGGTCAAAGAACAGGCTCCAGCCTTGCTTGTGCCTGGCCTTGGACGTGTGTCTGTGAGAGATTTTCATTCAGGAGCCAAGTCTGGAAGCTGTTGCTCTGGTTTTGTCCAGGCAAAGCAGGAGTTTGGGGGAATTTTGAAAAGGATGGGAGCTGAAGCTGTAAACAGCATCTTATGGAAAAAGCTGAGGGGTGCCCAAGTTCTTCCACAACACACCTCAGAGGGCAGTGAGACTTGGGAACCCAATTCCCTCAGAAGATTCTACTGGAAAGGAAACCCAGAGTAAGGAAAACCCAGTGACCAGTGCTCTTGGCTGTTTTACCCCAGCTGGATCCCTTCATCCTTCATTTTCCCTTTCCCCTGGGTGCCCAGCAGGACTCTCCTGACTTGCTCTCAGTTTATTCCTATTGTGGTACCAGCTGCCCAGAGCTGCAGCTTCAAAATCAGCTTTGATTTCCCTCCAGCCTCTGCCACCGAGTCTCCACTCCCAAGTCAAATGGAGAAAAGCCCCACTGGGCTTAAAGAAATGGGCCACAAGAAAGTGATGGAGAATAAACCCTCCAGCTGTGTATCATGGGATATAAGATCAAAGGATGGTTTGGGTTAGAAGGGACCTTAAAAATCATCCAATGCCACCCCTGCCGTGGGCAGGGACACCTTCCACTGTCCCAGATTGCTCCAAGCCCTGTCCAACCTGGCCTGGGACACTTCCAGGGATGGGGCAACCACAGTTTCTCTGGGAAACCTGTGCCAGGGCCTCCCCACCCACACAGGGAAGGATTCCTTCACAATGTCCCATCTATCACAATATCCCTCTGGCAGTGAGAAGCCATTCACCCTTGTCCTGTCCCCCTCCAGCTCCCTTGTCCCAAGTCCTTCTCCAGCTTTCTTGGAGCCCCTTTAGGGACGGGAAGGGGTTCCAAGGCCTTCCCTTCTCCAGGAGAATAACCCCCAGCTCTCCCAGCCTGTCCATAATTCCAATTCTCTGTATCTACAAAGAAAGGCCATTTTGCAGCATTTCACAAGGGATGAGACACGAAGAGACACTGCCTGTTTTCCTGAGAGCTGCAGCCTCTCCTTTTAGGGCTGTTGGGCAGGACTTTGGACTCAAGTCCTGTCCATCCCATCTATCCAGTAATTATGGCCAACAAATTCAGCTGAGGCTTCAGAAACTCAATTTTCAAAGGGATCTGAGCAGTGAACACAAACTGTTCCTGTCCAGCCCAAAGTGTCTCAAGCCTGAACTACTCATTCAGAAAATACATTTGAAACGTTTGGCTTATTATGAGCAGAGACCTGGAAACTCTCTCTGTCCGTGGCACATTCACTCTCTCCGGCTTTTTCATCTCGGGAGACTCCTCTGCCTCTCTCATTTACATTCGAGATTCGTTTCAGCAGAAGACGGCATCGGACAGATTTATTTTTTTTTTCCGTGGAGAAAGTCTGGGATGAACTTAGAATCCACAACAGCAAAGGTCACTGTTTGATTTAATTATTTCAAGTTGTTTTCCACCCCCTACTCCGCGCAGCCCTCAAGGCTCAGTAATTAGCAACGAAGCGAAGGGGGAGCGCGCTGGACTTTGGCCCCATCTGACCCGATTCGTACAACGGGTGTGATTAATGCTCCCGCTCACATGGCAGCTGCCAGCGACTTGTTGCTGGGCATCCAGAGGTTTCCAAGGGAACCGCTCCTTCTCCTGCCGATGCTCCTCAACAAGTGCGGCAGAGCCGTGGTTTGGTTCCGAGGGCCGGGCGGAAGAAGGGAGAGAAGGTGTGTGGAGAAACCTCCCAAAATAGAAAGCACGCGCGTGGAATTGGGTGATGCTCCGCGGCGGGGAGGCTCGCACAGATCCTGGTGGGATCCCCGGACATCCCTCCCCGTGAACAGCTCCGCAGCCATCCCAGCCCACCCCCCACCCCCAAACACACATCGCAAACAAAACAACAGCTCCGTGCCAGCTCCCAGCTCCCGGGATTCTCCTCTTCGCCGAGGAGCTCCCGCACACGGCTGAGATCCCTTTGAGGCGTGTTTACAACTCTCTTTTAATCACAAAACCGGACAGATCAGTCCCCCGGGGGGCTTTGCACCGCTGCACGGGTCCAGCCTACCTTTGTGGACTGGCACAGAGCTCCCACGTAGCCCAATGTCCTCTCCCTCCCCCAAATCTGCCCTCCCGGGGCGCTGCCCACGCACACGAGTGGCGGCTTCCACGAACACCTCCCTGCCCATCCCGCTCGGAGGTACCTGCGGGCAGCTCCCCGTGTGCTCTGCACACTCACAGCCCTGCCTGCAATTCCTGCGGACAAACCACGGAGTCAGAGGCACGTTCGAGTTGGGAAAAGATCTCTGAGATTGCTGAGTTAACCCAGCACTGCCACATCTGCTGATAAACCTTCCAGTGCGAAGGGAACCTGAGGCACAGGCAGCCCCTGCAGTGCAGACACTCCAAACCACAGCTGGGAACGCGGCAGGAGGAGGCTGCAGGACAGAAAGGTTTGGGTTGGAAGGGATTTTAAAGCTCATCTCATTCCAGCTCCCTGCCATGGGCAGGGACATCCTCAACTTCGTTTCTCAAAGCGCCATCCAGCCTGGCCTCAAGTGTTTCCAGGGATGGGGCTTCTACCACCTCTCCGGGAAAACTTCACCAGTGATTCCCCACCCTCACCATGACGAATTTCTTCCTTACATCCTGACTTCAGCCCTACCCAGGGCAGGGTGTCACTCGGGGTGTCACCACCTGCCATCAGAGCAAGAAGCAGCACAGCCCCATCCCCACACACCAGACAAGAGAAACACCAGAGCATCCCACGGGAGGAAGGACTGAGCAACCCCCCCTTTCCTGTGCACACACACACTCCCACTTTCCTTCCCCACTCACCCTGAGCACACAGCCCGTGATGCACATCCCGGATCTCCTGCAGTTCCTGCACCCCTGGATGCACATTCCATGTCCAGCAGTGCACCCCGACCCCCCAGCAGGGACTGGTGCTGCTGTGACCCCCTCATCCCTTCTCCCCTTCCTTCCATGCTGTCTCACAAGCCCGGCATGTGCTGTACACAAGGACCCAGGCCAGCAGTTCCTGGCAGTAAAAACAAACTCCCTGAACCAGCGAAGGCAGCTGACTTGGCAGGCAGCTCTGTTCTGTAACACCCGCCTCCCAAGCACACCAGCAGCCTCACACCAGCTTCCCTCTTTTCCCTTTCCTCTTTTCCCTTTCCTTGTGCTGGAGGAAGATGGGGAGGGGGGTGTATGTGCACTGTCTGCTCACACGGCGCCTTCCCAAGCTCGGTTTGGTTACTCATGGGACGAGTGTCAGCCCTAAAGAGGCTCCCGGGATCGTCAGTGCAGTGCCAGGAGACTTCCATTCACATCCTTCACACACCTGATCCTGAAATCGGCTTCATTCCACTGGGTTTTGTAGCACAGCACAGATTTATCCCCTCTGAAAGCAGGTTTGCTTTGCTGAAGGACACAAACACCGAGGGAAAGGTCTCAAGCAACTCCCTTATCTCCCCAAATCTTCCTCCTTTTTCCCAGGAAGGTAACACATCCTCACTCACTCTGGATCAAACTGCTTTCAGGAGATGCTTATCCACCCTTATCTAACCTTCCAGACTACACCAGGGGCCTGCAGGAATAAAAGGTGTGAATGGCTTTGGGAACCAAACTGGATTTAGAGTCACATAATCACAGAAGGCTTTGGGCTGGAAGGGACCTTAAAGCTCATCCAATTCCACGGGCAGGGAACTCTCCACCATATCATTGACACGATGGGAAGAGAAAGATTCAGAGTCTGGTTCTGCTGCCTCTAAACTCACTTTTACATCAGAACATGATCTTTGGTACAGGGGGTGTATCCGACCGAGGAGAAACATTACTCGGACTAAACCCAAAGGATTAAGCAAGAAGAATGTCCTGGTTTTGGTTGGGAAAATGTTAATTTTCATTCTGGCAGCATCACCAAAACTACTCGTAGGACATTGCAGGTTAAGGATGCACCAGGGAAGTGCAAGTCCGGGCAGGGCAGGGAAGGCTACGAGTGAGCAGCGGCTCGTTGGAGGATTGTGGAGGAAACGAGCCCCGCCGGCGGCAGCGGGAGCTCTCCCCCACCCTCAGCCCGCGCCTGCCAAAGGACACGGGGATGTTTGTGTGCAACAACCCACTTTTAATGAGGGGTCTGCAAAAGGCGCAATCAAGGAGCAGCTCCCGCCTCGGGGGAGCGGGATGTGTGTCCCTGCCTTTATCCCGGCGTGTGACAAACCCCTGTGCACGTGCTTGAACTGGTGACATTGAGCCCATCACCGACGTAATGAGGACAAAGAGGTGACTCCCGGGAATGTGCGTGGCCTTGGTGGGGTTTGTGCTCAAGGGACTCGCGGCTGCTGCAGCACTTGAAAGGAGGATGTAAAAATAAAGCCAATGCAAACAGAGTAAACAAGGAGCTTGAGAGCTGGAGCTGTCAGGGACTAGAGCAGCTCGTAAGGAGAGGTTAAGGGGAAAAAATAAAATAAATAAAAACAAGCCAGAGAGCAAACAAGAGCACTGGAGGCAATATTTTCATAAGCATTAAAAGTAGAACCCATGCTCCATTTTCAGCAGTGGTTTTAACGCTTACAAGCCAAAAATCACACGCCCTTCCAATAAAACCTGGGATTCTATGTCCCTCAGGTATTTCAGATGCTGTTTCTCGCAACATGAGGAGTTGGTGCCCCAGTGAAATTACCAGGCAGTTTAAAACTAACAAAAAGAATCACTTTTTCACACAGCACATAATTAAATTTTGCAGCTCATTTGCCACAGGATATCTTGTAGCCTGAAATATAAATAGGTTCAAAAGGTTTTAGACAAGGTTATGGAGGTTTGGTCTATCAGTGATGATTAAACTTAATAGTTTGGATGCAACATCCAGGCAGACCCTGCAGATTGCTGGAAGCTACAAAACTACAGGTGAGAGAAGCTTTATTTTTTATACACCCTCATAACCTGTCCTGACAATCTTCCTCTTTTTACATCCAGGGCCGGGACACTGGGATGAGGATGTGGATCAGTCACACCATGTTTATAGTCCTAAATATCTGAGAATCACCAATTTGGGCTTTTAGAGGGATCTTAGAAATTACTTATTCAGTAACCCTGATCCTTAGTGATCCTTATCCAGCAGGTGTCCCTGCCCATGGCAGCTTGGAATGAGATGAGCTCTAAGGTCCCTTCCAACCCAAACCATTCTGTGATTCTATGGGTCTATAATTCTGTTATTTTAATTTATTCTGCTACAAATGAGATGCTGCTGCCCCTAAATCCTGATAGAATTGCACCTCCATGGAACCCACTTCCTCCAGTGAACTCCAGGCAGTTAATTTAGGGTCATTTGACACTGGATCTGAACCCCGTGTCCCCCCTGCAGAGAGATTCCAGAGGAAGGTGGGAAAAGCAATGATTTTTTTGTTCCAAGAGCACATCTTACTGTGTAACAGAACAGTCCAACTCAGATCCCACCACACTGGTTAGAAGCAAACTGAGCAAACTTGTGGTCACTGCGTTTGAGGGGATTTTTCAGGCACTGCTGGTTCATGTGCCCATCTCAGGAGAAAAGCAAACTGTGTGAGGGGAGGTGTAGAGGCAGATCCTGCTCTCCCGTGTGGTGTCAGTGTGGAGCATCTCCCACACTGATTGATGCTTAATTAGTGCACAATGAGTGAGCACAGTGCTGATGGGACAGGCAATTTTTTAACCAAAAATTGATATTAATTCTGAACTGACTGAGGTTTGGTCATGGGACACCTAAAGCAGAGAAGGGAGAGCACAGACCCATCAATGTCCCTGTGTTTTGTGGTTTTTCACTCCTGGCAGTGGACAATGATGCTCCCAAGGAAAGATGTGTCCCCTCCAACACACCAGATGAAATTCCAGTTTCTGTTCCCCTGTGTGTGAGTTCCTCTTACAGAGTCCACATCCAAACCACAACACGCCTGTTCTGCTTTTAGCCACGTCCCTTCTCCATTTCTCATCCCCTCCTACTCTCCTCCATATTTCTGCTCTTCTCTGCCCTCCCCTCCCTGCACCCCACTCCAGCTCAAACACCCAAGCCTTGTTTTGGATGAAAATGATGAAAAATAACCCCCTTGTGAGGAGCTGCAGCTCGTGCTCTGCCAGAGAGCGTGGTCTTATTCATTAAGGGAATGGTCTTGTATGCATTTGGGCCTGTTATCAGTAACACTCCAAAGGGAAATGGACTACTTAAACCTATTATATCACTGCTTTATTCACCATGTGCTGCCATTTACCTCCTACATGACGCTGGGCTCTAATAGCACCAGTTCTGAGAAACCCTGCACATTAGCCACAAGCAGCTCATTAATCCACTGTTTTCATTCTTGCAAAAAAAAGAAGAAAAAAACGGGGCTCCAGCCACAGGAGAGCTCAGATGCTGAGCTCTCAGCCAGAACCAGAACAGCTCTGTTGTGCCAGCAGCTCTGAGGGAGCCCCAAACACAGCAGCATTTTCTGCTCGTGGGGCACACAAGGGGGTCCTTGGAATTGGGGGGGACAGGGATGTGCAGCAGGGAATGGGACAAAGCTGTCAGCCAGCAGCTGCTGCAGGGAAACTGGGAGAGTCCAATGCCTGGAGGCTCCAAGCCAGGCCTGTGTGGTCTTCACTCAGATCAGGTCCTGGCTGTTGGTGCAGCTCCATCCCAGGATAACAATTGTCCTGGACAGAGGGAAGAAAATGGAAGGCACGCCTTGAACTCCAGCACCGGGGGCCACGAGCAGGCTGGGGACAGAATTAATTCCCAGTGGATACAATGAGCTCTTCCTCAAGAGCCCTTGAAGAAAATGAAAGGCCTCGTGTCCCAGCCCCAGGCACAGCCCGGGGAGGCCTTTGGCTGCTCCACAAACACACACAATCAGCAGCCCCAGCTGCTTCATCACGGAGAAGAGCCCTGCTCAGGGTTTTCTGTCCCTGCCCTGCTCAGGGTTTTCTGTCCCTGCCCTGCTCAGGGTTTTCTGTCCCTGCCCTGCTCAGGGTTTTCTGTCCCTGCCCTGCTGAGGGGTTTCTGTCCCTGCCCTGCTGAGGTTTTTCTGTCCTGCCCTGCTGAGGGTTTTCTCTCCCTGCCCTGCTGAGGGTTTTCTGTCCCTGCCCTGCTGAGGGTTTTCTGTCCCTGCCCTGCTGAGGGTTTTCTGTCCCTGCCCTGCTGAGGGTTTTCTGTCCCTGCCCTGCTCAGAGTTTTCTGTCCCTGCCCTGCCGAGGAGCTGAGCTGCTCCATCTCCTGGCTGCCGGGCTCCCTTCCCAGCTCCATCCCAGGGCAGAGCTCGCTGCAGAACGGTGCAGGTGTCTCCAAACACGGATATTTCTGCAGAAATCACCCAGGTTAACAAACAAACCCTTTAACTAGAAGATGGACAGGAGCTCCCTTAAAAACAACTGCTCATCCATGTGGGAATAATAGAACATCTGTGTCCACAAATGAGGCACAAAACAGGAACAAGAGGCAATGCTTTTTCATGAGTGGGACTTCAGGAATCTGAGATCTGTTCTTCTGGTTGCCTTTTCCTGCCTTATTTATCAAAATAGCTGCTGCTCCCTGGCTGCAGGTCCCTGCTTTCCTGCAGGACAAAGAGAAATATAAAGGCAAGAGGATCTGAACAGGGTCAGTGGTGGAGTGTTTACAACCCCACGCTGAGCTCTGCCTTCTGTTTCAGTAATTCCAGTTCAATGACAAGCTCTGCTGTGCCACAGCCATCCCCAAACCTGCAGGTCTCCTTTGCCATCTCAGGGAAAGCTGTTGCAGAGACAGAACTAGAGAGGCAAATGTTGGTCTTCAGGACCTACAACATCATGTTAACACCTGTGCTGCCCTCTGAGCCAAAGAGATCCCTTTCCCAGCTGGAAAGAAGGGTGGAAATGCTTCTCTCCATGCAAAGGAAGGGGAGCTCTGGAGATACCATGGGGCAGAATTAACCACACAGGCACCAAATGATGGATCTTCTCTAATTCCAGATCCCAGCTGCTGCTCCTGGTCAGTGAGTAAACCCCCAACACTGCCAGCTGTGCACAGCTCTGTCCCTCTCCCCAAACACTCCCAAAGTCCCCAGGGTGCACAGAATAAAGAATATCCTGGGTAAGAAGGGATCCTCAAGGATCATCGAGTCCAATCCCGCATGTGTTGCTTTATTGGAGCTGAGTTAGTGAAAAATCAAAGCAGGGAAATCAGGTTTGGAGATGAGCAGTTGAGTTTATTTCTACTACTGGGTGAGGACATGAATGAAATGGGAGATGAGAGGTGGATGGTGCTGCTGAATTCCAGAATTCCTGCCTGGCTGGGGTATTAGTCCTGCTCAGGAGAACCTACAGCCACACCGTGCACACTTCCCAGGGGCAACTGAGCCTGATAAAATCCCTCCTGCCAAAAGGAAATGTGATCCCAGGCCCGATCCTGCGCCCTGCCTGCTCCAAAGTGTCTGTGCAGGATGAGCAGGGAGCTGAGAGGCACTTAGAGAGGCATTTAGTCTGACACAAAACATCCTCCTGGGGCACGAGGGGATGGAGCAAGGCCGGGCAGGCTCCTGTCATTGAGCTCAGCTCCACTGAAATCAATAGGTTATTAGGCAGAGATTCCAGCTTTTAATATTCCACCTCTGAACAGTGTCATGTTTGTATTGAACAAGGAGGACCCAGGCTGGACATGAGGGGATATTCTTTGTGGTGGTAGGGATAATAAATCCTGGAACAGAGCACTGGGAAGGGGGTACGATTTCTAGTGCACAAGGGAATTAAAGAGAAATTCAGGCAAAATTTTTACAGATGGGAAGTGAGGCAAGGAGGGAGTGTAGGACAAGGATGGGAATTCTGCTCAGACTATTTCTGGGGTATGAAACAGAGCAGGTTTTACAGAGGTGTAGGAGCTCTAACAGCTCTAACAGGCCCCAGCTCCAAACTAATCCTCTCCAGCCCTGACGCTGCGCTGCTAAAATCCAAGTAACCCCAGGCTGCCACCCCCTCTCCCCCACCTCCCCTATCTCCCGGCCCCACCTGAGGCCCCGCGTTCCCTCTTGATGCTCCTAATGACACTAAGTGGCTGCAGACAGAAAGTTTCCACTTTCTGCCTCCAGGCTGATTATTGCCGAGCTGCCACCGGCAGCATCCCGGCCGGAGCCTCCACGGACGGGAACCCTCAGGGGACGGGATAAAGTGGCGCTCCGTGCCCTGTGCTCTCCCGGCACCATTAGACCGCTGACTGCCTAACCTGGCAACCCGGGAGAGCAGGACCTCGCCAGGCTGCCGGGGTCGGGGGCTCTGGAAAACATGCAGTGCTGCACGGAGGGATGATATCCTCCCCAGCCCTTGGAACGGCACCAGAACCCGGGAAAGGAGGTGTAAAGTTCTTTTATCAGCCGTGCTGGTGCTGCTCTCACCTGCTCTTTTTCTGGGTGATTAAAGCTGTCAAGAGACAGCGTTGTGTCCTTCGTGGATGGAGACTGTTTGTGTCCTGAGCAGGGAAGAAAGAGGGAATCTGCCAGGCACTGCTCCATCTCTCCAACACCAGGCTTGCCTTTGGAAGCTGAGAGGGAAGAGTCCAGCACATGGGCCAGATCAGCTTTCTGCTGACAAGGATTTCTGCTACAGATTTCCAAACATTAAAGGCTGAACTTTTCCAGAGCAGCCACCAGCTTTGTGCCTGGCCAGAAACATTGAGGTTGAAAGGATGAGCTCACCAGGGTTTCCAGATGGCCAAGACTCCCCAAAATCACACTTATTTGGCTCTCGTTATCCCCTCTCCCTCAATTCAGGAACACACTGCACACCCAGAACCTGGTCCCAGGGAAGGCCAGTGCCAGACACCTCCAGCAAACACTCCTTATGTTTCTCAGCAGTCCAGGAACTACTTGATCCACCATGGACAAGGCTCCTGGCACCTCTCCTGCAGCCTGCTCCTGCAGAAACTTCCCTCTGGATTGCTCCTCTCGTCCATGTGCTTCCTTCCAAACAAGGGCCTTCCCAAACATCCTGACCTCCCAGAGCCCTGCTCCCAGGCTGGATGCTGCTGGAGATCGGGTTGATCCCAAGTTCACGGCCTCTCAGAGGTGTCTCCTGGGTTACACTCTGGCACCTCGGAGTTCCCGGCTGTTCCTGGAAATCCAGGCTGTACCAGCAGGGCTGAGTTACCCTGAGATCACCTTGCTGATGGGAGGGGAAAGTAAACAAGATTCTGCTCAGCACTGCAGGGACCAACTGCTCCAGTGTTGCCTGGCAGATGGGGCCCAAGAGGGAGACCATCTGTTCCCAAGAGAGGCCCCAAATTTCTCCCTGTGAGATCCCGGGTTCCAGATATCCAACGGAGTTCAGTGGGCTCAGAGGAACAGCCATGACCTGGATTGCTCCTCACTCCTTGATGGGCAACTCCCAGAGCTGAGCCAGGGCTTGGACCTTGATTCCATGGGCTGTTGGATTCCTGCAGCATTCCTATTCCCTGTATTAATTTATTTTCCTCTCTCTCTTCCCATCTCCATCCTCTTTTCCTCTCAGCAGTCCTTCCCACATGTGTGCAGTGCTTTGCCACAGGATGTGCTCCCCATTGCAGAGCTGGGCAGGGGCTGTGTGGATAAGGGACCCTCTGCCCACCCTGCTCTCCTCATCCCAAAAAACACACTGTTTTTTGGGATGTGCCAAGGCCACCTGCCCCATCCCCGGCTGTTGACACTTCCCTTGGCTCCTCCAGCACATCCCAGTGACATCAGAGAGGGTTAAAAACAGGCCCACTGGGGAGGCTGCAGAAATGCTGTCAGACCTCAGGGCAGGGCCTGGCACCTCCAAAGGAAGGGGATGACATCCAGGGAAGGCTGGAGAAGGAAAGAGCAATCTGCTGATAGTCAGCATGGCTGGGAAGCTGGGAACATATTGCATTAAACCCATAATGACACCTTGAGCAGCGGGGTGGTGGTTTCCATCTGGCCTCGTGCTGAGCTCGGTCTCTCTCATTTTCCCTCCCTGCAGCCAAGGGAATCTGAGGCATTGGGATGGCACAGGTCACCCAGCTGGAAAGAGGAGCCTTCCTGGCAGAGCAGGGAGCTGCCACAACTCTGGGCTCTCCTTTTGCCCCAACTGGATCCTCCTTAGTCTGGGAGGTGGGAAGGCACTGGAGCTCTTTGCTTAATTAGTAGTAAGAGCTGAGGCACTTGAGAAACAAAGCTCCTCTCTTTCTCTGCCCCACTTTCACTTGGGAGCCAAGGGTGGGGAGTAAATTGCTTGGAAGCCAGAAAGCACCCTGGATCTTGTCACCATGGCTGCACAGACACAGCCTCCTGTTATCTCCAGAGGAACAAAACCCTCCTCCCACCCTCTCCTGGCTCAGCTGGAGCTGATAAAAGGAGGAGACATAAACAAAACAAATAATAATAATAAAAAAAAATATCCCGAGCCAGCAAATAAATATCCAGGGAATGAACCAGCGTCTGCAAAATATATTTGTTTTTGCAGTGGGTTTTGGGTTGTTGGAGAGCTGAAGGACTCCAATGAGCATTTCAGGGTACAGAGGCCATCTCAGGAATACTGGGATTTACACAATCATGACTTGGGAACTTCCCAGAGGATGCCACTTGCTGGAGAATAATGATCTTTAGCCATATACACCTAATTGTGTCGTTCTGATTTATTTATATATTGGATGTGTGCACTGCTAACATGATCAGGTGTAATTTTTATGTCTTTTGGTTTGGAACACACACTGGTCACAGCTGTAAGTTGTCAACAAGAGCTGGAGTCTTCCCTCTTCTGCCTCTGTGTCTCACCATGTGCAGGGGAAGCAGCAAGTGAGACAGAACAAATCATACAATCCTGGGAAAGGACCCACAAGGATCATGAATCCAACCCCTGGCTCTGCACAGGACATTCCAACAATCCCACCCTGTCCCTGTTGTCCAAACATTCCTGGCAGGATCAGGGCTGTGCCCATTCCATGGGGAGCCTGTTCAGTGCCCGACCACCCTCTGGAGAAAGAACCTTTCCCTGAGATCCCACTTAACTCTCCCCTGACAAAAGACACAGATTTTTGTGCCACAGTCAAACTGCTTTTGTTATCTGGGCAGCTCCAGCCTCCACTGCAGTGGGGCTTTAGGAAGTAAAACAAAATGAAAACCAAAATGGGCTGTTGCTGTTGTGTTGCTTTCCTTGTGTTCTCACAGCTAAAAGGCTAAAAACATGCCAAATTTTAGAGCAGTAAAGCAGTGAAAACCATCCATATATTTGTATTTTGAGCAAAATCAGGGCTATTATGGCTGCTCCAGACAGGCTTCCTACAGGAACTGGGTGGATAATTTCACATGCATCAAAGCTCTGACCATCTGGTGAATGGGAACATACCTTTTAACAACATGTCTTGTTCTGGCTCGGTGCCTCCAGGGCCACCTCCCTACAACAGGCACTATTTCAGTGCTTAATTACACTCAGAGTTAAAAAAGGACAACTTATTTTTAGTGTCTGTCTTTCCAATATCAGCTCCTGGCCACCGAATATTCCACTGCATGTGAGTGTGTTTAAATCAACCTGGGAGTTTTGTGGGACACTGAGGGTGAGAGATTGGCTTAGGTTTTAAAAAAAATTATTCATGTGTGAACAAACAAATGAAGGAGAGTAGGAATTACTGGTAATTCAGAGTTTAACCTAGTTTTCTCCTTTTGGCACTGGCTGGCACAGTCAGTGCTTTGGCTCACCTACTTTTTACTATCAGTAGTAGGAATGGTAACACTTGTAATTTTAGCATGAAAATTATTACTTTGTAAAACAATAAGCATTTTGCTTAAGTGTTTTTTTTTTTTTTTTTACACCTTTTTTTCTTGTAACTGCCAAAGAATATCGGGTTGTCCTTTCAAAGGGGCTGAATTAAGGGGCTAATTGTGTCTTTCCACTTTTACACACACACATTTTCTCCCCTCAGTAGTTTTTTGGCCCAAATGCAGCAAAGTGTCACCTGTAAAAATCCAATCTGAGGCACAAAAGACCATTCAGTGTGAAAGGTTTCTGCCTGTGAGACTTGAAAGGCTGAACTCTTGTTTTTAAACTTCCCTGCCCTTCTTTTGCATATGGATTTACCTGGATAAACTCATTCAGACCGTGACAACAGCTTGTTGAAAAGATCAGGCTCTTGTTGATGGCTCTGAGCACGTTGTTATTTCTCCTGGAAACGCTGCTCTTGTGTCCTCCTGCAGCCACATAAACAGGAACATCTGCATTTCCACTGTAACAACAGCAATAAGGATATTAGTGAAACTGGGATAAGGCTCCAGTCCTCACACCCTGTTGGAAAACTCTTCCCAGGACCTTTTCCTGCAGGCAGACACCTGGATGGCTTTGAGAACCTGGGATAAGAGATCACTTGGGAGGAGTTGTTGGTTTTCCCCCAAAGCCACTGATCCATAAAGAACCCAGTGTAGGATTTCACAGCACACCAGGTGTGGACTTTGGGTGAACTTAGAAGGGGAAAGAAACTGCAAACCTTGGGATTGCAACCCAGGTCATGGAATAATGGAATATTCCGAGCTGGAAGGGACCCACAAGGATCATCAGTCAAGTCCTGGCCCTGCACATGACACCCCAACAATCCCACCATGTGTTGGAGAGTGTTGTCCAAACTACTGTCCCTTTGCAATTCCCTTTCTTTTCCAAGAGGAAAGGCAGCACCTCTGGGCCAGAGATACCAGGATTCTTCTCCCTCTGTGCTCGACAGAACGGGCTCAGGGGGGATGTTATGGGTCAAGATCATTAGTTTCATGGAATCATGGAATGGTTAAGGTTGGAAAACAACTCTGAGATGGAGTCCAACCATCAACCACCACCACGTTCACCACTAAACCCTGTCCCCAGGTGCCACATCCACATGTTGTTTTAACATTTCAGGGATGGTGACTCCACCACTGTCCAGGCCAGCCTGTTCCAATGCTTGACAACCCTTTCTGTGAAGAATTCCCAATATCCAACCTAAACCTCCCCTGGTGCAGCATGAGGCCATTTTCTCTCATCCTGTCCCTTGTTCCCTGGGGGAAAAGCCCAGTCCCCACCTGGATGCCCCCTCCTGTTGCAGAGAGCAGAAGGCCCCCCCGAGCCCCCTTTTCTCCAGGCTGAGCCCCCCCACCTCCCTCAGCCTCTCCTTGTGCTCCAGCCCCTTCCCTGGACACACTCCAACCCCTCAATGTCTTTTTGTCATGAAGGGCCCAAAACTTGTCACCCCTTTGCCACTTATGGCTACAGACCACTTCCAAGGGCCCATGGCTGTGGTGTGGCAGAACTGACTGATGATTTTGCCTCTGCACAGGCAGCATTTGACCCCTCTGTCCCCTGCTGACCACGCAGCCCCTTTTATGCCTCAGCATCACGTGCTGGTTGAGTGGCTGCCCCTCTGCTACCACCACACCCTCCCCTCATCTCCCAGCACCCTCCAACCCCCAGCATCTGTGCCACTTGCTTGGCCTCTTTTCCTTTATGCTGCTCCCCTCCACCGTCGTGTGACTGCTATTGTGTGGTCCCCGCCGAACAAAAGCCAGCCTGACCTAATTTAAATCAGTGCTGTTGAAGCCGTTCTTGTTTTATCTCCCAGCACAAGGGCTGTGCTCCCCATTTCAGAGGGGGAAGAAATGAATGGCTAATTGGGGGGGTATTGTGCGAGGCAGCGTTGTCTCCCGGCCCTGATTGTCAGCTCTCCTGCTCCACACAGTGCTTCCAGCTCCCCTCTTGGAACAGCCACCAAGGCTTTGGGAGTGGAGGGAGGAAAAGGGGAGAATGGGACTGCGCAGCCAGCACAGCGTGGCAGGGAAACAAAGCGAGCGTGGCCGAGGCTGGGGGAGGGCTCCTCGCTCAGGGAGGGCAGATGCTGGGGATAATAGAAGAGAATATCCACCCTTCACCTCCAAATGAGCCCCCCCGCTTTTTTTTTGTCCCTGTGACAGTCGTTTCTAGTGCTCTGGGGACTGTCCGTGGGCAGGGGGTGAGGCAGAGGGGATCCCACACCCACAGGGGTTGGAAGTGCTGGGAGAGGAGGAAGCGGGGTAAGTCAGGGGCTCGGAGAGGAGACTGAAATGCTGCCAGGCCCTTTGTCCTGCGGGCAAAGTTGGAGCAGTCCCTGACAATGGGTGTTTGTCAGAAAAGCAGGAACATCCCCCGGAGCCATCGCAGCAAGCGGGAAGAGGGAGCTTTGTGTGGGCCCCCAAAGCCTGCGCTGCCCACGCCAGGAGGATCCAGAGCCCAGGACCCACCTACACCGTGTGTCCCAAGGCTACCAGAGCCCAGCGCTGCCTGAAACAAGGAGCTCCGCGGGATCCGTGTGGGTTTGGGAGTGAACACTGACTGCACGATCCTTTAATGGAATTCCTGCCTCCGCCTCCCACAGGTACTTTCCGAGAGCCTCCTCCCCTGGCACTGTCTGCTCTGCAGCTCCTTCCTCCATCCATGGCCAGGCTGAAAGAGGTCTGTGGAAGAAAACAAAACCCAAAGCATTTGAATCTTTCCATGGATGGTTTTGGGTCACTTACAGATCCACTTCCTCCTGCTCGAGGGAGGGGACTTTGCCCCCAGGTATTGATTAGGTTTGTCCCCAGCACACTCAGCTGATGCTCAGTGCAAAGGTTGGTACCAGCTCTGGCTCCAGGCAAAGGGGATTTCACTCCAGGATGTTCAACAACATGAAGCAAACAAGCCCCAAGACATCAGGTTTGTCGTGGACTTGGATGTAACGTTATAATCCTTATCATAAATCAGATCAGAATAAGCACTGGCAAGTCCTGCTAAAGGACATGTGACAACCTCCTCTCTACCTCTTTTGGCCCTGAATCAAGAGATGAGCTACAAAATTGTAGAATTAAACTGTAAAATCAAAAGTAGATTTTATTAAGAATAAGTGTTATTGAAAGTGAGGTTCTTTTCACTTTTGTCTGGGTTTATGATTCATTTCTCCCTTCTAAGCTTTTCTCTTTATGCTCTGCCAGCAGAGCATAAAACATCCTTCCACCAAGAAAACAAAACAGGAAAAAATAATTCTCATGTTACCACCTGATTCCAGAGGCTGAGGTTTTACCAAAAAGAGAAGGATTGCCACGGATGTGTAAGTTAACATTGCAGTCAGGTAAAAGAGGAGGAACAAACACATTCCTGGAACCATCTGTGACTGAAGGGAATGAGGCTTTGGCACAGATTCCCAGAGAAGCTGTGGCTGCTCCATCCCTGGAAGCGTCCAAGGCCAGGTTGGAGAAGAGAAGCTCCAGGGAGACCTTGGAGCCCCTTCCAGAGCCTAACGGGGCTCCAGGAGAGGGACTTGGGACAAGGGATGGAGAGACAGGACACAGGGAATCGCTTCCCACTGCCAGAGGGCAGGGATACATGGGATATTGGGAAGGAAACCTTCCCTGTGAGGGTGGGGAGGCCCTGGCACAGGTTGGGCAGAGAAGCTGTGGCTGCTCCAGCCCTGGAAGTGTCCAAGGCCAGGTTGGAGCAACCTGGGACAGTGGGAGATGTCCCTGCCCATGGCAGGAGGTGGAATGGGATGACCTTTAAGCTCCCTCCAACCCAAATAATTTTGGGATTTTCCGATTCTGTGGCGAGAACAGTCTGACCCGTTCGAGACTCTTCATCTGCAGGGAGGCAAATTTCCCCCCAGCGCGGGGAGCCCACCACGGTCTGTCCTTTCCAGGCCCTGTCCCCCGCGCCGGGGGGATCCTGTCCCTCCTGGGCAGCTCTCCAGGGAGCTCCTCTCCCTGTCGCCACTATTCTACCGACATCTGGTGGCAGCTGCTTTAGGGAAAAAACACGTTTTTTCAGCAGAGCCCCGCGCCCTCTCAGCGGGAAGCTCCTTGTGGGGCCGGGCCCTTCTCTGAGGGGAGCCCTGAAACACCGCCCCGGGACACGCACCTCTGACACCTCCTGAGGCGAGCGGAGCCCTGGGAGCGCTAATTACTCATTAACGCTAATCAATGGGAGTCCCACGCAGCGTTTGTCGGTGTTTGAGGAGGGTTTTGTTGGAGGTTGGGCTTGAGGGACACCCGCCTTGGCGGGAAAGCACGAACATGGGAGGCCGCCCGCCCAGCACGTACAGAGCGGGTTTCCGTAGTGTAGCGGTTATCACGTTCGCCTCACACGCGAAAGGTCCCCGGTTCGATCCCGGGCGGAAACACCTGTTTTTTGCTTACCCCAGGGTAGGGCATTTTTACGATTTGTCGTTTTTGTTTCGCTTGTTTTTTGTTTTTTCTTCGCGTTTGAGTTGGCTTGGGGTTTTCTTTCCGCTTTTTGCGGGGTTTTGTTTTTCTCTTTCCCTCCGGATTTATGTATTTGCCCGCCGTCTCCTGACGGCTCGGTGTCCCCACAGAGCCGGGAAGTGACCGAGCCCCGTGTGCCCCATCACCGGCCAGCGGGGCTCAGGCGGGCAAAGCGCAGCCGGGCCCGGGAGCCTCGATTCCCTTCGGAATAAACGGGGGGAAAAAAAAAAAAAAACAAAACCAAAAAAAACCCCACCAAACAGTAAAAGGAAAAAGAGAAAAGCTGAGTTGCGTTGGCCGGGAATCGAACCCGGGTCAACTGCTTGGAAGGCAGCTATGCTAACCACTATACCACCAACGCCCGCTGCAACCACCTTCCCCGGCTTCCCTCAGCAACCTTACGCGCCGGACCCAACCATTCCCCGAGACCGGGGGGAGAACGCCTCACAGACAGATGCGAACAGCTCCACGACGGCCTCGCTGAGGCAATAAATGCTGAATTAGGCGTCTATGCCTGCGGCTGGTCGGGAAAGAATGTCTTCTCCACGCTTTTTTTTTCGTCCGTCAACCTCGGTTCTCTCCGCGCACCGCTCACTGCAGAGAATTTTAGACATAGGGCCAGGCTGCACGGGGATGCGGTGGAGTCACCGTCCCTGGAGGTGCTTAAGGACACAACGCTCTGCGCTAATTCACGCAGTGGCGTCGAGCCGCAGAGATCTTTCCCAACCTGATTAAATCTGTAACGGATCCGTCCTCCCGCAGGCNAGGAGGGGGCGCGCGGGGGGTGGCGGTGTGCGGGAGGGTCTCTCGCCCCGGTGCGGGCAGGACTCGGTGGGGCCTGTGCCGGTGAGGGGGGGCTGAGGCGCGGAGGGAGGGTTTGCCCTCTCCGTGGGCCGCATCCCCCCTTCCCTGGGCTGGGGGTGCGTGAGGGGGCGAGGGGGGTCTTTGCCCCCCGCCGTGGGCTGTAGCCCCCCCTCAGGGGGTGGACGCGGCCTCTCCTTGCCCCGGGAGGTGTTTGCTCGCCCAGAATCCCCCCCTCCCCGGGCCTGGCCCCCAGGGGGTCGTTGGCGGTTCACTCCCCCCAATATCCTGGGATGGGGTGATGGGACCCCCTGCCCTTGGAAGGGGGATTGGGGGGTTTCCCTTCCCTGTCCCCCCCCAGCAGCCCAGGCAGGTGAGGAGCTGCTCGCTCCTCGTTTTCCACGGGAGAAGAGCCTCCTCCAGCACTGGACGGGGGCGGGGGGCCCGGGATGCTCCATCCCACGGGCTCCCGCTCTCCGGCCATCCCGTGTCCCGGCCTTCCCTCCGCTCCAAGGGCAGAGCTCCCGGGAAGGGCCGCAGAGGGACGCGGGCTGCTGGCACCCTCTGCCAAAGCTCATCCCCCTCTGAATAAATCCCCACCGCTTTATCCCCACCCTCATCGCCTTAATTTTTGCTCTTGAAGCCCCCGGTCCCCCCCGGGGACGTTCGTCAGGGCTCCTGTAGGTGACCGTGTTCCTTTGGCTCTTCCCGAACGCCCCGCGGGCCCCTCGGGATCTCGGTGACAAACGAGTGTCGTGGTTCCCGCTGGGTTCTGGTCTCTCTTGTGTCTGTTTTGTTCAGTTCCTTTCTCTCCCCGGGCTCGGGATGTTTATTGTTCCCTGTGGAACGTGTGAGCTGGGCCGGGTGGGATGAGGGTTGAGATGTCCCTCTGAATCATTAAAATCGTGGAATAACCGAGATTGGAAGGACCTGGGGAAGTCTCTGGTCCAACCTCCCACTCAGGGCAGATCAGACCAGGTTACTCAGCATTCCTGAGCATCTCTCCCACTGCCCTTCCTGCCTGCATCAAAAATTACCCTTAAATTACTGGCTGCTGCTGCTGCTTCCTGCCTCCCTGTGCTCCTCTGCAATTTAGGAGTTTCTTTGTGATGCTTTGTCTCCCCTGACCCCCTGTGAGTGCGTTTTTGGGGGAGAGCAGGAGCCTCAACAAAGGCCAGTGGTGCTGTCTCTGATTGAGAGCAAAAGATCTTTGTACTTAGAGAGAGAGGATGGCAGTGAAACACCTTTTTATGCCCTTGGAAAACAGATTTGTGTGGTGAGCCAGGGCTCCTGGTGGCAGCAGGCTGAGGCAGAGGGAAGCAGCAGTCAGGCCTGGAAGATAAATGTGTTTTTTTATGTCCCAGGTGGGACTGTGACCCTCTGACTGCCTCCTTATGGTGTGTCCTTTGTTTGACTCTTGCCTCTCAGTGTGTGGACCAGACCTCTGTTTTCTCAGATTTTAGTACCTGATATTTGCAAGAATTGCAGGGATTTGGGAAGGGAATGGCAGAAAGGTTCAGTGCTGAGGATTCTTGGATTTTAAGAAGAAATTTCAAGGAAAGGAAGAGGCACCACGGAGTTCAGTGAGGCTCATTGTTCAGGTGAAGTCTCTCAGATTTCTCAGAGCTGTTCATATATAGGTTTAGACCAAGGATTTATTTGTGCTCAGTTGGAAACGTGACCTATGGAGTTTTACCAGCACTTATATGAAATTTCCTTTTTCCCTCTTCCTTCCCAGTTTCCTGTCCTGCCCAGCTCTCTGAGTAGTTAATGCAGAAGATAAAGAGGGTTCGCCTGGAAAACGAGACTGCGGGAAGTTGGAGAAGGTACGTGTCCCACGTTCCTCCCAGGGCCTTTGTGGTGCTGTGGGACAGAGCAAAATCCCCTCTGGAGTGACTGAGGCTTCTGAAAAACCCCAGCTCTACAGCCCTGCCCAGGGAACTCTCTGTCAGGATCTGTGAGTCAGGAAGTGACTCAGGACAATAAATTGTTTCCCTGACTCCCAGTCCGAGGCTTGACAGGTTTTTTTGTTGTGCTGGTTTCCCACCTGTGCTTGTTCCCTCCAGAATAACACCCTCCTCCAAAGAGGGGCTTGGATGCCTCCTCCCTCTCCCTGGCAGGGCACAAAAGGCATTTATTTAAAAGCTCTCCAAGGGTCTTTTAATGGTTTGGGGAGTGGGGAGAGAGCAGTGCTCCTGCAACAACCCTGAATCTTCTAAATCCTTGTCTCAGCGTGGGGCACAAGGGACAGGGATTCTCCAGCAAGGTGGAAATCTCAGATGTGCTGTTGCAGCCTAAAATGGTTAATAATTGGTGTCTTGGTCTAACTCAGCTTTGAGTAACGGAATCCCAAAACTAGAGTGGCTCTGAGAAAAGTTACTCCTTTTACTTCTTTACTTACATTTATAGTGTTGCCAAGTACTGGCTACATTTTTTCCCAGGGTTTCTTTTCACTCTGTATCCTTTGAGGACCAAAGTTGTAGGTTTTTTTCCCTTCCAGTGGAAGGTGTCCCTGCTCATGGCAGGGGCTCGAAACGAAATGATTTTTCAGGTCCCTTCCAAGCCATTCCATGATTTTGTGAGATCCCACCACACTCCAGCTGTGCCAGTGGTAATTCCCAACACTTCCACCACACTTTGTGTTGGTGGCTGCTTTGCTTATCCCATTTCTCCACTCCCAGCATCCAGATCTCCAGGATGAGAACAGTACCAAGCTCAGAGCTGTGCTGTTCACATCCTAAAATCATGGCAGTGCAGTTTGGAAGGGGCTCCAGTTCAATCCAGTTACTGGTTTGAGCCCTTAAAGGTTAAACTTTCCCTTGTGAGGAGTCAGCCTGGCTGAGTAAGGTGGATTCATCACCTGGGGGAGAGAAACCCAAGGCTTGACATCTTGAGCCAAAGGCAGATGATCTGAACTGACCTGCAGTGGGATTGGGTTGGGAGAACTGCACCCAGTTTATGGATTTTAGTGCTCTTCCTGTCATGTATTTCTGACAGACAACTCCTCTGCCTTCCAATGTGCTTTGAGCTGCTGCAAAGGAGACTCTGGGTACAGCAGAGGCCACAGACACACTCAGAACATCCCATCACGTTCTCCTTTGTGGTTTCACTTGGGCTTCCAGCCTGGCTTTGCTTGGAAAACTCTTCTCTTTATCCATTTTTAAGCTGTGGATTTACTGCTGGGCAGTGGGTACCAGGAGAGGACCTACACATTTATTCTGGGAGCTTGTTCTCCTGTTACTATTCACACCTTCTGCACAATTTAGGGGCTGAGGAGTTTGAGATGTGATATTTGCAGCCTGGGACTGTGTGCCTGTAGTTTAAGGAAGTGCTGATGTGGTTGGGTTTAGTTTTGCTCATCTCCTGCTAGAATTGCATAAGATGTCAAAGTAGGTGAGAACTTCCTTTTGGAGAGTGTGTGAGGAGGTCCAGGCTCTGAGGAATCATGGAATGGTTTGGGTTGGAAGGGACATTAAAGCTCATCCCATTCCACCCCCTGCCATGGGCAGGGACGCCTCCCACTATCCCAGGTTGTTCCAACCTGGCCTTGGACACTTCCAGGGATGGGGCAGCCACAGCTTCTCTGAGCAACCTGTGCCAGGGCCTCCCCACCCTCACAGGGAAGAATTTCTTCCTAATGTAAGAATTTCTCCCCATTGGAACCTGTTCTGTGTCAGTTTGAAGCCATTCCTCCTTGTCCTGTCACTACAAATAAATAGCCTCTCTCCAATCCTCAAGGAACATTCAGAGTTCTCCTGAAAAAGGTAGAAAATGGGCAGAGGTGATTGTGTTCTAGTGGTGACACAACTCACCATCCTCCTCCTTTCCCTTGATTTCCTTCTGGGAAAGAATTCTTTGTGGATCCTACTGAGACCAGAGTCTTTGAGATTTGGTTTCTGTGTAATTCTTGCTAAATCCTGCATCTCAGAACTTGTTCTCCTGTAGTGCAGCCCGAGAAACAGCATTCAAAAACATCTAATTTGGAAATTTAAATCCTGGGGCTGCTGAGGAAAAGGACTTTTTTAGTGTAACCCTTAGTCTCTGCTTTGCTGTCTTGATTCTGTACAGAGAAAACTCCACCCTAATTTTTGTCAGTAAACTGCAGTTCTTCTGAAATTCTTTGTAACATTCTCCCAGGTACCCTGAAAGCAGCTAAAATGTCCTCATGGAAGGACATCCTGCTTTCCAAATGGGGCATCTAAAACTGGTTTCCCTAGTCCTGGGCTCATTCCTGCTTTGCAGTAAATGACATCACTGACCTTGGGCAAGTCTATGGGTCCAGCTCACCTCCAATTAACATTTGTGTTAATGGGGAGGTGGTTTCTGTGCTCTCCCTCAATACCTGCTTGGCTTGGAAATGTCTGAGGAATGTGTGCCACGTTTTTCAGGATACAACCAAGGGCTGGTCCTGCTGCTTTCTGTCTGATAGCAAAGCAATTGCACTGTTTTCTCCCTGTTTTCCCATCTCTCCTGCTTCATTCCTGGCCTCGGTGTCTCCTCAGGTAAGTGAGTTGCTGTGCTTGGGTTTAAACCTCTCTCCAAGTGATGAGCAGGTTTTCCTTTAGGACAGGCAGGGGATTCACTCCTGTGGTCTCACAGGGCACAAGTTTATGTGCCTTTATGATAGGTCATGGCTTTGATGACTTACCCATCCAAATCCCTGGAGTGGTTTTCCTTTGAGTCAAGCTGTTCTGCACCAGAATCTGCTGCTTGTACTTCCTTTGACAGCTTATTTCTAGAACCAGTCCTGGGAGAGGGAGAATTTTCAGAGCTTAAAAATCTTCATTTACAGGAGTCAGCGTGGGATGGGAGATGGACTTTTCCTTTCCATATGTTTAAGATACAACCTCAGGGTGCAGAGAATCCCAGGATCTGTAGTTTAAGGAGTGCCTGCCTGATTTTGAGGCTCAGTTCTCTCCCTCAGTTTCTTGCCCAGCTCTGAAGGGGATCCAAGGATGACTGCAGTGGACACGCTGTCGGACAGCTCCGAAGTGGTGGAGATGGAGGATGTGCCTTCCCAATTCCAGGTGCAAAAGCATTCTTGGGATGGGCTGCGTGACATTATTCACAGCAGCAGGAAGTATTCGGGAATGATAGTGAACAAAGCTCCCCATGATTTCCAGTTTGTCCGGAAAACAGAGGAATCCAGCCCACACTCTCACCGCCTCTATTACCTGGGTAAGCCAACCTGCCAGGAGCAGGCTGGGAATGTGGTGTGGGAGCACTTCCAAGCTAAACAGGCCAGGAAAAGGATGGGAGGGATCTCCACGGATGAGATGGGGCAGCTGAGGTGGAGTAACGTGGCTGGAGGTTTGCAAAACCTCCCCAGTCCCACACAAGGTTGGGTGTGACAGGGGAAGTGTTGGCTGCCCAAGCAACCTCTCTGTGTCCCTTGATGGGGCAGGAGAAAGGATCTTCCTCAGACTCAAGGCTTTCTCCTGCCTCTCTAGCTTGGGAGAAATGGGATTTACTTGCTTCATTAACCAGTCTGACTTTCCAAGAAATTCGTTGTCAGTAATTACTAATTACACGTTGCAACATATTAATGGCAGGGTGGTGGTGTCTCCTGCTTTATTAAGTGCTGTGAAGGTAAGATGCTTTCAAGAGCAAGGAAGAAAAATTAGGTGGGAATGAGCTATTACTGGTATTTGCAGGGAAATATCCCTTTCCTTGCAGTAGGATGGATGGAGAGCAGAATGTGCTGTACAGGTCCCTTGTTACAGTTGGAGCCACAATGTAATTAGTGACAGAGTAGTTGGATTTAGTAACTGGGGATAATTTTGTGGTTGGTTACATGGGAAGCTTTATAGACTATAAAGAGTTTGTTGTGCTTTGGGGCATGAGCTGATCATTACTGGGCCAGGAAAGAAATTGCCTGGATGTGCAGCTCCATGCAGGGCCTGCTTCCCTGGAGTGACCCTGCTGCTTTCATTGCTTTTCCCAGTTTTTGGGTGTAGGTCACTGTGGGATGCTGGATTTGGGGGACTGATTTGTTGTGCCATTAAGCAGCTCCTGTGTGCCAGTGACTTGATTTGTGTCCCTCATAAATTCCTGGGACACAAGTGCTGCTCTGAAGGGCAGCACCCAGAGCTGGCATGTTTTTCTTGTTGAGTCTGAACAGTGAGGCTTGATTTAAAGCTGGATGTATTTCAGGCTCCCTTGGATTCTGGGTTTGATCTCGATGACTAAAGAGCTAAGTGGCTAATTTGAAATTTTTTTAATGTTCTGTTGTATGAAATGGCAACCAGAGCAGTGGTTGGTGTTCTGCCAGGGTGTGACTGTTCCAGGAGACAGAACCAGGAATGAGGATACACCAGTGTCTTTTCCCTGTTCCCTTCCTTAGGGAGTTGTACAGGGCACAGAACAGATTCTTGAGCTCAGTATTGGCCAGGTAATCCCAGAGTACCTCAATTGATGTTAATAAAGGGTAGAGCTGATTCTTTTGCCATAATTAACATCTTTTAATGTGTGCTGGTGAATACTTCAGTGAACACTGAAATGAACCCATAGAATTCCAGAATGGTTTGGGTTGGAAGGGACCTTAAAGCTCATCCTTCCCACTATCCCAGGTTGCTCCAGCCTGGCCTTGGACACTTCCAGGGATGGGGCAGCCACAGCTTCTCTGGGCAACCTGTAAGTTCCTGAGTGTTTAACTCAATGTGCTGTTACTGCCCAGGATTTAATAACATTTTAAAATCCTGTCAGTGACTCAGTGCTGAGGAGTAGGATGGTGACTCCTGAAGAACTTTCCTGTGGGGTTGGATAGTTTTTTTCCACTTGGAAACAAAGTAAAATGTCTTTTGGGGAGGAAGGCCATATTTTTATGGTAAATGCCAATTGATTGTAGTCAGCCTGAGGTCACTGGAGAAAGTTCTAATACAAGGAGAAGGGAATTCCAGGTCACAGTTGCCTGAGTGTCAAATCCATGTGCATAAAGTCATTTGTTCCTGTGTGCAATTTTTCTGTTTGAGCATCTTAAATCATTCCTGGGCCCTCCCCGTGGAATTTTGTGTTGTATCATGGCAGATGCTGCTTATGTTAAACACCACATGCTCAGCACTTTGGTGTTCCTGCTTCTCTGAGGGTTTTATCCTCACATATTGCTTTGCTTCCCGAGCCCTTTATTAATATTTCAGCTTTAATTTGAAGTAACTGTGCTGCTGGGTCAGGCAGCTCAGAAACCTCCCTGTGTTCTGCCCAGAACATGTGCAGAGTAGGCAGTGTCAGGGCACAGATCCCTGGGGGAATTTCTGATCCAGGGAATCTCTGCACCATACGTGGAGGGCAAGTTCAGGGGCTTTGTTTTTGTTGAAACTGCCAAAATTTTGTGTCAGGATATTTCGTGGTTGTTTTGGAAGTTGGATGAGGGCCAGGAGCTTGTTTGATAACCACAGTCAAAGGCTGATGTAAAATGACTGAGGTCTTTTGACTCTGTAGGAAGCTGATTCCCATTTGAATGGACTCTCCAGAGCTTCCAAGCTTTTTCTTCCCCTCTTGCTGCTGCCTCAGCCTGGATAAGATCCCTGTAGCAAATTCCTGGATGAGAAATGTGGAGAGAAATGTTGAGTCACCCATTTAGGGAGTGGTGCTTTCAGAGAGGATCCTGGAGCTTGGGCTGGACAGACACAGAGGGGAAAGTTGGACCTAGTAATTAATCTTTATAAATGATTTCTGAAGAGCTTGCTTAGTGTTAAATCTTGTTCAGGGAAAATTCCAAATTAAATTTGAGCAGTTTAGGTGTTATTCTGGGATGGAACTGGGAATGGATGTGGGTAAAAACCTCTGGACAGCCCCAGCCTCTCTGTTACCACACTTTGCTTTGAATTTGCTCTTGGTCCTTTTTGTCCTGGCTAACTAATCTCAAGTAGGATGATGCTTTTCTCTTCCCAACAGGAATGCCATATGGTAGCAGAGAGAATTCCCTTCTTTACTCAGAGATTCCCAAAAAGGTACGGAAGGAGGCCTTGCTGCTCCTGTCATGGAAACAGATGCTGGATCACTTTCAGGTAAGTGGAATTTTGGAAAGCCTGGACTGTCAGTGCTCAGAGAAGCTGGGTGTGGCTGTGGGTACATCTGTGTGTTCCTGCTTTTAAAAAGTTGGGGAAGTTGAATTAAAATTGCTGCTCCTGCCTTACACTCTGATATGAGTCAGAAAGGGAGGGAATTTCCCCCTCCCTGATTTCAGTATTTTCATGCCCTTTGTAGAAACATCAATGCAGGGGGTGGAGGGTGTTGGTCTTTCTTCTCCTACCAAGAAGGTTCCTGTTGGAAAAGGATTTAGGTGTCCTGACCCTGTTGGGGCTGCAGGTCCTTCCAGGGTAATTCAAGATCCCCGGAAGAGCTTTTGTTTGCAGTGTCTGACATGGAAACTGTTTGTGAAGGCTGGAGATAATGTCATTAAGTTAATTGGTTACATCTGATTTGCATAAGCAGAGCAAGTGCAGCTGTTCTCAGCTCGTGCTGGAGTGCCAGCTGCAGAAAGGAGAGGTTCACAGTTCATCTCTGCTGCACAGGGAAATTTCTGGGGTGTGGGTGCTTTAATCCTCCTGGACCACACCTGGAGTTGAGGAATTATGGACTCAGACAATGAAACTGCTGCCTGCTTTGGGCTGGGAGGGTGTATTTTGGCCAGTCTTGGAGCATTCCCGTTCTGTGGAAGTGTCTCTCCTTGCAAATTCTCTCAGATTTTTCCTTTCCTTCAACTCCAGGCAACGCCCCACCACGGGATGTATTCCAGAGAAGAGGAACTCCTGAGGGAACGCAAGCGGCTCGGGGTCTTTGGGATAACATCCTATGATTTCCACAGTGAGAGTGGCCTCTTCCTCTTCCAGGCCAGCAACAGCCTCTTCCACTGTCGAGATGGGGGCAAGAATGGATTCATGGTGAGCCTGCTGGGAATCTTGTGAGCAGCACCTGGAAGGGACTCAGTGGTTTGGGTTGGAGGGGCTGCACTTGGAATCACTCAATGGATTGAGCAGGAAGGGCCTTAAAGCTCATGCAGTTCCACCCCTGCCATGGGCAGGGACACCTCCCACTGTCCCAGGTTGCTCCAGCCTGGCCTTGGACACTTCCAGGGATGGGGCAGCCACAGCTTCTCTGGGCAACCAGTGCCAGGGCCTCCCCACCCTCACAGCCATGAATTCCTTCCCAGTATCCCATCTCTCCCTGCCCTCTGGCAGTGGGAAGCCATTCCCTGTGTCCTGTCCCGCCATCCCTTGTCCCAAGTCCCTCTCCAGCTCTCCTGGAGCCCCTTTAGGCTCTGGAAGGAGCTCTAGGGTCTCCTTGGATCCTTCTCTCCCCCAGCTGAACACCCCCAGCTCTCCCAGCCTGGCCAGGACAGAGGGGCTCCAGCCCTTGGAGCATCTCCATGTCCCCTCTGGACCTGCTCTAACAGGTCCCCATCTGTTTGATCGTGGTGGCTTCTCCTGTGTCCTGGCAGGGCCACATTTGCCATCACTCCCTGGGCTGTGCTGTACCTCTGATTTAGGCTCTTTACCTGTGGAGATCAGGGGGGGTTCCAAGCTCTGGGTGTGTCTGTTGCTCCAGGTGTCTCCAATGAAGCCTCTGGAGATCAAGACTCAGTGCACGGGGCCACGGATGGATCCTAAAATCTGCCCTGCTGACCCAGCCTTCTTTTCCTTCATTAACAACAACGACCTGTGGGTAGCAAACATTGAGACAGGAGAGGAGAAGAGGATGACATACTGCCATAAAGGTAACTGCTGCTTTTTGCCAGGTCCTCAAGGAAATTCCTGCTGAGAAACGTGGCTTGGAAAGTCTTTATGGCTTATTGAGTTTATTCTTCTTTTGTATCAGCTTTCTTCCAAGGAGATACAAATGCCATCTCTTCTTTATTCCTGTCCAGGCTTATCCAATGTTCTTGATGACCCCAAGTCTGCTGGTGTGGCCACTTTTGTCATTCAGGAGGAGTTTGATCGTTTCACGGGCTATTGGTGGTGTCCCACAGCTTCCACAGAAGGTCAGTCCATGTTCTCCTCAAATCCTGAGCTGTCACTGCTGCCTCCTCCTGGGAATGACACCCTGAGCACGTTTTTCCTTTGGGCCTGGGTTTGGACTGTTTCTGGGGAAGCCACTTGAAGGAGTGAGACACTGAAGGGATTTTAGCTGTGCCCAGAGAAGGATTTGCATGTGGTCACTGAGAGCTGTGGCTCTCCAGGTGTTCACTTTGCTCCAGGCAAGCCAGAAACAGCTGGAAAACACTGTAGGAAACATTCTTGCTCTCTGTCCCAGGTCCAGAGGACTTGAAAACACTGCGGATCTTGTATGAGGAAGTGGATGAGTCAGAGGTGGAGATAATTCATGTTCCTTCCCCTGCCTTGGAGGAGAGAAAAACAGATTCCTATCGGTACCCAAGGACAGGTGGGTGAAACACCTGATGCAGCTCTTGGCTCCCACTGTGGAATTGGTGCTATAAACTTGGAATGATTCATCTGGGCAGTTAGCAGGGTGTAGGGAGTGGTTGTAAATGTTGAGGCCTAACTGAGCCTCTGAGCTCAAAATCTGCTGCAGGAAAGGACTGGGATTTAAAGTTCAGCCTGAGTGAAAGGATTGCTGAGAAAATGGAATGTATCTAGTGGCACATTTTGAATCCCATCTTTCCTCACTCTGCTGAGAACATGCACAGCCAACTGGGCAAGGCAAACTGCTGCCATTCCCAGAATGACTCTGTGGTCACAGTGGTGTTTGCTCACACACATATTTGATATTTGTACATTCACACACCCACTGCAGTAGGACCAGGGCAAGTTCCTCTTGAGGAACTGTGTTTTGCATAACCATGGAGTGGTCAGGTTGGTCATCTTGGTGTTTTTTCACTTCTCTGCAGGCAGCAAAAACCCCAAGATTACATTAAAACTGGCAGAATTTAAAACAGACAGCAAGGGGAAGGTAAGTGATAACTCAGAATGGGACATNGCTCACACACATATTTGATATTTGTACATTCACACACCCACTGCAGTAGGACCAGGGCAAGTTCCTCTTGAGGAACTGTGTTTTGCATAACCATGGAGTGGTCAGGTTGGTCATCTTGGTGTTTTTTCACTTCTCTGCAGGCAGCAAAAACCCCAAGATTACATTAAAACTGGCAGAATTTAAAACAGACAGCAAGGGGAAGGTAAGTGATAACTCAGAATGGGACATGGCACAGGGGGGTTGACTGTTTCTGAAGTTCCCTAGAGTTAAAGGAAGGTCACTAAAAAATCCTAGATAGTGTCAGTTGGGTTTTTTTATCCTTTTTTAACACCTGGTTCCCTAATGTGTTTGTCCAAGAAACAGATATGAAAATGTTCAGCCAGGAGCAGGGAGGGAAGTGGGGTTATCCTGGTACACCACATTGTCCATGCTAAAGCAGGAGGGCTGATCCCAGGCTTCATTCCCTGCCTGTGTCCTTTCCTGTGGCTGAGTGCCAAAATCATTTTGCTTTGAAGCCTGTTTTTCCCTTCTCTTCCTGCTGTTTGTAGCCTTGCTGCCCCTGGCCCGGCCCTCACTGATGCCAATAACTAAAGTTCCTTGTTCTCCCATCTCCCTGAGCTCCCATGGGAGGAGGTGAGGAGCTCTGCTGTCAGTCTGATTTGCTGTTGGACCTTCCTTTTGCTGCAGATCCTGTGTGCTCAGGACAAGGAGCTGGTGCAACCTTTTGCTGCCTTGTTTCCCACTGTGGAATACATTGCCCGTGCTGGATGGACCCGGGATGGAAAATAGTATGTCCCTTTTCCTTCCAAATTCACATTCCCAAGGGATTCCCTGCTTGCAGACCCTTGACATGTTTATATGATATTCATGACCTGGTTTTCAAGCCATGAGTGCCAGAAATGGCACGTGAATATTTGGCATATTCAGTGCTGTGACATCCTGAAAGTAGGAATAAAGGAAACCTAGAGTGACAATCTGTGGGGTTTGTCACAACCACAAAGGTAAATGGCACTGATCCATTCAGTGGGCAGACCTAGGGGATTCTTTGGAGTTGAAGATGTCTAACACCAAGTACAAGGTGTTTTTGCTGAAAATGGGGGTGTTCTGGAAGCAGTTTTATCTTTATTCATTGATCCAGTTTGTGATCAAAGCTAAGCATATCACAGGACAATGGGCAGGTTCTGTGATGCCACTGTGTACAAGGGCATTTGCTCCAAATGGGATACAGATTTATGGAATTCACCCCAATCTGATTGGTTTGAAACTTTAAAGCCTTTAATTTTTTTCCCCTCCAAAGCTTGCTTGGCAGCTAAGCAGTGTCTGTGCAGATCGAGTTAAGGTGACTTGGCTGTCTTTGAAGGTGGCATTCTGTAACTCCTCATTAATTTTCTGCTCTGGGGAGGAAATTCAGAGAGCTTTCCAGCAGGTAATCCCAGAGGTGATTGTGATGTTCTGCTCCAGAGCTTATCTAAATGTGCTGGATATCTCAGCTCCTGAAATCCGCCGGTGCCGGGGGAGAAGTGGCTCTTTTCAAAGCCTGCCTTTAATGATGACACTTCCCTTGATGCCCTTCCAGGCCTTGGGGTGGCCTCACTCTGCAGTGGTGCTTTGCCATCCATCCCATGGAGAGCCTGGAGTGCAGCAGCACTTCCAGGGACTCTCCTTGGAGAGGAACAAGGCTGAGATTGAAACGACTCCTTCACTTGGTGCCTGACTTTAGCTCTGGGCCTTTCCCTCTCAGTGCAGTGTGAGGGGGAAGCTGCACATGGATCTCTTGGAGAGGGATCACTCCAGAGCCAGAGCACAAACAGAGCTTCCTGCTTGAGGGGCTGTCCAGGCAGGAATTATGTCCTGGAGACAGGGTTCTGTTAGAGGTGCTCCCTCGGAATAGACACTGGCAAATCTGTCAGACACTTGTCTGAATGACACCCCTGTGAAATACCAGAGCTGTCTGGCAGGGCTGTGTGTTGGCAGAGCTTCCAAGGGATTAGAAAGCAGCAATGATGAGAAAGGCTTTGCATTCAGATGCCCAAATCCTTTCTGCCAGCGAGGAGGGAAAAAGGGGGATGCATGTTCCGAGTGCTGGGAAGGAGCATCTGTTCTGTGGCACTGACCTCCACCTCCAACTTCTTTCCCCAGTGCCTGGGCTATGTTCCTAGACAGACCTCAGCAGCGGCTGCAGTTAATCCTTCTGCCTCCAGCACTCTTTATTCCAGTCCCAGAAAACGAGGAGCAGCGTGCTGAATTTGCCAAAACTGTGCCAGAAAATGTCCAGCCATTTGTGATCTATGAAGAAACCACTGATGTGTGGATAAATGTAAGAGGCACAGGGCTGGGAGGGGAACACAGGCTGCCCCTTCCTCCCCCTCAGTGAACCATTCCTGTGTTGCCTGGGTGTCCTGTTTAGTCTTTGCTTCTGTAGTCCCAGATTTGGTGTTAATTCAGGGGTTTGATAAAGCCATGGGAAGGACTTCCATGAACTCAGCACTGGAAGAGATGAAGATCCTGCCATCTCCTTGCAGTTGGAACTGTTCATTTAATTCTTCCTAACGTTCCTGGCACTTTTGCACAGGGTTGCACTTTGGGATGTAACACTGCTGGGTTTTTTGGAGGGTTTTATTAGAAGATAAACGGCTTCTTGCAGCATCAACAACCCTAATCCCTGGAATTTGTAGGGGTTTGGGTGGGTAATGGGCATAGGGGACAGGGAATAAACTTCAGCCTCTAAGCCTCTTGATACTGAAGTGGCAAAGGGAACAGCATGGCATTCCAAAGGTGTTGGAGTGGTGGGATTGGTACAGCTGAAATGTAGGCAAGGCTGGGGCTGGCTTTGGTGACAGCCATGGAAAGCCCAGAGCACAGAGTCTGTATGTGGAAGTTTCTTTGTGGTACTAGAAAAGCATGGAATGGCTTTTCCCTGTTTTCCCCCCCACTCCTTTCCTTAGAAATCCCAGCAGCTCAGCTGGGACTCCCTTGGATTTGCCTCTGCTGTGTCACTACCAGTCCCTGACAGGTTTTTCATGCTGTGTGGCAGGTTCATGATATCTTCTACCCTTTCATCCAGCCGGAGGGAGAGGAGGAAGAGCTCTGCTTCATCCGAGCCAACGAGTGCAAGACAGGTTTCTGTCACCTGTACAGGGTGACAGCCATCCTAAAGCCAGGCAGCCACGACTGGGTGCAGCCCTATGTGCACAGTGAGGGTAAGGGCTGCCCTGGGAGCTCCCTCTCTGCCTGCCTTGGGTTGTCTTTTGGGGAGGGCAGTGATTTATTCTCATGATCCTTCTTCCAGATGATTTCAAGTGTCCCATCAAGGAGGAGGTTGCCCTGACTGGTGGGGAGTGGGAGGTGCTGGCAAGGCACGGATCCAAGGTAAGGGGGTGTTTTTATTCCCTGGCAGTGTTTCAGCTCTGTGTTGCCTGCCCCTAATCCTGAGTCCTCTGTTCCACCTGGGACTTGCTAGAACTGCTTAGGCTTCATTTTGTTCCTCTCTTTATTGCTGCCTCTGCTTTCCCCAGAAGTGCTGTAGGCCAGTGCACATGGATCTGATTGCCTTTTTAATCAGACTTTGGATTGCTCCTTGGGTAAATCCCAGGAGTGGGTCAGGCCATAAAAAAGGACACAAGTCTGAGGTTTAAGAGCAACAAAGAACCATTTTGTGGAGAAGGCTGGGATTGCTGCCTTTGCTGAGGCATTTTAACTCCAATGAGTGCTTGCAATGTGGAAATGTGTCCTGGCACTCGCAGTGAACTCTTGGTCTCCAGCTGATCCCTCAGCAGAGCCTTTAGGAAGAAGGCAGCTGGGGAATATAAAGCAATTTAGAATATGGAGAAACTGTATCTGTTGTCAGTTGCAGAACAGCCAGAAATGAATTTTTATTAATCTTGTAGAAACCCAGTTTCCTTTTTGCTTCAGGAATTAACTCCAAGTCTGATCTTTAATGCTCCCAGATGATTCCTGTCAAAATAAAGACCTTGTCTGTTCATTTCCAATTAATCTGGATTTTCACTTCTCGCTTTTTAAAAGACCAACAGCTCCAAGCTTTTGGTTTCTGCTGCTTTTCCTCAATCTGCAATTAACCTGCTGTCTCTCCCCATGTGGATTCTCACTGTACATGCTGTTGATTTTGGCCACAGCTCTTCCCTGCATGTGTTATGGCTAAAATTGTGTTAGCAGCAATTATTTTGATGCATTTGTTGCTCCACAGGGCTCTGCCTGGTTTTCCTGGCCAATTGAGTTGGATATTTTTTCCTCTTTGCTGTTCACAGGGGTCTTCAAACTGTGGGTTAGCCAGAAATAGCATTTGGAAGCTGTAAGGTGGAAAACAGCTCAGTTACTGTTGCTGGATCAATGCACTATTTAAAAGCTGTTGTTTCTGTTCCTTGCCTGGCTGGGTGGGTTTTAGAAACAGCTTTGGAATCAGTTTTAAAAACCTATTTTTATGTATCTTAAAGCTTGGTGCTGAGAGCTGTTGCACTGGTCCTTCCACAAGTGGGAATTCATTGTCATGATTGCTGGGAAAAATATACCTGTACCCTTATAATCCATACTTTTGGAGGAGGGTGTGGCCAGGTGGGGGTCTCTTCTCCCAGGTAACAAGTGACAGGACCAGAGGAAATGGCCTCACATTGCACCAGAGGACGTTCAGGTTGGAAATTAGGGAAAATGGCTTCACTGGAAGGGTGTTCAGGCACTGGAAGAGGCTGCCCAGGGAAGTGGTGCAGCCACCACCCCTTGAAGTGTTCAGAAAACCTGTGCATGTGGCACTTGGGGAGGTGGTTTAGTGGTGACCTTGGAGGCTTTTTCCAGCCTAAATGATTCCATGCCATTTCCATGATTTCTGATGGAAATGAGATGCCATATTTAAGTGCAGCATATTTTTCACCAGTGGGGAGCAAAGCCCAGCTTTTTATGCTCATTAGTAAGCAAATGCTTTGGGCCTTTAAAAACAAAGGCTGAGGGTCTGTGTGTTGTCACTGCACTGGAGTGTGTGCAGCTCTCCCAGTGTTCACAGCCCCTGTCACGGTCTGTGTGTGTCCTGAGCTGTCTCTGCCCCTGCACAGACACCCTGGGCAGGCAGAGCAGCAGAGTTTGTCACCCTGCTGCCACTGAGCCCTCTCTCCTCTGCACAGATCTGGGTCAATGAGGCCACAAAGCTGGTGTACTTCCAAGGCACGAAGGACACCCCGTTGGAGCACCACCTCTACGTGGTCAGCTACGAGTGTCCCGGGGAAATCCTCCGACTCACCACTCCAGGCTTCTCCCACAGCTGCTCCATGAGCCAGGTTTGTTGTATCTTGGATCAGGGATCCTCAGCAGGGCCAGCAGTGAGTCCTGGGTGGGAGTTGTGGGAGCTCTTGCCTGAGGGGACGAGCTGTGGGAGGTGAAAGACCTCGTTGCCCTGACTGTGCTCTCTGCCATCCCAGAACTTTGACATGTTCATCAGCCACTACAGCAGTGTGAGCACTCCACCCTGCGTGCACATCTACAAGCTCAGCGGCCCCGATGATGACCCGCTCCACAAGCAGCCCAAATTTTGGGCCAGCATGATGGAGGCAGCCAGTAAGTCGTGGAGAACCTGCCACATCACCTGGGATACTCGGTGGGGAGGGAAGTGGCTCCAGTAACTTCACTCTTGAGGGAAAGAGGGGTTGTGTTACGTTGTGTCTCGTGGACAGCTCGCCCAGGAAATGCTGGGTGGGCTTTTGAGGTGTTACCATTTCCCACTTGGAGGAAAAACAGGGCTGGAGGGTGCAGGGTTTATACACCCACAAGGGTTTTACCACAGGCTGGTTGGGTTGGGAGGGACCTTAAAGTTCATCCTGACCCCCTGTCAGACACCTTCTACTAGACCAGGTAGCTCCAAGCCCCGTCCAACCTGGCCTTGAATGCTGCTGGCCATGATTTGCCTGAAGAGGAAAGGGATAAGTGTCTGAGTGGCTGCTCCAGTCTGGAATGTAGGCTTTAAAGGTTTAGATACAGCTCTCTCCTGAACCCCTCCTGCAAATGGTTTTTTCCATCCCTGTTCTTAACTCCCACACCTTTCTGTTGTGGCACAGAGGGCCTTGTTGGAGAATTCCCAGCTGTTTTCCTATGGGATCCCTTCCCTCTTTATCTCTCTGCGCTTCCCAGGGAGAGGCTTTGCTAAGGCCTGGTGTGGTTTGGGACTGAAAGAGCCCTGGGCAGGGTCAGGTTTGGACAGAAGGAGCTCGTTGAGGCAGGGTGGGAGGCAGAGCCTGCTGGCACTCACCTCAGTGCCCGTGTGTGACCTTCCTGCTGCAGGTTGTCCCCCAGATTACGTCCCTCCGGAGATCTTCCACTTCCGCACGCAGTCGGACGTCGAGCTCTACGGAATGGTCTACAAACCTCATGATGTCCAGCCTGGGAAGAAGCATCCCACGGTGCTCTTTGTGTATGGAGGCCCTCAGGTAATAGTGCAGGTGGGCTGTTGGGGTCAGGGATGGGGTTGCTGCCCTTGGCAGAGCTCTGTAGCTCAGTCGGTCATCACGGCTCACGCTGTGGTTAACAATGAACATTGNTTTCCAGCCTAAATGATTCCATGCCATTTCCATGATTTCTGATGGAAGTGAGATGCCATATTTAAGCGCAGCATATTGTTCACCAGTGGGGAGCAAAGCCCAGCTTTTTATGCTCATTAGTAAGCAAATGCTTTGGGCCTTTAAAAACAAAGGCTGAGGGTCTGTGTGTTGTCACTGCACTGGAGTGTGTGCAGCTCTCCCAGTGTTCACAGCCCCTGTCACGGTCTGTGTGTGTCCTGAGCTGTCTCTGCCCCTGCACAGACACCCTGGGCAGGCAGAGCAGCAGAGTTTGTCACCCTGCTGCCACTGAGCCCTCTCTCCTCTGCACAGATCTGGGTCAATGAGGCCACAAAGCTGGTGTACTTCCAAGGCACGAAGGACACCCCGTTGGAGCACCACCTCTACGTGGTCAGCTACGAGTGTCCCGGGGAAATCCTCCGACTCACCACTCCAGGCTTCTCCCACAGCTGCTCCATGAGCCAGGTTTGTTGTATCTTGGATCAGGGATCCTCAGCAGGGCCAGCAGTGAGTCCTGGGTGGGAGTTGTGGGAGGTGAAAGACCTCGTTGCCCTGACTGTGCTCTCTGCCATCCCAGAACTTTGACATGTTCATCAGCCACTACAGCAGTGTGAGCACTCCACCCTGCGTGCACATCTACAAGCTCAGCGGCCCCGATGATGACCCGCTCCACAAGCAGCCCAAATTTTGGGCCAGCATGATGGAGGCAGCCAGTAAGTCGTGGAGAACCTGCCACATCACCTGGGATACTCGGTGGGGAGGGAAGTGGCTCCAGTAACTTCACTCTTGAGGGAAAGAGGGGTTGTGTTACGTTGTGTCTCGTGGACAGCTCGCCCAGGAAATGCTGGGTGGGCTTTTGAGGTGTTACCATTTCCCACTTGGAGGAAAAACAGGGCTGGAGGGTGCAGGGTTTACACACCCACAAGGGTTTTACCACAGGCTGGTTGGGTTGGGAGGGACCTTAAAGTTCATCAGACACCTTCTACTAGACCAGGTANTTTGTTGTATCTTGGATCAGGGATCCTCAGCAGGGCCAGCAGTGAGTCCTGGGTGGGAGTTGTGGGAGCTCTTGCCTGAGGGGACGAGCTGTGGGAGGTGAAAGACCTCGTTGCCCTGACTGTGCTCTCTGCCATCCCAGAACTTTGACATGTTCATCAGCCACTACAGCAGTGTGAGCACTCCACCCTGCGTGCACATCTACAAGCTCAGCGGCCCCGATGATGACCCGCTCCACAAGCAGCCCAAATTTTGGGCCAGCATGATGGAGGCAGCCAGTAAGTCGTGGAGAACCTGCCACATCACCTGGGATACTCGGTGGGGAGGGAAGTGGCTCCAGTAACTTCACTCTTGAGGGAAAGAGGGGTTGTGTTACGTTGTGTCTCGTGGACAGCTCGCCCAGGAAATGCTGGGTGGGCTTTTGAGGTGTTACCATTTCCCACTTGGAGGAAAAACAGGGCTGGAGGGTGCAGGGTTTACACACCCACAAGGGTTTTACCACAGGCTGGTTGGGTTGGGAGGGACCTTAAAGTTCATCAGACACCTTCTACTAGACCAGGTAGCTCCAAGCCCTGTCCTACGTGGCCTTGAATGCTGCCAGGGTTAAAAACCAGGGTGGTTTTTTATCCATGATTTGCCAGAAGAGGAAAGGGATAAATGTCTGAGTGGCTGCTCCATTCTGGAATGTAGGCTTTAAAGGTTTAGATACAGCTCTCTCCTGAACCCCTCCTGCAAATGGTTTTTTCCATCCCTGTTCTTAACTCCCACACCTTTCTGTTGTGGCACAGAGGGCCTTGTTGGAGAATTCCCAGCTGTTTTCCTATGGGATCCCTTCCCTCTTTTTATCTCTCTGCGCTTCCCAGGGAGAGGCTTTGCTAAGGCCTGGTGTGGTTTGGGACTGAAAGAGCCCTGGGCAGGGTCAGGTTTGGACAGAAGGAGCTCGTTGAGGCAGGGTGGGAGGCAGAGCCTGCTGGCACTCACCTCAGTGCCCGTGTGTGACCTTCCTGCTGCAGGTTGTCCCCCAGATTACGTCCCTCCGGAGATCTTCCACTTCCGCACGCAGTCGGACGTCGAGCTCTACGGAATGGTCTACAAACCTCATGATGTCCAGCCTGGGAAGAAGCATCCCACGGTGCTCTTTGTGTATGGAGGCCCTCAGGTAATAATGCAGGTGGGCTGTTGGGGTCAGGGATGGGGTTGCTGCCCTTGGCAGAGCTCTGTAGCTCAGTCGGTCATCACGGCTCACGCTGTGGTTAACAATGAACATTGTCATGGAGTGGGTTGGGTGGGAAGAGATCTTAAAGGTCATCCAGTTCTAACTCCCTGTCGTGAGCAGGGACACCTTCCACTATCCCAGGTTGTTCCTACCTGGCCTTGGACACTTCCGGGGATGGGGCAGCCACAGCTTCTCTGGGAAACCTGTGCCAGGGCATCCCCACCCTCACAGGGAAGAACTTCCTCCTCTTATCTAATCTAAACCTCCTCTCTTTTAGTTTGTCCCTGCATTCTGACCTCTCCTTCAAACCTCAGATGACTTTTCCAGCATTTAGTTTGATTTCCACGGCTCTGATAACTCGATTACTGGCTGCTGTCCAACTCAGGATCCTAAACAGTGGGACAGACACAGGAAGGCACTGGAAAGCAGCTGCTTAGCTCTGAAACTCTTCTCCCCTCCTTGTGCAGGTGCAGCTGGTGAATAACTCCTTCAAAGGCATCAAGTACCTGCGGCTGAACACGTTGGCTTCCCTGGGCTATGCTGTGGTGGTGATTGATGGAAGGGGATCCTGCCAGCGAGGGCTCAAATTTGAAGGGGCCCTGAAAAACCAAATGGTAACCCCCCTTTGCCTTTCCTGAGGGTGCTGGCTGCTTGTTTCTAGATTTAGGAAGCCCACTAACACGAGCCTCCCTGTTGGCTTTTAGGGTCAAGTGGAGATAGAGGACCAGGTGGAAGGTTTACATTATGTAGCAGAAAAATACGGGTTCATCGACTTGAGCCGGGTCGCCATCCACGGCTGGTCCTACGGGGGCTTTCTGTCCCTCATGGGGCTCATCTGCAAACCCAACGTCTTCAAGGTGGGTCTGGGCATGGGGTTGTCACCGTGGGACACTTGGCTCTCGTGGCTTCTGTTGCTCTTGGCAGCTGGAGTTGGTTTTTTGGCTTGTTTCTGGTGGACAGGTGGGAATGTCCCTCAGTCCTGTGTCCTGCTGCAGGGCCGGGGCTGGATGAGGATGGCTCTGGGATGGTGGATGGGGTTTGTGTGGGCAGGGTTTGGTGGCAGGGGGGCTACAGGGGCTCCTCCAGTGGAAGGCTTAGCCTAACATCCAGTGAGATAATTGATGCACTATTCCCAAACCCCTTCCCAAGTCCCCAGCACCATTTCTGGCTCATTCCACAAGCCCCCCTTGAAAAGGAACAGCCCTTAGTGCTGGTGTGCAGGACTTTGGCCCATTGTGACCATAGAAGGAACAGCAGGAGGAGGAACCTGTGCTTTATTTATTTAGGTTTGCTGGAGGAGAATCCTCCGAGTGACACAACAGCCCAGAGCCTGCTTTTTCCTGCCTCTCCAGGAAAACAGGGAACACTTGAATGCTTTACCAGGTGATAACTGGGGCTGTCTCCTGTCTCTGGTTGCCAGATTGCCATAGCAGGTGCTCCTGTCACAGTGTGGATGGCCTATGACACCGGCTACACCGAGCGGTACATGGACATCCCGGAGAACAACCAGCAGGGCTACGAGGCTGGCTCTGTGGCATTACACGTGGAAAAGCTTCCCAATGAGTGAGTGCCTGCTCCAAACCTGCTCCTGGCTCCTGCTGGGTGCCACCAGTGGCAATCCCAAAGGAGTGGGTGGGTTCTGATCCCATTAAACTCCTGTGGCTCGTTGCTCCCTGGGCCGTGGCACCCCCAGCCCCTCTGCCCACAGTTGGGGCCCATGGCAATGTCCTGGCACTGCTCTTGCTCAGCTGGCAGCTCGTTGCTCAGACCCTCTGCAGAGCCTTTAGGTGGTTTCTCATCCTGTCCTCATCCTGTTTCTCATGCTCTCTCTCTCACCCCATCTCCAGGCCAAATCGTTTGCTGATCCTCCATGGCTTTTTGGATGAAAATGTGCACTTTTTTCACACCAACTTCCTGGTATCGCAGCTAATCCGGGCTGGAAAACCTTACCAGCTGCAGGTAGGGGGGACAGGAGTGGAGTGGGAAGGTCCCATCAGTCTGGAAGAGTTCCCTGCTGTGTGTTCTGGGGACAGGGGGGGTGGAGGCAGGTGCTCCCACATCCTCTTGTGGTGCTGGCGACAGTAAAAACCTCGCTGGACTCAGAGAGGAGGCCGGGAGGTGGCACTGTGGCTGTTCCATCGCTGGCAGATGTGGCATGTGCAGGCAGGGCTGCTGCCCTGGGGCCTGGAACTTTCCTTCTCCAAGAGCTGCTGCTGTCCCACTTGGCTGGTGGCAGCAGAGGTGGCTGCAGGGAGGGAGGGTTGGTGCTCCAGACTTCTCCTGGCACCCCTTTATCCCAGTGGAGACTGAGCTGAGGGAACAGAGCTTGGGTGAGGGAAGGGTTGGTGCTCCAGACCTTCCCTGGCACCCCTTTGGCCCAACAGACTGAAGTGAGGGAACAGGGCTGATGTGAGGGAGGGGATTTGTGCTCCAAACCTTCATGGGCACATGTTTGTCCTGGTGGAGACTCTTAGGGAACAGGGCTGAGGTGAAGGATTGGTGCTCCAGACCTTTCCTGGCACATCTTTGTCCTGGTGGAGACTCATTGAGGGAACAGGGCTGAGGTGAGGGAGGGGATTTATGCTCCAAACCTTCCTTGGCACATCTTTGTCCTCATGGCCACTGAGTTGAGGGGACAGGGCTGGTGTGAGGGAGTTCTGTCCCTGCTCAGTGACCAACTGCCCTGTCTCTGCCCCTGCACAGATCTACCCCAACGAGAGACACAGTATTCGGTGCCCTGAGTCAGGAGAGCACTATGAAATCACGCTGCTGCACTTTCTACAAGAATACCTCTGAGAGCACGAGCCTCTGCAAACTGGACACTGACAGCTCACCCCACTCCTGTGCCCTCCTGCCCCCCGACAGCCCTCCAACCCAGAGCACAAGTGGCTGAGTGCCCACGTCGGGCTGGGTGCCCCCCACGCCAGGGGGGAAGGCTGGAGGGCACCTTCCCTTTGGACAGTGCCACCTTCTTTCACTTTCCAAGCTGGGGGTCTGCCCCTGCTCGGCTGCTCGTCCTCCTCCTCTCCTCCAGCCTGGCTGTTCAATGCTTTTTTTGCTGCTACTCCCTCTCTCCTGGGAATCAATGGACAGTGCTCTGTCTCCCGAGGCTGAGGTTTGTGTCCACCTCTCTCTCTCTCTCCCCCAGCCCTTTTCCCTTTCCCACTGCCCCTGTGCAGTTCCCACCCTCTCACCTGCAAGAACTCAGTGCCTGTGTTGGAAGAGCCGAATCAGGAGCTGCCTTAAGCCAGGAGTGGGAGGGAAGAGAGAACTACCTACTGCTCACCCCTGGGAGCTGAGCCCTGCTGCCACACTGGAGCCCTGGGATGTGAAGAGAGCTCTACAGAAGCATGCAACACTAGTCTTTTTTTTTTTTTTTATATATATATATATTTTTTTCTTTTGCAGTTTAATTTTGCAGAGCAGATGGAGGAAGTGGCTGGGGCTGGTAACAGCCTCTGATCCTTCCTCTCATGGCAGCTCACACACACAGAGTTGTGCCAACAGGTAGCACTGGCAGCTGGCTACAACCAAGAGCCTCTCTCCAGAGCTCACAGCAGCATTTGGGGTTTTTTTGCAACACAAGATGGATGATATTTATGCAAATCCTCCCTCTCCCTCCGTTCTCTGTGCCGCCTCCTGGTCCCACCTTCTCCTTCCCTGAGCTTTCAGACGTGCACTGAAATTGGCTGTGCTTCAGTTCTCTGCGGGTCAGTGACTGGTCCCCTCACCCACCTACTCAGCAAATGCTCTCTCCTGGTTTTTAATTGACCTGGGCAACAGGAACTGCAGTTCTGGGGAAGGGGGGATTGAGCAATCACACCTCAGGGGAGCACATCCCCCCCTCAAGCCAAGGGTTCTGCCAGGGGCAAAACGAAAACAGAAACAAAACCCACCCAAAACGAACCACGTTGACTTGCCCTGGAGTATTTTAAGTGCGTATTATGAAAAGAAAATATTTTTATGGATTCTTATTCTTTTATAATTATGAGTGTAAGATGTAGCGACTCATTAAAATATTGGAAAGAGACGTGGCTGCTTTTGGGGGTGGGAGGAAATGGCAGCTGCTCACAGAGCCAGAGTGTCTCTGGTGAAAGCCAAGTGCTCTGTTCCTTTCTGTGCCGAGCAGTGGAGAGAATATTAAATCCCTGATGTTCCTCGGGGGAAGCACAATCCAAGCAGCGGAGGGTTGGGAATTCTGGGCTGTGTTTCTTGGCTCTGCGTGACCTTGAGCGAGTCAGCACCAGCCTCACCCAAACCCTGACTCCCTCCAGAGGGATTTAGGGGCTCTGATCCCACCCTGGGACACACGGAGCTGCTTTTTGAAGAGCTGGGCCTGCCTCTGCTCGCCCTCAGAGCTTCCCAAACCCGGCCTTGCTCCTCCCTGCGAGCCAGGCTTTAATTAACCCGCTCCTAATGCCCCGAGGATGCTGCTGGAGGCTTGTTTTAAATGCAAAGCTTCTTACAGCTGCGAGCAGATTTTCCCCCTCTCCTTGTCCCCGTGCCCAAATAATCGTCCCCATTGTTGCAGTTGTTGTTTAACTTTTACAAAACACCCCGAGTTGGGGTTTGAGGTCTGAGGGACGGAAGGAGGCACGTGATGGAGGAAGTTGCACCTCTCTGAAGGGTCTTTGAGAACAACCTGCAGCCACCAAAGCTGCTCTTTCCCTCCCTGCCACCCTCACAGCTCCTGGATGGTAAGAAGCTTTATTTTTGCAGGGTTTGTTGCTTTCCAGTCTTAATTTAAACTGCTTTTTCCTGGCGCCAGAAAGCCAAGTGTTTCTTAAAATGTCTTCAAACGCTCTTGTCTAGAAGAGTTTGCAGATCTCTCAGCTCCTCTGATCCCCCAGCTCCCTGCAGGATTATTTGGAGCCCCAAAAAAGAGGGTTGCTCGTCTGCTTTTGGAGACTGAAAATCCCGAGAGGAATTAACTGGGAAATCGCCTCCCGCAATCCTGAGCTATTCCATATGGAACAGGCTCTGCCGGGGATTGAAATACAAATGATGTGGGAGGTCCCCGCCCCTTTATCCCGCGGGAAAGGTAATGGGAATAGGGAGCAGGGAGCAGCTGGGGGTGTTGGGTGGAGGATTTGCAGCTGGAGGATGAAGTCGAGTTAATTTCCTGAGCAGTAACGACCGGAGGAAGCGGCGGGTGCTGAGGAAACTTGGCGAAAACCACTTTTCCTCGAGAATTCGGGACTCGAGAGCGGCTCGGGAACATTTCTGCCCCAAAAACCCACCTGGTGGGGCTTTATTTTTAGGTGGAGGATGTGGAGGGGGAGCAGATGTTCTCGAGGGCTTGTTTTTGAAACAAAATCACTCCTCAGGCTACAAAATTAGCTCGGAAAAGTCACTCCTTGCCCTGAAAGATGCTCCAGTGGAAAACTTCCCGGCATCTCCATTCCCAAAGCGGGTGGGATAAAGGTGGGACAGGGGCTTGGAAAGCCACGTCAATGGAAACTCTGGGTGATTGGGGTGTCTCAGGCATTTGATCTCTGTCCTGGGCCGGGCAGGCAGCCCCCCAAAATAACTGGAGTGGCTCAGAAATCCCGGGATCCTCCGGAGAAAGTGTGGAATGTCCAAGGAAGGCACAGGGCTGCTGTGGAAGGGGCTGGGCTGGGCTGTGTGTCTGTGCTGGCCAAAAGAAAGGGCGTAAATCGATCTTGGAAAGTCCTCAGGGAGGGATTCTGGTGAAGCACGTGCACTCGGGCACCCCGGGACAGACGGGGAGCTCCAGTCCCGGGTGTGGAGCAGCAGCTTCCCAACCTCTGGAGAGAAACCTATCCCTGGTCCCATCTCCAGCCCCTCTCCAGGGCGGGTTTCCACTGGATTTCAAGTAGAAACGGCTCCACCCAGTCGGGTGGTGGCAGCTCTTGCTCTGCCTTGAGTCCCAGAGCTGCTCTGGGTTGGAGCTGGGATCATGGAATCACAGACTGGTTTGGGTTGGAAGGGATCTCAGGGATCACCTCATTCCACCCCAGTGCTGAGTTGTCCCCAGGGAAGAGGCAGACCCTGCTCTGGAGGGGTCCTGACGTGAACCCATTGTCCCTGCCCATCCTTTCACTTGGGCTTCCATCCTGCTGGTGCTGAGTCCCTCACCCTGCTCCTGAATGGTGCCAGGAGAGCTGCTGCAGGAAGGGGAACAGAGGAACAATCCAGTGGTGGAGAAAACCAGCAGGATTTTGCAAATAAAGAATGGGGAGAGGCCATAGGGGGCTCAGTGGGGCAGGGAAAGAGGACAACCAGTCCCATCCCTGCTGTCCCCTCTGCCCTTTTGGCTGGGGTTGCCTCCTCCTGCCATCTGTTCTCTCAAAGCTGCTCCTTCCTCTCTCAAAAAGGACAGTTAAATGCCACCCAAAGGGTGGCTGAGGCTTCCTAAAGCTCCTGTCAAACAGGAGCTGATCCAGCTGATGGAGCCGACGTGTGGCTCTTCCCTCGTGTTTGCCTTTCCCTGCCTCCCCCTCTCCTCTAATCCAGGCTGCTCCTGCTCCCAGCCCGTGACCCCAGGGGCAGCTGGGGGGCTCAGCCTGGCACCCCCTGACCCCTCTCTCACCGTCCCCTCAGCTGGGAGCCATGGCTGTGGCTCTGGGAGTGCTGCTGGCCCTGCTGGGCTGTGCCACGGCACCAGATCCTGCCCTGGAGGAGGCCTGGGAAGGGTGGAAGAGTTTCCACGCCAAGGAGTATCCAGGGGTAGGTCCTGCTCCCTTCACCCCTCCCAGTACAGGCTGGGGTTGGTTCTGGGGGATCCCACCCCATGTCCCTGTGCTCCCAGGGGACATTCCTGATCCTTCTGACCCTCAGCAGGAGGCCGAGACCGTCCGCAGGGAGATCTGGGAGAAGAACCTGCGCCACATCCAGCAGCACAACTGGGAGGAGTCGCAGGGCAAGCACAGCTTCCGCCTGGCCATGAACCACTTTGGGGACCTGGTACCTGCTGACACCTTCCCTGGGGACCCCTCGGAACACCCAGGGCTGGATATTGGGATCAGGGACCCCCTTGGAGCACCCAGGGCTGAATATTGGGATCAGGGACCCCTCGGAGCACCCAGGGCTGGATCAGGGGATCAGAGACCCCTTGGACCACCCAGGGCTGGATATTGGGATCAGGGACCCCTTGGAGCACCCAGGGCTAGGTCCAGAGGGTGGGAATCCCTCCGTGGACCCAGGGCTTGATCCAGGGGGTGGAGACCCCTTGGAGCACCCAAGGCTGGATATTGGGATCAGAAATCTCTTGAAGTACCCAGGGCTTTATCTGGGGATTGGGAACCACTCAGTGCACTCAAAGCTGGATCAGAGACCTCTTGGGCTACCCAGGGCTTGATGCAAGGATTGGGAACCCCTGGGAGCATCCAGGGCTGGATCTGGATATCAGGGACCCTTTGTTGCACTCAGGGCTTGACTGGGGGATCAGGCATCCCTTGGAGCACCCAGGCCTTGATCTGGGGATCAGGGACGTCTTGATGCTCACAGGGTTTGATCCAGGGCCTGGGTACTTCCAGCCCATTCCATTGGGAGCTGCAGGTGCCCCCGGGGCACCCAGGGATCTGGACCAGTGGGGCCCTGGGCATCACACCAGTTTTCCCTCGGTGACCTGCAGACAAATGAGGAGTTTAACCGGCTCCTGAACGGCTTCATCCCGGCGCGGCGGGAGCAGCCGGTGCCGGTTTTCCGAGCCTCGGCGACCCTGAAGACCCCGGAGAGCGTGGACTGGAGGGCCAAGGGCTACGTGACCCCCATAAAGAACCAGGTGGGCACAGGGTGGGGGTCCAGCCAGGGCTGGGGGAGTCCTGAGCAGAACTGAGCACCAAAACTCCTCCGGGCAACCCAGAGGAGCAGCTCCCGCAGCTTTGGCTGTGCCTTTGTGGCCGAGGGCGCAGCCCCAGGGGGTCACAGCATCCCTGGGTTTTGGGGTGATGCCATGACCCCTCTGCTGTCCCCATCTCTCCCAGGGTCACTGCGGGTCGTGCTGGGCGTTCAGCGCCACGGGGGCCTTGGAGGGGCTGGTGTTCAAGAGGACGGGGCAGCTGGTGGTGCTGAGCGAGCAGAACCTCGTCGACTGCTCCCGAAAGTTGGGCAACCATGGCTGTGGTGGTGGCTACGTGGAACGGGCCTTCCAGTACGTGCACGACAACGGCGGCCTCAACTCGGAGCGTGTCTACCCCTACATGGGCACCGTAAGGGACAGCAGGGGACACGGGGACGTGGCAGGGCAGTGCTGGTGTGTCCCAGCCCTGGTGACACTCTCCCTCTCTCAGGACACCTCTGACTGCCGGTACAACCCCCAGGACAAGGCGGCCAACTGCTCTGGCTTTGAGGTGGTGGCCCGGGGCAGTGAGGAGGCCCTGGAGCAGGCGGTGGCAACTGTGGGCCCGGTGTCGGTGGCAGTGGATGCCCGGAGCACCCACTTCCAGTTCTACAAGTCGGGTACTGTGTCCTCCTCGTGGCGTGGAGGGGTAAACTGAGGCAGCTGCTGTAGAGTCCCAGGACTTCCCAGGGGGAATGGGATCCTCCACCCGGAGGAGAAGGGCTCAGGGCTGGCCCCTGGCTCAGCCCAGCTCTGCTCTCCCCAGGCATCTTCAGCTGCATGTTTGGTGGCCAGAGTGTGAACCACGCAATGCTGGCCGTGGGCTACGGCACGGCCCGGATGGGTGGGCACAACTCCAGCTACTGGATCCTAAAGAACAGGTGAGGGCTCAGCGTGTCCCCCCAGCCCCCCGTGTCAGCATCATGGAATTCCTAAGGTTGGAAAAGCACTCTAAGACCCGAGTCCAACCATTAACCCAGCCCTGCCAAGGCCACCTCGTGTCCCTGTCCTGTGGGTGCTGAGGTTCCCGTCCCCATCCCGCTCACCCTCCTCGAGCAGGGCCTGTTCTCCATGTGTGGGAACAGGGATGAGCTCACTCCCATCTTTTCCTGCAGCTGGGCAGAGATGTGGGGAGAGCAGGGCTACATGTTCCTGCTGAAGGACGCTGGCAACCAGTGTGGGGTGGCCAACCAGGCCAGTTACCCCCTGCCCTGAGCCAGGACAGCCCCCTTCCCTGCCCTGGCTGCAGATCCACGGTGGTTTCCTTCTGGAAAAGCAGCTTTTCTTTCTGAGCAGCAAGAAGCAATTAAAAGTGATGTGGCTAATTGGCTGGTGCAACTGGTCCTTTCATGGAATCATGGAATGGTTTGGGTTGGAAGGGACCTTAAAGCTCATCTCATTCCACCCCCTGCCAGGGGCAGGGACATCTTCCAGGTTGCTCCAAGCCCTGTCCAACCTGGATGCTCCCCCTGCACAATGCTTGGTGTTTTCCAGGACTTCCCTTCCAGCCTGGCCATCCCTTTCCCCTCCTCCAGCCCTTTTTCCTTCCAGCTGAATCCCAATGGCCATGAGCCAGGGCTGGATTTTGTGGCCTGACCCCTCAAGGCCGAGCTGACAGCAATGCCCCTGCACTCCCAGCTCTTTAAAAATCAGGCTTTGTCCCCTTAAACTTGTGTGGCAAACAGAAAATGAAACTTTCCCTCATCCTGATTTTTATTCCCCACCACTATGGAACAATTCTGGGGCAGTGGGGCTGGGCTGGGGGCAGAGGGGCCATAGGGCACAGCCTGTGGCTCCTGCGGGGGCTCCCTGGGACACCCCAAATTCCCCGTGGGAGCAGCCCCAGGGCACAGCATGGCCTCAGGGGCACAGGCTGGGGGGACACTGCTGCCTCCATGGCCCCTTGTCCTATTGCCCACTGTCCCCGTGGCCCCTTGTCCTTGTGGACCCTTGTCCCATCTCCACAGCCCCTTGTCCCTGTGGTCCCCGTCCCCAAGGTTCCCTGTCCCCTTATCCCCATGATCCCTGTCCCTACAGCCCCTTGTCCCCATGGACCCCTGTCCCTACGGTGCCTTATCCCCATGGTGCCCTTGTCCCTGTGGTCTCTTGTCCCTGCAGTCCCCTGTCCCCGTGTCTCCTTCTACCTCTGTCCCTACAGCTCCTTGCTCCCTTGATCCCCTGTCCCCATGGCCACTTGTCCTCGAGGTCCCTTTGTCCCTGCGGACCCCTGTACCAATGGCTCCTTATCCCCGTGGTCCCCTTGTCCCCTGACCCCACAGCCTCTTGTCCCCATCATCCCCTGTCCCTGCAGCCTCTTGTCCCCATCATCCCTTGTCCCCTGACCCCACAGCCTCTTGTCCCCATCATCCCTTGTCCATGCAGTCCCTTGTCCCCATCATCCCTTGTCCCCATGATCCCCTGTCCCTTCAGCCCTCTGTCCCCATGATCCCCTGTCCCTTCAGCCCTCTGTCCCCATGATCCCCTGTCCCTACAGCCCTCTGTCCCCATGATCCCCTGTCCCTACAGCCCTCTGTCCCCGCAGTCTCTGTCCCCGTGTCCCCTCTCGCCCCCTCAGATTCCCCCTGCCCGGACTCCCTGCCCACACCCAACATGGCGGCCCTGGCGTCGCCGCCGCCCTGACCCCTCCCGCCCGCCATAGCCCTCGCTTCCTTCCCAAGATGGCGGCGCCCACCGGGAGGAGCGGCCGGCGGGTGTGGGCCGCGCTGGTTCCCGCAGCCCT
>WEIV01007654.1:9063-20721 GCA_013390005.1 Calyptomena viridis | reverse complement strand
CCTTCCCAAACCTTCCCTTCCCAAACCTTCCCTTCCCTTCCCAAACCTTCCCTTCCCAAACCTTCCCTTCCCAAACCTTCCCTTCCCAAACCTTCCCAAACCTTCCCAAACCTTCCCAAACCTTCCCCAATCCCTGCAGCTGCACCGAGGCAGGGAACTGTTCAGGTTGACTTCCTTTGGGATGAGCTGATTCCAGGGACTGGGAGCTGTGAGGAAGGGTGGTGGCACCTTTTCCAACACTGTGGAATGTGTTGGGTTTGCTCCCTGAAGGAAGGGTCCTTCCTGTGTGGCTGTGACAAGGGATGGAGTCACAGGACGGGGGGAATGGCTTCACCCAGGGCAGGGATAGATGNCCATCCCTGGAGGGATTTAAAAGCCACGTGGATGTGACACTTGAGGACATGGGTGAGGGGTGGCCTTGGCAGTGCTGGGGGAACTCAATGGCCTTGCAGGTCTTTTCCAACCTCAGTAATTCCTTGATTCTGTGGAATAGAATATCCTTCTTAAGATGATGTCCCTCTCTCCTGGCAGGGGGATTACAGCTGCACCTTCACCTACTCAGCTCAGGGAGGGACCAACGANAACCATTCTGGGATTCCATGACATTTTTAAGTCCTAGTGCTGGATGTCTCTGGAGAACAGGGAATGTCATTTTCATACCCCGGCTGGGAAGAACCTCACAGGAGTAACCCCTGAGTTCTTCAGCAGCCTGGGAGGTTTTTTGCACCTTGTGTAGACACAGTTTACACACAAATGAAATTGTGGAGAGGACAGAGCAGCCAGGCCCCGAGCCTGGTGCACAAGGGGCCATCAGTGGGTGCTGTGTGGTTGTGCTGTGTAATTTTGGAGCTGCTGGAGCTCCTCCTGCAGCTGGAGGGGAGGGGAGTGGCCCCGGGGCTGTGCAGGGAGCAGGAGGCTCTGACCCAGTGCCTGGTTGTTCCTTTCCCTCTGCAGCAATGGCAGATGAACGTTGGAGTCAGTGAAGACAACGGGCTCTTCTCCTGCTCCATCTGGAGGTGTGTTCTGTGACCCCCAACTCAGCAACAGGGATGTGGGACAGGGACCTTCCAGTGGACCAGGGCTCTGCTTCCCAGATGGATTTGCCTCGCTGCAGGGAGGGTTTTCCTCTCCCAAGGGGTGCTGTGGGTCTGGTGGGCTCTTCACCCAGGTGTTGGGTTGTAAATTCTGTGTTCCCCTCTCCTACTGGATGGAGCTACAAGAGATGCAGAGGTGTCTGTGGAGGGAGGGAGCTGGGAATCCTTCACTCCTCTGCACCTCCACCCTCTCTGCTGCTGACAAAGACTCTGCTTTCTTCTTTCAGGCCCCAGGGGAAGTCTTATCTCTTCTTTACCCAGTTTAAAGCTGAAGTGAAAGGAGCCAAGATAGAGTATGCCATGGCTTATGTAAGTCCCAGCTGATCCCTTGGAAGCAGGAGTGTGGGAGGCTGCTATGAAACATGAATTAGACACGGAAAACATTTATTAGACATCTGTGCCATCATGTGCTCCATCATGTCCCTAATTAGAGACTGGTGGGGGGCAGGAGAGGGGCTGCACGTGGGCTCACCTGCACCATTGTGTTTCTGCTCCCTCAAATCCATGGATTTGCTGGGAGGGGGCTCCAAAAGACACCCCTTGCACAGTGAGAGTCTTGGGTTGACTCAACAAATTGCATGTGACAAAGTAAATAAAACCTCTGCTGGTGTTTTTGTGTGGCTTATTCTTCCATTTCCCAGTCCTTAGGGGTGAGGTTTTCCATCACCCCAAGGACACAAGGCTGTGGTTTAATAGGAAATGGAAAAACAGGCAGAGATTCTCCTTTAGGCTTCCTTTGTGGACTTAATTCTTCCTTCCACATAAATCACAAATTCGTTCTTTTTTTTTCCCCCAAATGTGCTGCTGTTTTTTTGCTTTAAATACTGTAACTTCTTGCATTGCCTCAGCCTCTCACACCTTCTTCCTTCCTGTTTCAGTCTCAAGCTGCTGTGGGTGCCCAGAACGACATCCCCTTAAAACAGGAAGAGTTTGAAATCACTGAAACAACAGGTCTGTGACCCAGAGAACTGTGAGAAAGGGGGTGGTGTGGGAGGCACTTCAACCTTAAATACCCTGCATCGACACTGGCAGTGCATGGGAGGGACATTGTCGTGGATCAGGGGCTCAGTGCTCTGGATCCTCCACTGGCAGCAGGATTTTGGGAGCCCCATTCCAGTTAAATGAGGTGGGGGAAGGAGGGGTTCATCCCACCAGCCTGTCACATGCAGGAGGAGGAAGTTCAATGCCCGACTTGCTGCCTTTCCCATCCTGGAGGGGACCCAGCGGGGCTGTTTTGTTTGTGCTTTTGTGCCTTTTTTGGGGCTGTTTTGTTCCTGCTCTCCCATCTGTTGATGCTGTGCTTGTTTTCTCCCTCTCCCCAGTGTCTCACAGGGAAGGCAAGTTCCGTTTCGAACTGTCCAAGCTCTTGGTTGTAGCAAAAACACCCCGTGACGAGCTGTGACCCCCAGGCCAGTCCCGGACGGGGCGTTTTGGCCGGAAAAACATGGCAGGAAAAGAGGATTCCTGGTTGACTTCAGGGTTTTTCTTTCAGTTGGCCAAACCTTTTCTGTTTTACCATATTGAAACGTGCTGGGGTCCAACTCAAGTGGGGCTTGGAGGTGTGAGGACAGATCTGTTCTGTCTTGTGTCAGAGTAACACCGTGCTTTGCAGCTGGAAACCTCCTCGGAGACTCCTGATCCACAGGCAGCCTTTCCATGCCCTCTTTCTGCTTGGCTGATCTGCTGAATATGGCAAAGCTCCCGTGGAACGTGGGGCTCCTTATCTCCCTTGCTGGGAAGAGCAAAGCAGGAAGATAAGTGGCTGGAGTGAAGCAGGGTTTGCTAAAGGGGGGGTTGTTAACTCTGTGTTCTCTGGAGGGGAGAGGGGATTTCTCTCTCCACGAGCATGACAGGAGGAATTAATTAATTTAGAGGGAGGAAAGGATGGAGTTGGCCAAAGCTGTGACTCCTCACTGAGGGATCATCCCTGGACCTGCCAGAGCTGGGTTGGGATAACTGGGATGGGGGGAAGGCAGAGCTGGTTATTCTGACACAACCAGGAATCAATCCAAGCAACACTTCCACGTCTCGGCACAACCACAGGACTATTTTATACCTACAGGAAAGTGATTTTTTTTCCTTATCTAGAGTAATAACAGGGAATGTGCAATTCCTTTCCTGTGTAAATGCAGCACAAATAAAGAAATGAAGCATCCTGCTCTGGCCTGGGGTTGCTCTGCTCTGTCTCTCCTGCCCTTTCCAGCTGGATGGACCTTCAGTGTTTGCTTGACCAGGAGGAGCTGAGGTGTCCTGTGGGAATTTGGGGGCTGCAGAGGGTTTGTGGGAGTTCTGCCCACCCAAATTGGGTCACAACAAGGCTCCAGCTGTCAGTTTGCACCATCACTTTTGGTGCCCTGGGGATGGTTGTGATCAATTAGTAGCTGCTTTGCTCGTTTTGAGGGCAATTCCATGGGGTTTTTGGCACTCTGGGTGTGCTTTGCACTGAGAACTTTACAAGCTCTGTTCTCCAGGTTGTTCTTTCCCTGCTGAGTGTCACTTTCTGGACCTGTGGGTGACCTGCAGGGCCCAGGAGTGTCCCCAGTGTGCTCCTGCCTCTGCTCTCTGACCTTCCTGCTGTTTAAGTTGCTCCAAGGCAACCAGACAAATGGAGGTAAAAGGACTCATTTCCCAGGGTTGGGATGGGAAATAGGCTGTTCAAGGGCTCTTCTAGCAGAGAGTTTGCTCTCCAGGGCTTCCTTGGGTTAAAAAGGGAAGAATCTGGGGGCGAGGTGGGTGTTTGCTGTGGGGAGAAGGTTTGGATTCGACACCTGGGTGCCAAGGGAAGCTGGTGCCAGGCTTTGGTGGGCTTGGGGTGTAGGAAACCCTGGGGACAAAGGGAACAGCCGTGAGTGAGGCTCATCTGAATGTGGTTTGTGTGACCAAGGAGCATCTTGCAGCCAACACTGAAATGCACCTTGAGAAGGGAACAGTGGAGCCTTTCTGGCTGTCAGTGCATCCATCAACCCCATCTCACCACATCTGCCCATAATTTCCAGCTCTGGCTCCTCTCCAGCACACACCTGACGACTGCCACCAGCACAGAGGACAGGAATTGTCCTCAAAGGCCACTTCCCCCTGCCCTCCCTGGGGAAGCAGCACCTCGGTGGATCCCATTCCCCACCCACCCTGTGAATGTGCTTCCCCCCCTCCCCGAGCCGTGTCACACAATTACCTGCCACTGCTGGAGCCAGGGCTGTGAAACGACAGAGATAGGGGCTTTTATTTCTTTTATTTAATCTTCCAAGGCTTAAAGTTATCAGTGCCTCGAGCCAGTGGTGGGAAGGGAGCGGCGAGCGGGAGCCACGAGCGCCGGCAGCCGCCCGTGCCTGGAGACATCCCATGGAACAGGAGGCACAAGAAGGTCGAGGAGATAAGGCCAGCTGAGGTTGTGTGGTGCCTTGTGTGCTAAAAGGGGAGTTTTTAGAGTTCAGAGCAGAGATTGCCGTGCTGGGAGCGGCGGCAGCCGGTGCATCCCTGCTCCCAGAGCCTTGGATCCGACTGCGCAGTCGCCCACGGCTCCCTGCTGGAAGGGTTGTGCTTTTTGGCTCCTGCTGAGCAGTGGGGGGATGTGGGGAGGCAGGGGGGCACGTGTGGGTGTCTGCTGGGAGCGGGATTGCACAGAACCGTGGAATGGTTTGGGTTGGAAGGGATCTTAAAGCTTTGTTCCACCCCCTGCCATGGGCAGGGACACCTCCCGATATCCCAGGTTGCTCCAAGCCTGGCCTTGGACATTTCCAGGGATGGAGCAGCCACAGCTTCTCTGGGCAACCTGTGCCAGGGCCTCCCCACCCTCACAGCCATGAATTCCTTCCCAATATTCCATCTATCCCTGCCCTCTGACAGTGGGAAGCCATTCCCTGTGTCCTGTCCCTCCATCCCTTGTCCCAAGTCCCTCTCCAGCTTTCTTGAAGCCCCTTTAAGCACAGGAAGGAGGAGCTCTAAGGTCTGGAGGATTCTCTTCTCCAGGCTGAACAATCCCAACTCTCTGCTCCCCCCAGTATCCCACAGCTCTTGGTTTGCACTGAGTTTTCCACCGTGTTTATCCCAGTGATTCAGCCCTGGCCATGCAAATCCAGGGGCTGCTGTGCCACAGAGCAGGGACAGCCTGGCTGGCAGCAATGCCAAGGGACAGAAAGTACAAACCCAAGGCCACAGAGAGCCATCACCACCTAAAAGACAAACCCAACTGTCCCCAGGGCCCATTTCATCACTGTCACCCACCACTGGAACAACTGCACGGAGCTCCCAGGCCAAACAGGTGAGTTTATTTAAATAACTCATCAGGGCTACAGAGTTTGCTAAAAAAAAAGAACAACCATCACTCAGTCAAGGACAAGGAAAGTGGGTGAAATCCCAGGGAGAACTTTGAATAACCACCAAGGACAGCGTTGGAGCCATCACTGGTGGCTGGTGGGAAGTTGGGTGTTGGATAGTACCTGGGATGCAGGGAAGGAGCAGGTCCCTCCAGCTCCCTCATCCAGGTGAGGTGGGATCCTCCTGGTCTCAGGGACTTGTCTTTGGGGAGGCCAAAGCCCATCCAGAAGCACCTCCCTACCCTGGGCAGCACAAGTCTGGACCATGATTTGCTCCCACCAACTTATGGAGCTGCTGAAAGAAAACCATGGAGCTCCACAACCCTTCAGTTATGGGATCTCACAACCTTTCACCTCAGCAACATCCCCCGTGCTCAGACACACCCTTCAGAGGTGTTACACACCACAAGTCTTTGGTTTGGATTTCCCCTAAAAGGGTTATGAGAGTTTAAGGCAAAGAGTCCGGAACATTGGACTCTGAGCTAAGGACACTTGGTGAGCAAAGGAAACCAAACTGTACAGGAGGAGCCCAAAATCCCAGGTTTCCTTGGACAGGGCTCAGGGTTTGCAGACCCCGGGCAAGGGGTGAACAAAGTCAAGAGGTTCAGTCTTTTGTAGAAACGAGGAGAAAACAAATCAGAGGAGGACGGGACATCGAGCCCGGTGACGGTCAGAGCAGGCAAACACCCCAACTAAACCTCACGGGAGGCAAAGCCCAGCTGCCAAGAGCCCACCTCAGCCAAGCTCAGATGTTGTCCTCCTCCAGCATCTTGTTCACCCCCTCGCAGATCCTCTTCAGGTGGGTGCGGTAGGGCTCGGAGGGCCCGTACAGCGCCGACAGGAACTCGTAGTCCGCAAAGTGGTTGAAGACGTGGTTGATGCGGGAGTGGGACTTGGCCGTGAGGTGCCCATTGACGGCCTGGTGCAGCAGGTCCCGGCACTCCGTGAGCACCCCCGACATGACCCTGCGGTCGAAGGTGAAGTCTATCTGGTGGAAGCTGACGGCCGTCATGGCCAGGGTGTGCACCTTCTTGCGGAACCGCTCCATCACCAGCAGCTCCTCGGGGCTGAACTGCCCGTTGCGGTACAACACGCCCAACTTCATCACGATCTTGATGAGGTTTTTGATGATCTTCTGGGCCTCTTTGCGGTTGTGGGTGTACTCCTTGGTGGCCCGGTACAGCTCGTCCAGGATCTCGCTGCTGGTGTCGTCGATGAAGACGTTGGCGATGGTCTTGGTGGCCATCTTGCTCAGGAGCTTCTTCTGGGCCTGCAGGGCCAGGTTCTTGGTGCTGAAGGTGTCCATCTCTGTGCAGGGGAGAGGGAGACATGGATCAGATGGTGCCCTGCATCCATCCCCACCTTCAACCTCGGTAGTGGAAGGTGTCCCTGTCCACGGCAGGGGGTGTGGAATGAGAAGGGCTTTAAAGTCCCTTCCAACCCAAACCATCCCATGATTTTACAATTCCTCACTTCCCCACGCAGCCTTTCAGCAGGAGGAGCAGCTCCAGCCAAGGCAGCTCCTGGGTGCCAGGGAAGGTGAGAGCTGAGCTCACACCCCGGGTTTTTGAAGGTGGGATGAGTTACGGGGTGTTCCCACCTTCCTTCTCCCAAACTGTGTGGAGAAGCCACAGCGAGGGAGGTGTCCCTACCTGAGCACTGCCCGTGACCCTCCATCCCCGTCTCCCTCCTGCGACCGACACCGCCCTGCTCCCAGTGCAGGAAGAACTCTTGCCCCATCACTTTAACATTGTTCCTTCCTTAAAACCTGACTCACTTCCTGCGGGGTGAGCTGGGGACAGGCCCAGGTGACAGCTGAGTCACCCACACGGCCACGTGCCACATCCATCCCCGTGCACGGCCGGTTTGCAGCACCCAATAATCTGTGTGGAAGCTCTTCTCCCTGGCACTGCCCATCCTGATACACCCACACGAGCTCGGACTTGTTCTGTCTTGGCTTCCTCCAGCTCCAGCACGAGCATTGCACGGAGGTGAATAATTCAGCAAGACACAACCCTCACCTACAGCCCGACTCCCGCATCCCGGCGGGATCAAATCCATCACCTCGGGCAGATTACGGCTTTGAAAACTGCTGTGAATGAATAAAACGCCGCCGACCCTGGAGATGCATCTTGGCCTGGGAAAACTGCAGAGCTACAAATCATGGGGAGGCGAGAACGGCGTGAAAACAACCGGCTCCGGAGCCAGGATGGATGGGCAGAGCTGGGGCTGCTTATGCAAGAGCCTGCACATGGCATGGACAGCCTGGCAGAGCGGGACGGGTTGGGATCAGGCTATAAATACATCCCCAGGGAGGAGAGAGGAGATATTTAAGCTAAAATATTGCTGGTGTGAGGATGGAAGGGGATAAACTGGCTATGGATAGAGAGGAGGTTTAGACTGGATGTCAGGAAGAAATTCTTCCCTGTGAGGGTGGGGAGGCCCTGGCACAGGTTGGCAGAGAAGCTGTGGCTGCTCCATCCCTGGAAGTGTCCAAGGCCAGGTTGGAGCAACCTGGGATAGTGGGAGGTGTCCCTGCCCATGGCAGAGGGTGCAACAAGATGAGCTTTAAGGTCCCTTCCCACCCAAAGCATTCCATGATTCTGTGATTCTGCAGAACCGAGTCTGTCCCCACCACAGGCAGCTCCGTGTCACCCCAGGCCCAACTGCCACCCAGTCCCCAACCCTGTGGGGATCCCCAGTCCTGCTCCTACCACTACAGAGCACACACCAGGCTCTTGGGAGCAAATTCCAGCTCCACACTGCGTTCCTATACCTCACTGTGGCCAAGGCCCCAGATTTCCCAGGAGGATGGTGCTGAGCCCTGGCTTCCTGAGCACCTTCCAGCCACTGGCTCCCAAAACAAGGCTCAGTGGGGACGTGAATTACGGGAGCAGTAACGGAGCTGCCGTCACCAGAGCCGTGTGAGCCGCCACCTGCAGCGTTATTTACAGCCCTCAGGAAAAACACGGAGCTTTGGAAGCGTTTCCTTCGATGGGAAAACATTGATTTTTGCCAGCGTGAGCTTCGAGCTGAAGCTCCTGTGCTTAATAGGACGAAAAAGACAATGCAGAGGTTGTGTGGCAGCAGCTCCCAGGTGGGTTGGGCTCATTTAATGCCGATGGCTCCATCCATGAAATGCTACCGGAGCCGAGCCTGGAAGGACAGGCAGGATGGGCAGGGGCAATGCAGCTCCATGAGCTCTCCCTTGACTCTAAGGGAGTCAAGTTTTGGCATCCTCTCCAGAAGGAGCAGGGCTTTGCCACCGTGGAAGTCCCCTCCCTTGTGGCTGTGGGGTGCCCTGGGCTCCCTGCTGGGAGCGGTGCCTGGATAAATAGGAATTCCCACACCCGAGCTCTCCGTTGGGCGACTGAGTGCAAACTCCACCTACGGAGCCCATAAAAAATAGGAAGTGCCAGCTCCTGCGAGCTGCCCACGGCTCCCAGACACCAACTGGAATAACGGATCAACCCTCTGCTCCCTGCACCAAACAACACCCGGCTGCTCACAGCCCTCTCCTGCTGGGAACTGGGGCCAGGAGCATCACTCCTGGGAGAACACTGAGGAACAAAGGGGTCTAGGGACCCCCAGAGTGGCACAGGCAGGTCTAGGGACCCCAAAAATGCAACCAGCTCCTTCTCCAGTTCCCATGAGCTGTCTTACAGGTCGCTCCCTGCAAACCCCAAGGAAATCCGAGCTCACCTCCGGCCCGTTGGCTCCCTCTCTGCACCAGGATGGTTCACCCAGCACCCTCCACACCTCACTCAGCCCACCAGGACCTGCTGACTCAGCACCAACAGGGAGATTTCACCGGAACGAGCTGTTTTCCTGCCGGGAAGGGCCCTGCGACCCCATTGTTCATGGAGGGGCTGCTATCGGAGCACGGAAGAGGCAAGTCTTGCCCCGAGGAGCAAACACGAGCCTGAAATAACCCACTTGGCTTCCTTCCTGTCGCTGAAGTTTCCAGCCCAGTTCAGGGCTTGGGTTCCCCCCCACCCCCTTCTTCTTTTTAATGAAAACGCCCTCAAAAACAGCTTCTTCTTCCGAAAAGGAGCAGCCGGGCGTTGCTGTCACCAAGTTCCTCCCTGTTCCGGAAAAGCACGGCAGGGCCGTGGTCCCAGTGGCTTTGGGGACAGCCACAGCCCTTTTGGGGGGGGGGTTCCACCCATTTAGGAGGTTTTGAGGGGAATTTTGCAGCTCTGAGCAGTGGTGCAAAGGTTGGGATGTCCAGGGGGTGTCCCTGCCGTGGGATGGATGTGATCCCCTGGGGATGGACATGTGCCACGGCCAACTCTGCTGGTGGTTTGGTGGGCTGGCACCCACAGCACCTCACCCAACACCCAGCTGTGACCCCCAAACACATCTCCCACACCCTTGTGGGCACAAGCATCAATTAAAGCACCGGTGGGGGGAACACGAGACCCCGTCATCCTGCTGGCACCTGGCACCAGGTGGCACTGGTGGCACCAGCACGTGCCACAGCAGAGCTGCCAAGTCAGCACCAGCCCTTTTATGGAGAGGGGCCAAATCCAGCAGCAACACCATCCCACATACGATTTCTACCTATCCCAAAGATCCTTCACCCCGACCATCCCCATCACCTGCAGCTCCGTGGGCTCAGCCCCCCAAACCCCCCCAGTTCCCTTGGCAGCAGGTGAATATTTCATGCAGGAAGGGAAAAGCACTTCAATAATTTATGGAGCAGTGCAGAGGGGGAGGCTCCGTGAAGCTGCAGCTCAGAGCAGAGGCACCTCTGCCTCTCTTCTTCCTCCTCCCCCTCTTCCTTCCTCTCCCTGCCTCCTCTCCACCAGAGCCATAGTAACTTGTAGTGTCTTGCTACAACTTTCCTCCAACACGGTAACATCGTTTCCCAGCCTGGATAAACATTTAATATTGGAGATCTCCCTGGCTTTCCCTCCATCCCACATGCTGTTTCCTCTTCAGAAAACACCCCTGCCCTGCACCCCAGCATTCCCGATCCCTCTGAATCCCTGGCTAGACGCCGAGGGGGTGGATGGGATCCTGCTGCTCTGTTCACCATCCCCTGGCATGGCTTTCCACCCTCTCCCCGTGCTCCAACCCCTGTTAATTAATTAAAATGCTGCTGCCGTGCCGGATTACAGGAGACGGGTCGGAGCGCTGGGATGTAACCGGAGAATCCCACCAGCCTGTCCCCCACCATCCATGAGCCCTGCAGCTCCCAAACCCCATTTTACCAGCACTTGGAGAGCGGAGGGAGAGGAGGAAGGACAGAGGAGGAGGAGGAAGGGCGCGTGCCGTCCCTCGAACGTTGCCATGGGTGCAAACAGCACCGGGAGACACCACACGGATCCGGCGCGTGTGTGCGGAGCGGGGTGAGGCCAAGGAGGAAGCCACTGAGTAAACACCTCAGCCGAGGAAAAACCTACTTCTTGGCAAGGCCGGGATGAATCCACGGCTGGAGCAAGGAGCGGGAATGCTGTGGGGCATCACCACAGCCAGGCACCACATGTTCCTGGTGCTCGTGCAGGAGAGGATGCCAAGCGCTTGGCACGTCCCCATTATTGTCCCCACCACCTCTGGCACTGGGATCTGAACTTCCCCACCCCAAAATCTCCTTCCCACAGGTGCCCACGCTGGGGCTGCCAATGCACCTATGGGAAGGAGCAGCAGCTTTTTGGTTTTGCCTGGGAATGCTGATCTGCCCCGGCAACTCCGACGTGTCTGTGCAAGGAGCCGGGCGGCCGATCCGAGGGGGCTCCGGCGATGCCAACCCCAGGCGTGGGTGGTGAATCCTGCCGGTGCTTCCCGTGGGAATGGGAACCTGGCACATCGGGGGGTGCCCCGGCACAGGGTGGGGGGTGATCCCAGGGGGCCGATTTGGGGATCTGGTGGCATATCAAGGAATTCCCTCTGGGATAACTGTGCCCCAGGGGGAGGCAGCTGCAGTATGGAGAGGAGAAGGAGGATGAGGAGGAGGAGTAGGGGTTATTTTATAGAGAGAAGGAGGAGAAAGAGGAGGAGGAAGGGGCTTACTTTATGGAGAGAAGTGGGAGGAAGAGGAGGAGGAAGGGGCTTGTTTTATGGAGAGAAGTGGGAGGAAGAGGAGGAGGAAGGGGGCTTATTCTATGGAGAGAAGGAGGAGGAAGAGGAGGAGGAAGGGGCTTGTTTTATGGAGAGAAGTGGGAGGAAGAGGAGGAGGGAGGGGGCTTATTCTATGGAGAGAAGGGGGAGGAAGAGGAGGAGGAAGGGGGCTGTTTTTTGGAAAGGAG
>WEIV01007651.1:40338-57990 GCA_013390005.1 Calyptomena viridis | reverse complement strand
GGGAGCTCTGCTGCCGAATCCCTTAAACACCGTGAGCCACGGAGCATTCCTGCCTTTCCAGAGGGAAAACAAACAAACAAAACTAATATCCTTTAGCCCAAAAATCAGAGCCAGGCTTTACAGCTCAGCTGAAACCATGGACTGTCTATTCCTCCTGCAACAAGGGTCCTGCTGAATGCAGAGGTGGGGTTTGGGGTTCGGCAGGAATGTTGCAGTGGAATTGCCCTGTGAGGCTCCTGAGGATGTGACCGGGCTTGCCAAGTGTTTAAGCTCTTTAGGGAAATTGCTTGTCATCCTTGGCTGCTTTACAGCTGTAAACATCATCAAGACAAAGGCGTTGTAGTTCTGTACTCAGGTTGTACCTGCTCATGCTCGTAGTTAAGAGTAGATGGACTGCAGAAGGAATAAAAGCAGAATTCCCTGTTTCCCTCCTCTTTTTCACCCCTGACTGGCAGTGAAATGCTTTGCTGTCCACACCCACAGCTTTTATCCGGTGCCACAGAAGTGATGGAAGCACAGAACAGGCTTTAGGAGGCACGACCAGGAATGGCTGCAGAGCTAATTAGAGCTTCCCTGATATTTGCATTAAAAGTGTTTGGAAGCCCCGTTAAAGGGCAGAACAGGGCTGTGTTAAATAGGGAGCACAGCAGCCTCTTGCCCGATGTCTTGAAGGCTGAGTAGAGAAGGCAAGAAAAAGATGGGGGTTAATTAATTGACTGACACCGACCTTGTGTTGGAGAAGGAGAATGGAGATGGGGGAGTTCAGTTGGAAGGAAATGGGTCACTCTGTCCAATCGCTTCTTTCCAGTGTCCCCAGAAGGTCAGGAGAAGGAATTTATTAGTCACAGAATCCTGGAATGGTTTGGGTTGGAAGGGACATAAAGCCCACCCAGTGCCACCCCTGCCATGGGCAGGGACACCTCCCACTCTCCCAGGTGGCTCCAACCTGGCCTTGGACACTTCCAGGGATGGAGCAGCCACAGCTTCTCTGGGAATTCCAGCCCAGCCTCTCCCCACCCTCCCAGGGAACAATCCCTTCCCAATGTCCCATCTCACCCTCTGGCAGTGGGAAGCCACCACTCCCCTGTGCTTCCTCCCTCTCTCCAAAACCACAGACAAACCTGGGCACAAAACAAACTCCCAGACCTCAGGGATGTGTGAAAACAGGGAAGCAGGACCGGTGCTGACCCAGAAGTGACAGCAGGGACACAGAGGAGCCAGAGGCAGCCGGGGGGGAATCCCTGTGCTGAATATCAGCAGCTAATCAGCACATCTAATCATTGGCGATGGGTTCCATCTCCTCAGCGCTTCAGAGCCGGCAGATCTCTGCACTGCCATCGATTTTCCCTCTGGATCCTCAGGGAATGCTGCTCGCTGAAGATAAGGGCTTTTCCCTCGGGCAGCAGCCGAAGGAATCAGGGAGGGCTGAGGGAGCAGCTCCTCCTGCTCAGAATTTGCTGCAGAAAGAGGAATCGTGTGCAAAAACCTCCTTGTCTGGGGAGCTGGTGTGTCCCAAGCAGGAAAACTGATCCTGCCCTGAGCATGGAGTTGCTGGGACAGATTATCCTGGGACTTGGGAGGCCTGGAATTGTCTGGATTGGGGTTGCAGGTGCCATCATTCCATCTTTGATGGCATCAGTCAGGCTAAATAAAACATTACTTTTCAAAAGGTAAAACCAAGGAGCTTGAACCAACTGTTTGCTTCAATTTCACAGAAACCCTTCCTGTCCTTATGATGTAGGAAAACCTGGCTTTGATGACTTGACATTTTTCTAATGGGAAAAAACTTGTCAAAAGAATTGCATTGGTTTTACTGCACTTCAGGGAGCCCTGGTGAGTTTGTTTTACACTTGACAAGAGAAGGAGATCGAGGCACCAACAGTCCTGGTCATTCCCTCCCTTGGATCTGCCCTGGTGGGGCAGGAATACAACTGACAGGAGGCAGCAAAACCCCCCAAAACCCACTGCCAACTCCCCCTTTGCTCACACCCAGAGCTGGTCACACTTTGTGTAGTCCACAAACCAGCTTTTAACAGGTTAATAGCCCCAAAATTGGGTTTGCTGCCTTGATTCCTCCCAGTAAAAGACCTGCAGTTGCCTCCCCAGGAGCTCTGGGTTTAGGCTCAGTGCTGGGAGGGCTGAAGGGTTTTGGGTTTTCCAGCCCAAAATGTGCTGCCTGGGGGCTCTGAGGTGAAAAGATTTAGGAAAGGTGGCAGGAACACGTGCCTGCCATCCCAGAGGGGAAGGGGCTGGAGCAGCAGGAGGAGCTGAGGGAGCTGGGGGGGCTCAGCCTGGAGAAAAGGAGGCTCAGGGGGCACCTGGAATTCTCTGCAATCCCTGCCAGGAGGGGGGAGCCAGGTGGGATCAGACTCTGCTCCCAGGGAACAAGGGATGGGAGGAGAGGGAACGGCCTCAGGCTGTGCTGGGGAGGGGCAGGTTGGACATGAGGAGGAATTTCCTTATGGAAAGGGGTGTTAAACATTGGCAGGGGCTGCCCAGGGAGGTGGTGGATCCCCATCCCTGGAGGTGTCCAAGGAATGACTGGACGTGGCACTCGGTGCTCTGGGCTGGGGACAAGGTGGGGACCAGGCACAGCTTGGACTCGATGGGCTTGGAAGTCTTTTCCAGCCTCAGTGATCCTGGGATTTGGTGATTCCATGATCCCAGTCACTTGTGCATCACAGGCCTTGCTGGGGAATGTTTGTGCTGGGAGATAACCCCCATCCCTGGGGTGTTTGAAGAGGCAGAACCCTCTGTCCCCTTCAGCAACATGTTGGAGAATATGATTTTCATGACAAGTGTCCTCATCCTTTCTTTCCCCTCTCACCTTTCACGAGGAAAGCCAGGGATACCTCAGGAAGGTGCATATTAATGGCACATTAAAACAATTCAGAACAGGCCATACAACACTCCAGCCCCATTCCCTGGGATTCAGCTGTTCAGAATTGTCTTTTCCCCCCCATTCTGGAATATTCCACGTTGCTGTGGTTGGCAGGAGGGCTGCCCTGTACTGAAAGAGTCAGGATAAAGCATTAGGTGATATTCCTGTGCTATTTGAGTGGAAAAACTCCTCAGTCATGTTGCTCTTCTCCCATCCCTCATGCATTTGCTACCTCATGATTGAAAGCACAAATTTGGTTTAATCCTACCACCAGAATGACTGGTATCTCTGTGCCCTAAGCATGCCAGGAATAGCAAACATGCACTCATCCTTTTGAATCCTGCTTTTTTGGGGGATTAGTGACTTGTTTGTGGATTCTCTCCTGAAGTACTTGTGTTTATTTGTTAAATAATCTGGACAAACCTCAGCTTTGGCAGTGAGTTATCAGCTCGACAGCCAGGGAACGGGGCTGGAACTGTGCACTTCAGATTATACAGCTCCAGCTCCAGGGATTTTCTCCTGGATCTTGCAGAACTGAATGTTTGCCTCAAAGCCTCAGCTCTGCTGCAATGGGAACTTGCCCACTGATGTCATTACACAGCTCTGGGCTCGGAGCTGCACAGCAAAGGTTGCAAGTGGCACTGCAAAGGCAGCCAGAAATGAAAGGGCTCGTGTTCCTGCATTTAAGTCTCCTTGCTTTAAAGGAAAATCTCGTTATTTTGTGGAGAACCAGCTGGCTTGGAATTCCAGAGGGGCAGAGATGTGCCCAGACACAACCTGGCCCTGCAGGGTGGGAGTTGATGGAGCTGCCAGCAGGACAGGGGGGTAGGATTCACATATTTCTGGCCCACAGATCCCTGCTGGAGCTGCTCACCCTCTGCTCCCTGCCAGCAGCTCCCTGAGCTCTGCAGAGCTGGGATCTCGGAGCAGGATCCTCCTGCACAGTGGCTGAACCTTTAAATGGTGTCAGTCCCCACCCCTGGGTGTCCCGGGCTTCTCTTTTCACTCTGTCCCCAAAATCTGGAGAGCCAGCCAGGACAAGTATTTGATCAACTCTAACAAACACATGCAACCCCACTGCCCCCAACCTCTGCCAAGCTCTTCAGCCCTCTCTAAATCCCCCTGGTGCTGTCTAGAGGAACTGTGAGGGCTGGGTGAGATGGGTGGGTAAGTAACAATTTGTGCTTTAATTCCAGCTTTAATCACAGGATATCTTCTGGATGTGCTTTGTGTGTCAGCAAAGCAAGAGCCCCCTGCCCTGCTCTTCCCTGTGCTGCTTCCCAGCCCCTCTGGGAGAGCTGGAGCAGGCAGGGAAAATGTCTCAGCACGGGGGGTTTGCTGTGTCACATCCATCACTGGCCCGAGCAGCAGAGGTTGGGCAGATGCTGACAAGATGTTTTGTCTGTGGAGCTGTTGAGGTTGATAGGAGGCTCTGGGATTTGTGCTTCCAGGATGCAGGAGTGCCTGGAAACAGTTGTTATGGCAAACAGGGGCAGGCAGCAGTGCCTGGCACAGGGAGGGAGTGTTGGGAGGCCAGTGGTCCTTCCCAGTGCTGAATCCAGTGGGCTCAGGCAGAGGAAGAGGTGCTTCCTGCCCAGTCTGCATCCAAAATTTCTGCCCCAGGCATTGCATACAGGTATTTTCTGGCAGGTTTTCATCCCAAAGAGGTGCAAAGAAGCCCTTGGGCCAGATGCCAAAGTCCTTCAGACTTTTCCCAGTGACTGAGCCCATGACAAAGGAGCTGAGCTGCTCCAATGGATCAGGACTGGCCAGGATGAAGCATCTTCACCCTGTGGCCTCACCATGAAGGAGCTCCTGGGTTTTGTTTGCTGGGACCCAGGGCCTCCTTATGGTCCAGGTTGTGTCCAGTGATGGCTTTTTGACTTTAACTGCTGCTTTCACCTGCAGCAAAGCAGCTCCAAGCCCCAGCAAGGGAGAGCCTTCATCTGGTGGATCCACAAGGAAACAGCCCATCCAGAGGGTTCAAGAGGAAATAACTGAGTCTGTCCCACTGGAGGAAGGAGCAGATATCTTTAAAAGCAGCTCTGTTTCCACAGAAATCCCGGGAAAGGGTCCTGTAGTCCTGTGGGGGATGGGTGGTTTTCACCCAGTCCAAAGAGCTGCCAGGAATGTTGAGGGAGACCCAAATCCCCATCCCACAGCTGGAAGGGGAAGTTGCTTTTCCCTCCTGAACACTTTTCCAGCTGGATACAGGTATTTTCTGGCAGGTTTTCATCCCAAAGAGGTGCAAAGAAGCCCTTGGGCCAGATGCCAAAGTCCTTCAGACTTTTCCCAGTGACTGAGCCCATGACAAAGGAGCTGAGCTGCTCCAATGGATCAGGACTGGCCAGGATGAGGGATGTGGCCTCACCAAGGGCTGCAGGACTCTCCCTGCATTTTTCTTGAGGGTTTTAGGTGTTTTCCATGCCCCAATTTCCTTCCCAAAGGCAAATAACCCCCAGAGCTCTGCCATTCCTGGTGGGACGGAGCCCATGGAACAGCAGCAGGAGCCAGGCTGGGTTGGATTTCTTGGATGGTCCCTCATTCCCAAATTATCTGAACATTTGGGTGTCAGTTTGACCCACCAGCAGGTGAGCTGAGCTCTGAGCTCACCTGGCTGAGAGGGTGGGAGGGCTGGGACTAGGGGGGACAGAGCAGAGAGCACTGACAGTGGGAGCTGAAGGATTTTCCTGAAGGATTTTCCTCCATCCAACACATTCCAGGTGCTGCTGGGTTTTCCATGTGTCCCTGTGCTGTTTTGTGGGCAGAAATGAGCTGAGAGCACGTGGTGAAGGGGACCTTCTGAAAATTAGAGTGACAGGCTTTAAAACCTCTGTGTTTTCAGTGTTTTGAAGGACATTTATGTGGCAGGACCAGCAGGATTTGTCAAGGTTAGATAATTCCCAACTTCCTAGAAACGCTTCAGCTGAAGCTCAGACACAGTAAACAAGTCCCCTGTGGACAAACAGAGCTGGTGACAGGGAAAAAATCATATTTCTTCCAGAACTAGATGATCTCACACCTCTGTCTGTGAGCCATAGCCAAGAGTGCTGCTTCCCAGTCAGGCCACACAATCCTTCCAGGCTTAAGTGGAAAATGTCAGCAGCCCTAAAATCAGCAGCACCATTATCACTTGGATTTTGTCCCCAGGCCAATCCATTTTTTGCTGTCACTCTGTAGCATCACCAAGGCCACAGCAGGGCAGGGATGGTAATGAACTGCACTCTGCTCCACCCTAATAATTCACTTTTCTGCCTTGGTGAAGTGTGAGAGTCATATTTGGAAAAAGTCATTATAGGATACCTTTGGTCTGGGAGTGCAGGACTGGATCCATGAAGGGAAAGTGCCCCAAAAATGTCAAACCCATTGGCTCTGCATTGATTATAGAACATAAATGTTTGTACCCCAGACCCTTGTTGGATGTTGAAGCAGTTTTTGGTGGAGAGATCAAATATTTTTCCCATTCAGGGCAGACAAGAACACAGGAAAATTGACATTCTTCACAAAATTAAATTTCTTTTAATCCACAATGAGACTTTCTGTTTAAATCCCTGTGAAGTTTTCACTTTCAACTTGCAGATGGGAGGGTTTGGTTCACATGCCTTGACACGAGGGCACCTTGATCTGGGTTTGAAATTCTATTTCATTTCCAAAATGCTTTACAGAAAAGCCTTTTCAAGTGGAAAGGAAACATTTTGACTTTAAAGGGATGTTGTAAATATTCCATTTTGGCACTTTCCATATCCTCACTTTGTTTTCCCTGTAACTGCTTTATGCATGAAAGGGATTTTGAGCTCTGCACTTGACCCTTTCTGACCAAATATTTCACTGAGCTCCCAGACAGGTCCTGGAAGTGTAAAAGGGCTTTACAAGGAAGGAACATTTGCATTCCAGCACAGATTTAACACTGGCAGTGGTGAATAAAACCCTTTATACACTTGTTAACTCAGAGAGAAGAAGTGAGTGGAGCTCATTTGTCTCTTGCTCGAGATGAATTTTTCATTTTCTCTTTGAAGCCCATTGATGTTGGTGAAATGATTTTCTGGCCTATGTTCAGTCAGTAAAAGTGTGGCTGGATTTCAAGTGCCCACCAAGGCCTGCCTGGCATTATCCATGCACAGGGTGCCCTGGGTGAGCACAGAATCCCTGAGTCTCATCTCGTTTGGAAACATGTTGGGAATTGGCTTTTGTGTCTGTCAGAGCTGGCAGAGAGGTGGGAATTGATGGATTCCACTCATCTCCACCTCTGGAAAAACAACAGCAGCTTTAGAGATGTAGGGAAATCATTGTTGTCCTGATGAAAAAAATCACCTTTTTAAAGTGTTTAAAGTCACAGCCAGTGATTTACACAAAACTTGTGTTTCACAGTTTGAAATCCGAGGATCCAAGGCCTGGGAAAGGTTTGGGAAAGGATCATCAAATCCAACCCCTGGCCCTGCCCAGGACACCCCAAATCCCCCCCTGTCCCTGAGTGTTGGCCAAACCCTCCTGGAGCTCTGGCAGCCTTGGGGCTGTGCCCAAACCCTGGGGAGCCTGGGCAGTGCCCAACCACCCTCTGGATAAAGAACCTTTCCCAAATATCCAACCTCCCCCTGCCCTGGCACAGCTCCAGCCATTCCCAGTCCTGTCCCTGCTCACACAGAGCAGAGATGTGAATCCAGACAACAGGATTCACAACAGTTTTTCAAATTTCAAGGTTTAGTTCCCACTTAATAAAAAGGGAAAAAAAATCTTCCGTGGCATCTCAGGCACCCTGTGGAACAGAGAAGGCAATTCCTTCTCCATGCTCCTCTAGGAGATGTCATGGACTGAGAGGATAATTCTGTTTTCCAGCAAACCTTGCACAGGACAACCTGGGATAGTGGGAGTTGTCCCTGCCCATGGCAGAGGGTTGGAACTGGGTGATCTTTAAAGTCCCTTCCAACCCAAACCATTCCAGGATTCTATAATTCTATGGCTTTTCCTGCAAATTGAATAAAGCAGTTATTTGACAAAAAAATTAAGGCTTTATATTGGCTCATCCTGTCCAACAGTGGGTCGAATTCAAAGAAAACATGTTCCTTTAAACATCCCAGTGCTAAGAAAAAGTAGGATTTGCCTCTGTGCCCTCTGAGTAGGGAAGTGGGGGAAACAAGGGGGAGAATCTGCTCATGAGCAGCCAAACTTTGGAAGAACTAATAAATATGGATCACTTTTTTATTGGCCTGACCCAAAATGCCACAGAATTCATTGGGATTCTCAGCACTGATTTCTGAGGATGCCAAGTTGGGTAGAAGAGGAATAGATTGACTTTGGAAAGTCAATGGGATCTATTGACTTGTGCTGTCAAAGACCTGCAGGTCTCCACTGCTCCAGGAGCAGCAAAGGAGCAACCTGTAATTAGGAAGAAGGCAGGTTAGAACTCTGTACTTCCATCTCCCTCCTAATTAAGCCTAGGATTAATTTTAAACCTCATTTCCTTCTTTCTGCAAGTATTTATTCCAGAGATGCCCTGGGATGCAGCCAAGGAGACCTGACTGCAAAAGGCTGGTGGGAGCAGGGGGGCTGAAAATCTCATTTTTAAAGCTGCTAAACAGCTAAATAAACTTTATTTCCACTCAGCAGCCTATAAAGTGTAAAGTGATGTGTGTGGGGAGTGTTCAGGTGGTTGGGGACAGGGCTGGAATTAGGAGAAGTAAAATTTGCCATCTGGAGAGAAAATCTGCTCCTTCCTCCTGGCTGAGGTCGAGGCAGCTCCACATGTGCTGCCAACAGGGACTTTTTTTTAGGCACCACCTGCTTGATAATCTGGGATTATCAATGAGGAAAGGCTTCATTTCAATCCTGGGTATCCCCCTGGTAAGGTTTGGGGAGGGGGTTGCTTTTCCTGCAGGGAAAATCCCTGCAAATAATCCCAGTTATGAGTTCTGGGCCATATCCCGGGGGAATTTCCCCTCATGGATTCATTGCCCTGTGATAATTAGTGGATTTCTTAAGAAATGCTGCTTTTTGCTCCAGCCCTGAGTTTTCCACTCACTTGATTCCCAGGTGGAAACTGAGACCCAGGAATGATCTGGAAGTTTAAGCCCCAGAAAACCAGGAAGAGAAGAGAGAAGCCAATATTTCTTCACCAGCTCTGGGAACACACCTGCAGCTTTTCCATGTGTCTTTGCCCTGTGAGGTAGAAAAGGCTGGTGGGAGCAGAGCTCTGGTGCCCCTTGTTGGAGCACAGGGAGAGGGGGAGCAGCGTGTTGGCTGTGGTTGCACCAGGACACTGCACATACACAGCTCACCCCTCACAAAAACCAGGAATGCAGCAGCTCATGGTGTTATTTTGGCCAGAAAAAGGTTTCACTGGGAGGAAAAAAGCCCTTTTTTAATGGTGTAGTGAGGGGGTTTCACTCTGTGGGGTTGCAAGTGGAACAAGCTCTAATGGGATCTCCATCTCCCTGCCAAACCTTGGGATTTGGCATCAACCCCTGGCATCAACATGCAACTAATGGCATTAAATCATCCCTGCTGCCTTTTCCTGCTGAGGAGGAGGAAAATGCTTGTAATGGGCATTTTGGGGGGCTGTGTTTGTCTGGAAGGACTTGGAGCTCTTTGAGTTAATGTTTCCAAAGAAATGCCACTGGACATTTTTGGGGTGGGTTGTTTCCTTCCCTGTGACTGTGTCCTTGTGGCACAGGGCAGGTGGTGCCCTGGTTGTCCTACCCTGTCCTTCTCCTGGTTTTATTGCCCTGTGCTCTCACTGTCCCCAGTGACAGGAGGTGTGAGAGACCCCCCAGTTTATATCTGCAATGTGGGGGTGTGTCCAGCACACCTGACATCCCAGAATTTCTTGGCAAAGACCCAAACACCCCCAGAATTGGCAAAGCCCCTCAGTGATGGTTTAACAAAGCAACATCTCGGCAGCACAACAAAAATTCCCATGTTTTGTTATCTGAGTTGTCCAAGTGCTTGCCTTGACTTAGGGCTGGATTTCTTCTCTCCACGCTCACCTTGGGAAGCTTCTTTCTCTTCTTTCCCTGGTTTTCCCTGTTTTTTCCCTGGTTTTGATCCCAATGGATCACTTTTCCAGTGAGGAGATTCATCTTGGTGAGGTCCTGGATTTTTGAGAACACCTGAACCTGTGGCTTGATGTCAGTGCTCCTCATTCCTTCCATCCTTCTGTCTGTCCTCGAGGGTTTATTCCCAGTTTTTTCCAAGCTCTGGCCTTGGGAACACTCTGGGATGTGCTGCATCTCTTCAGGGACACAGAGCTGGAAGCAAGAAACATTCAGGTTCTGCAAAGGTTTAAAAATTTAAAAAGTTTAAAAACTTTAAAAGGTTCTTTTACTTGGTGCAACAAGCCAGAATTCCAAACTGATCAGTGCATTTCTCAGTTCCTCAATGGAATTAATTCTTTTTAGACACTGCTGCTGGAAAAAAATAACTTGCCCTATGTGCTTTCCAGGTCATTCTGGCACAGAGTGATACAAAAGATAAGGAAATGCTGCTTTAAAGGGTTTTTCAGGAATGCTTTGGGGTTTGAAAAGCCTTTTGGGGATATATTTCTACCCTGATCTGAAGGCAATCCCAGTTTTATCTCTACATCTAAATATCACTCCACACATGGTCACAGTTGGGTGTTTGTTTGGTATTTCTGTGTCTTCACTTGAAAATGTGCAATCAAACCTGGTCTCCAGTTCTGATCCACTGATGTCCAGGAATATTGCAAGGAATCAAATGCCTCCCTTGTGGCTTCAGCAGCAAATGTTTGTGTTAATATTGGGATTCCTTTCACCAGGAGACTCCTTTTCCCCCCAAAACTGCCTCTAATGTTGTTTTTAAGAAGCAAAACAGCTGAAGAATAATCCAGATTTTGCTGAGCCATTTCCAAAGGGCTCTTGTAGGAAAGGAGACAAGGATTTATGGCTGGTGAGCACTTGTGGCAACGAGTGTGGAGAACTGTGGCTCCAATCACTCCAAGATTTATGGCTCCCAATCCATCAGAGCCTGAGTTGTGCAGGGGATTTTTATCACTGGGACTCTGTCAAGACAACTCAGGCACCTGAAGGTTAAGTCTCTGTTTTCAGGAATAAATGTTACTACTGGTTGTCAGAGAGGATTCCTCAGTCATTTGAGGATTAAAGGGAAAAACCAGCTCTTGGAGGGGTTTATTGAGAGGGAAGGGAGGGCAGCAAGGCTGGTGGGGAGGAATGAAATGAAAGGGTGTTCTCAGTTTGTTGCTTGTAAGAAGTTCTTCAGGTTTGACCCAGGGGACAGTTTGGACAATTGTCCAACCAACAGCCAGGCTGGACAGGGCTTGGAGCACCCTGGGATGGTGGGAGGTGTCCCTGGCCATGGCAGGGGTGGCACTGGATGGGCTTAAAGTCCCTTCCAAGACAAGCTCCATCAGCCAGGCTGGAATGGAAGTGCTGGAAAATGGCTCCAAAATACTGATTTTGTACTATTGTTACTATTAGTTTTAGCTTGCTTGGATTTGGGGGTTTATCTTTTGCAATGTTCTCTTTGTGTCTGTCTTTCCTGGGGTTTAAGCTGGTGTTTTTAGTGAGACCTTTGCTCTAGTGGGGAAAATAAAAAGAAATCAAATAAATAATAAACATGCAAACTTTGGCATAAAATAACTGGTTGTCTATTTAATGGATTTAAGGGTGGGGAGGCCCTGGCACAGGGTGCCCAGAGAAGCTGTGGCTGCCCCATCCCTGGAAGTGTCCAAGGCCAGGTTGGAGCCACCTGGGACAGTGGGAGGTGTCCCTGCCCATGGCAGGGGTGGCACTGGATGGGATTTAAGTCCCTCCCAGCACAACCATTGTGGGATTCAGGGCTGGTTGGTGCCCAGGTTGTGTCACACTGAGCGAGGGCAGCACTTGATCCCAACCCAAAAACACTTCCAAGAAGGAAGGTCAGGCTGCACTGCCCCCAAATACCCCCTTTGCCAGGATTCCCTCCTGCACCAGCTCACAGCCAGTGGTATTTAGGAGCAGATTTTGCCCTTGGGCTGCTGCCTTCCCTGCTCTGATCCTGCCTTGCCACCAACTTTTCATTGCTCAGGTCAAGCTCCATCTCCCCTGGATGCAGATCCCCAAGTCTGAAGGAGTCATTCAGGGCTTGCTTTGTAGTTACTGCTGCTCCTGGAGGGAAATTCATCTTCCCTTCCCAACATCCCCCTCCCAAGAGAAGCATCTCTTGTCCTTCAGAGCTTCCTCCTCCTCCCTGTTAATTCCTGAGGTGGCCACTCAGCCTTAGGTACAGTTTGGTTTGGCTCAGTCAGAGCAGATTAATGCCCCCACCTGTATAATTAACCAAAAAAAAGCCACCTCAATCCTCCACATGACATTGAGTAAAAGGACTGAAAAGGTACAAATGAACTCCCAGAGGTCCAGTTGAAAAGTTCACTCCACTCCACTTAAGTCTAAAGTTATCCTAAATAATTCCTTCTGGCACTTTAATGGTGGATATTTTGCTGTAATGCTTCCTCTCTGACATTTGCAATGACCTAGTTTACTGGTTTTACAAATAATAATTTGTCTTAATTTTCTCTTTGAAGTAGCAAGCAAAAGAATAAATGAGGGAAAGCTAAACCTGGTAACCTTGCTTGGTATTTTAGGTCAATAAATTATCTTCATGCACAGCTTAGTATTTCAGCTTTCCACTTCAGTGCATGAGGGCTCTTTAAAGCTTGTTAAAATAGCAGAGATAAGTGATTGCAGTCTGAAGATGGAAAACATTGAATAATGCAGAGATCTGTGGATTTTGTGATTTTACTTGGCTGGGGGAGAAAAATCCTTTGATTCTTTCAGAGCCAGGTAATAAAAGCTTTCTTTTCAGTCAGGACTATCCACATTTTGTGCCAAACATGGCTTTGAAAAAAGAAATAATACATTCCTGATGAAAGTGTTCCAGTTGGGCTGAGCCAGGGCTGGGCATTTCTGACCTGTCTTTCAATTTAAAAACAGGACAGAACCAAGATTATTCCATTGGGAAGCCAGGAAACCTTGTCAGGAACACCATTTATTGCTACTAATGCAGCTGATGTTGTGGGTGCAGGTTCTGGATGGTCTGGTGGCCAAAGCTGTTGCCCAAAGTTGATTTACTTGATGGAGACCTGATTCTAAGGGTTTCAAATCAACATTACTCAAAGCAACGATGTTTCTCAAGAGAAAACCAGGAGCTTTAAAGAGGCACAAAAGTGCATGGAATGAGCCTGACTTCCCTCATTGTATTATTTTATCCAGACAAATAAAACCCCTCAAGGCCACAGATAATATCAAGGCATCAAAAAATTCTGCCAAGAAACTCAGAAGGTTTTAATGAAAACTGAGTTTGCCACGTTTGTTATTTCCATTTTTCTCTACGGTCGTTTTGCTAAACTGCAAATCAGGTTCTCCAGGGTCCATTTCAACTTCACAAAGCATCAGTTTTATTCCTCCTTTTTTATGGGAGGAATGAAACCCATTTACCCAATTTCTGGGGCTCAGCTCTCACCACATATGGCCATCCAGGCCAGTGCTGTCTCAGCTCTTGCCTTCTAGAAGCATCATCTGAAATGAGTCCCATCTTTTGGGATCTCAGTGCCCTCAATCGTGGCCATGGATTCACATTTTCAGCACCAAAGATTTGCACTGTTTTTTCTTTCTGATAAACATATTCACTATTTCTAATATTTCCTTCCCCTGTCAACATGTGAGAAAATAATAATTACACCCTGCTCTGCAGGACTGGGAATTATCATCAACACCAAAGCAGGATCTGTACAGAATTAGCAGCTTGTTTGAGTTGCTTTTTTAGAATTTATCCCTGAAGAAATTGTCAGTGTCATGGTTTGAACAAGAACATCTCCAAGTGACACCTCATTGCCAGAACTGTGATTGCAGCAGTTAAAATCCTCCACCCTTTGCTCCGAAACAATGAAGAGCCAAAAAATGATGAAAAAGTTTCACAGATCAGTCAGAGATTGTCTGGTTGTCTGAGGTTTTTGGGTTTTAACCCAGAGGAAAAGTCTGCACCTTGTTGCTGTAGGATTTGGGGCTCTTGGTGCCACCCCAAGGTGTCCAGGGAAGGGAATTGTCCCCCTTTGGACTGGGTGACAGAAGGGACACTGCAGTCCCATTTCTCAGCAGTGATTTGGGAGCCTTGGTCCCAAAAGGGACATTTCAAAATGGAGTTGAAGAGCCCAAAGAACTCTCATTTCACAGAGATTGGAGCCACCCTGGGGCTGGAACCCAAACTCAGGAGACTTGGCAGCAATTAGTTGACCCTGGTACCAGTTTTCCTCTGGGAACTTGCCCGTGTCCCACAGGGCTCCATCCCCTTCCCAGGGATCCCTCCCTGTGCTCCAGTTATCCCAGGGCTCCAGCTCTGCTCAGGTGTCCATGTGGTACCAGGGAACACATGGATCTGTTGGAGCAGGTCCAGAGAAGGAAGGAACATTCTCCAAGGGCTGGAGCCAGGCTGGGAGAGCTGGGAATGTTCAGCTGGGGAAGAGAAGGATCCAGGGAGACCTTGGAGCCCCTTCCAGAGCCTAAAGGGGCTCCAGGAGAGCTGGAGAGGGACTTGGGAGGGACAGGACACAGGGAATGGCTTTCCACTGCCCGAAGTCAGGGACAGATGGGATCATCTGCCCGTGTCCCCTGAATGTCCCAGATCTCCAGGAGAGCTGGGGAGGGACTTGGGACCAGGGCTGGAGGGACAGGACACAGGGAATGGCTTCCCACTGCCAGAGGGTGAGATGGGATATTGGGAAGGAATTCCTGGCTGTGAGGGTGGGGAGGGGCTGGGCTGGAATTCCCAGAGAAGCTGTGGCTGCCCCATCCCTGGAAGTGTCCAAGGCCAGGTTGGAGCCACCTGGGACAGTGGGAGGTGTCCCTGCCCATGGCAGGGGTGGCACTGGATGGGCTTTAAGGTCCTTCCAACCCAAACCATTCTGGGATTTTCTCTGCCATTGGCCCTGTCTGATGCAGGAACACTCCTGTCCCCTGATGTTCAGGACAGAGACTCTTTCCAGAGGCAGCACTGGCACTGTGCCACAACCCAGGAATATTTCAGGCTCAAAGCAAGGTGAACTCCAGCCTTGGTGTGCCCGTGTCTGTCTGCACTTCACAACACAACTGCTGAGCTGAAATAAAGACACCAGGGAGAAATGTTTGGAAGCTCACAGGAGCTGGAGCTGGAAAAATACCTGGGACAAACAAGCCCCTGCAGTTTTATTCCCAGCCAGGGCCCCTGGGCAGGGGATGCAGCCTCGTGACTCTGCTCTTTCCTGCCCTGGCCTGTCATATTTTCTGTCATTGACTTCCAGTCTTTAAGCTGCTGTTAATTTAAAAAGCTCCCTTGTTCACCTCTGCTGGGGACTCAGAGCTTTTCTGGCTGAGATGAATTGAGTCCATGTCAGAGCAATAAAGTGCTGTGTCTGGCAGTGTTTTAACCAGCTCCTCCAATTCTGTTTTCCTGGTTGTACTGCAGTTGGATGCCATGGATCCAGGCCCTGCCTTCATTAAGTGCACACATGTATTAAATCCCCTTGATTTTTTCCCTGTTTGGTTTTTTTTTCCAAGCACCTGAGAAGTCTGGGGAATGTGAGAAGGCAGAAAAGACCTTTTGAATGCATTATAAATCCTATTTTAACTCAAGTAATTACAGCTACAGGGTAATTAAAATATTGGGGAGGAAAAGAAAACAATCCTCCCAAAGTGAAAGCCTGGTGAATTAATATATTGCATCTGCAGAGCTCTGAATCATCTCTTACCTGAAAAAAAAAAATGCTCCACAGTCTCCTTGCCAGGAACTATGACCCTCTGGAAAAGGTCTTTCCTTGTGAATCCTTTCCAGCTCAGGATATTCCATGATCTTTCAACTCCCTGGTCTTGGTGAGCCAGGGAAACATCTCCTGCTGCTGTGAACTCCTCTTCCCTTTCCTAAAGGTGAGAATAAACCCATTCAGATGGTGGCAACCACAAATCAAAGTGTCACAGCAGAAGAAAAACCCTCATTACGTAAAATATGTCATTTCCTATCGATTGGAAAGTTCCATCAGGGAGCAAAGAAAAATGTTGGGCTTGATTTCATGAACATGGAATTTTTTGCACTTACAAGCAGCAGAACAAGCCATTGTGCCTCCAAAACAAATGCAACTATTTTTCTGACCAGCTATAACTTAGCAATTTCAAGACTAATAAATTTTGCCAGGGGAAAACTAATATTACACGGAATATTCATCAGTCACAGAAAAGCCTCATTTATGTCAGAGAACGGAGGTGATACATCTGAAATAAATATACCTGTACAGGTCAATCAAATGCTTGCTTAGTGACAGGGAATATTCTCACTGAAGGGAAGGATGGATTTATCCCTGTCTTTATGTGAAGCAGGAATTACAAGGCACAGCATTGAAATTACAGGGGGAATTTCCAGGTTCCATCCTCTGGAGGTCAGGCAGGATGGGGATGATGATATTTCCTCCTGGCCTTAAAGAAATGCATCAGGGAAAGTACAATCAGAGCTTATGGGCCATTGAATCCCTGTGCTCTGGGATGATTTTTTAGTAGGATAAATGACATTATCTGCAAGAACAAATAAGCTGCGTTTTCCAGAGTCAGCAGTGGAGCCTGGAAATGGGAAAAGGATGAGGAAAGAATCCCAACCTGCTTAATTACCTCACAAATCAAACCCGTGAGCAATAACTCCTGTTTAGGGGAAATTCAGATGAGAAATATGATTCCTGCTCTCAGCAGGGAAAAGGCAGCACTTTGGAAAAAAAAAAGGGCTGTTTTTTTCCAAGTGATCCCAGTGCCAGGGCCTGACGTGCCAGAGCTCCTTGGGAAGGTCAAAGCTTTCCCATGTTTCAGCAGTTTTAGGCTGGACTTGAGCTGGAGTGGGTTGATGTCTTTCCATGGTTTATGGGCCATTTCATGGAAATCCAAATGTAAATGGGAAAAACGTCCTACAAATACATAACTCTTCTCTTTCTTTCCAGGAAAGCAGTTTCAGATTTTATTTATGGGGCAGCTGATGAAGTGTTTGTACACAAATAATACCTAAGTCAGCGTTACATGTATTAAACTTCCAGAATGTCCTACACAAAGAACCTTCTCCAGATATTTCTTCAGCAGGAGAACAAGTTTGTTTTACACAATTGGAGTATAATGAATCCTGCACAAATGCAGTGCCAAATTCCTCTGCTGCACTGACACAAGGGCCAACATATCATCTGATGGTCTGGGCTTTCCAGAGAGGATCTTGAAGGGTTGAGAACAATTCCATGGATCAAAAGAAAGATAAACCTAAATATTTGGATGTATGGGGGGGTTGTGTGTCTCTACATAAACACTTGGGTTTGGTTTGGGCTGTTCTCTCTTGCTTTGTGCCTGTAAAAACAAGGATGGGGATCCAAGTGCTGCCCATGGGATGGGGTGGGAGCAGGGCTGTGCAGTGGCAGCTCTCAGCTCACTTTGGCCTCACTTGAGGCTCTTTCCCCCCTCATTCTGAGCCCCACAGTTCCTTTCCTTGTCCTGGAGAGGGAAAACTGCTCTGTCTTGGTTGGCACAAGGATTTGCCCCTGGGGCAGGAGAGGCCTGAGGCCTGACCATGGCAGTGGTTCCTTCCCAGAATCCCGGAATATGCCAAATTGGAAGGGCTCCACCAGGATCATGAAGCCCAACCCTCAGCCCTTCAGAGTCCCCCCTGTCCCAGAGGATCATCCCACCCCTCCTGGAGCTCTGGCAGCCTTGGGGCTGTGCCCACTGCCCTGGGGAGCCTGGGCAGTGCCCACCCACCCTGTGGGCAAAGAA
>WEIV01007651.1:6818-40104 GCA_013390005.1 Calyptomena viridis | reverse complement strand
TTCCAGCCTCTCATTACCAGTCTGTCCCTACAGCAGAGCTGCCCCATCCCAGGTGCAGAATCCAGCGCTTCCCCATGCTGAAATTCCTGTGGCTGGTGATTCCCTATCCCTCTGACTCGTTGAGGTCTCTCTGCAGGGAGCCAACAGCTCCTCCCTGTTTTGTATCACCTGCAGACTCGCTCAGTGTCCCTTCCAGTGCTGCATCCAGGGGGATGTGATCCAGGGGGATGTGATCCAGGCAAACCCAGGGGCAGAGCTGGAGCTGGGTTTGTGCAGAGAGATGAGTGGGGGAGGCTGAAGGAGAGAGATCTGAAGGCTGAAGGACGGGGTGAAATCCCTTCACCGTGGTGAGTGCTGCAAGGGTGAAGCCACTTTCCACTTTTCCCTTGGTGTTATTAGAGGGTTCAAGTGGAATTTAATTGGAGCTTTGGCCTCCAGGCGCCCTCAGTGTGGGAGAGGGAGAGCAGAGTGAGGGCTGAGCCAGTGAACTGCAGCCTCTCACCTTCCCCGTCCTCTCCCAAGCAAACAAACACTGCACTAATTAAGTGCAGACCCAGAGTGATGAGCGGTGCCGGGAGACATCACCCGGGAGACAGGAGGCAGGGAAAGGAGGAGGCTCAAAAAGCCAAACCAGGAAAATAATCAACTCTTCCTGGGCAGGAGGATGCAAAAGGAATCTGGGCTCTAAATTCCTCATTTTTAGAATTGTAGGATCAGAATTGTTTATGTTGGAAAAGCCCTGTGAGATCATCGAGTCCAACCATTCCCAGCAGTGCCAAGGCCACCACTGACCCCTGTCCCCAAGTGCCACATCCACGTGGGTTTTAGACCCCTCCAGGGCTGGGGACTCCAGCACTCTGACTCAGCCACCACTGCTCGTCATCTGTGGGAAGGCTGAGCTGGAGGAGGGAATTACCCCCGGGAAGGATTCCCTGCACTTGGCACTGCCAACATCTGACCTGCTCAGTTACCTCACCAGGGAACAATCCTGGGAATAGGGATTCAATCACAGCTGCTGTCGATTGAGTGCTGGTCCCCAGCTTGGTTTTGGAGCAGTTCCACTGGGTTTTCCTCACAGGAAACTCCTGTTCAAGGAACTCTCCTGTTCAAGGAACAGCTCCCATCACACTGCAGAGAGTGAGGGTTAAATTGGAGTGACATGGGCAGCTCCCCATCACCTGCCAGCAGTGCCAAGGGACGCTCTGGGACACGACTTTGCTGCTGGCACTGCAGGGTGGTGGCCCTGGGATGGAATTCCTGCATCCTGCTCCCAGGCTGAGCCAAGTGCCTGGCTCACCCTGCCAGATCTGCACACCCAGTTCTTTCCCTCTGGGCTTCCTTCAGCTGAGGAATTGCTTTGTGAGGGTTTGGCATCTGCTGCTGCACCAAGAGAGGCTGAGGTGCCACCAGGACCTCCTGTTCCCATTCCTGTTCCATGTGCCAACCCTGATCCGGTGCCTCAGTTGCTCCATCTGGGAAATGGAGTGAAGTGTTATGTTCCTCCAGAACTTTCTGGGAGATGTAGCCATGAAAAGTGTGACGTGGGAACTGCTGTTCTAGGTCAGGCCTAGATTAGGTTGGGAATCTGTTCCCTGCTCCCGGGATTCCAACCATCTGAAAGCACAGCCAAGGAAAGCTCTCCTGGCACAACAAATGTCCCTAAACTGAAGGGTTTCTCTGGACTTTATCCTTGCAGGACACTCCAGGCCCACCCAGCACAGGGTATTTCTCCTGCATGTCCATGTGCCTGTTCCCAGATGTACAAGGAGATGCTGAAGCCACACACAACCCACGTGTGACACCGAGTCCTGCCCGGGGTGGAGAAACACCTCGGGATGGTCTGATGAGAAGGGAATGTTCACCAGGACCTGGAGGGACAGGACAAGGGGGAGTGGCTGTAAACTGAAGGGGGGCAGAAGGATATTGGGAAAAAATCCTTCCCTGTGAGGGTGGGGAGATCCTGGCACAGATTCCCAGAGAAGCTGTGGCTGCTCCATCCCTGGAATGTCCAAGGCCAGGTTGGAGCAACCTGGGAGAGTGGGAGGTGTCCCTGCCCATGGCAGGGGTGGCACTGGATGGGCTTTAAGGTCCCTTCCAAACCAAAACATCTTCTGTGGTTCTATGCCCTGTTCCATGAGCTTCCCAGTCAGTGCAGTGGGATCTCTGGTGTTCCCTGTCTCACAGGGGTGAGGATACATTAACCCATATTTTCCAAAACCTAGAAACTAAATGATTCCTAAACCCTGTAATGTCTCAGCTGGGCAAAGTTTTTATAAAGCTTTGCAATTCTGACATTTTTTTTCTGTTTCTTGAACTCATCAGTTCTCCAGGATCCCTCAGCCAAAGATTTTTACAGAATATCTGACTATTGGAGCTCTTATTTTTACTCCTGAATTTTCAGTCATGAAATGAATTCCAAGGCCAGCAGGACCTGGTGAAAAATGCCATTAGACCCCTCTGGGCTTGTTTTTCTGTGGAGACTTCCATGGTCTAATATTTTCCAAGATAAACCCCCAAAGCTATGAGAGGAGAGGAATGATGCATTTAGGAGACTTGGTGGGAAATACAGGAGTGTTGTGCTGTGACAGGACTATAGACCAGGCATTGCAAGATTCCAGGTACCTGCAGGATCCCTTTGATCTTGCTTTTTTTTTCAGCTGTTCTTTCAAAAGTCTCTCTTTTGGCATTGCTTCCAACACTCCTGAACTTCCAGGGAAGTTTTCCCAGGGCTGTGCTGCCCACTGGGGCTGGAAGGCAGCAGTAAATCTGCCTTGATTTAAGTTTCCCAAATGTTAATTAAGGTGTGGAGTGTTAAAATCCAAGGAGTGACTGCTGAGAGGGACTCACAACCCTCTGTCCTGGTTATCCATTGAATCCCAGACTGGTTTGGGTTGGGAGGGACTTTAAAGTCCATTCACTTTCCAATATCCCAGATCATTCACTTTCCAATATCCCAGATTCCAGGGATGGAGCAGCCACAGTTTCTCTGGGAAACCTGTGCCAGGGCCTCCCCACCCTCCCAGGGCAGAATTCCCAAGCTCGTGGAGCGTGTCCTGAGTAAATTCCTGTCCCTGAGTGCAGGCTGAGGGGGGATCTGTGTGTCAGTGGCTGCTGCACTGTCAGGAGAAAGGAGCAGAACAGCTTTTCCAAACACATATGCCTGTCTTTGAGCTCCTTAAAGTAAAAATCTCTCCTGTCCATCCCCATTGGAGTCCAGTCCAGGTGCCCTGTGTTTGTACCAGGCAGAAATAATGTCAAAGCAACAACAAAGTCTCTGCCACACAGGTTCTGCCTCTTGTCCCACCCAGACATTCTGCAGAGGAATTTCATACCCAGGGCAGCCCTGGAAATCACTGACAGTTCCCTGGGAGCAATGGAGAAATGGGATTGAGGTGGGAGCAGCTGAAATGTGTCCCAGGCTGCAGATCCTGAAGGGCAGGTCTGGGATCTGCACCAGGAACAACCCAAGACTTTGTTCTCTGGGTGCATCTGTTGTTCCAACTGGCAACAGCCAGAGCTGCCAAATCCACCCCACTGTCCTCCTGCCACTGTGGGAAAGCCAGAGGATTCCCAGGATAAGGTTTAGAAGGCCCACAGGGGGTGTCTCCAGCCCAGAGAAGCTTCATCCAGGGTTTATCATGAGAATTCCAATGTGTTGTGGAGTTTGGAAGGAGCTTTGGATACAGGAAAATAGTTTGGCAATGAACTTCCTGCAAAATGCACATTATTGGGCTATTGGGAATTCCACAGGTGAGTTGTGGTGCAGGAGGTCAAGGGACAACTGCTTTCCTGTCTCTGGAATTTTGTGTTTGGAGTTCCCCTGGAGTTCATTCAGTCCCCTCTGGCCAAGTGCCACCACAAAATCCTTGCTGACATTTCCATTTCCATTTCCACTTCCATTTCCATTTCCATTTCCACTTCCATTTCCATTTCCATTTCCATTTCCATTTCCACTTCCATTTCCATCACCATCTCCATCTCCAGCAGCCTGTGCTGGCAGCAGACCCTCTGATTTCCTCCCACTCAAATTTTAAAAACTTTGGCAAAAACTTTATGCAAGCAAAAAACAACCCCCAAAAAACAGGGAAAAAAAAAAGAAACAACTTTGTGCAAATAATTTGATCTTTTGCTGACCAAGAAAACACAATCTGGCAGAAACTTCGCTGAAATAATGGATATAACAAATCCCAAGGATTTTGGCTGTTCCAACCAAGGCAGGGGGTTGGAATCCGATGATCCTTAAGCTCCATTCCAACACCAACCACTCTGGGATTCTGTGATTATTTGTTGTTCTCAGCCAGCACCTCCTGCAGATGGAAAACAAGCCAAGAGGGAATGAAAACTGAGTGGGAAGAGCCTTTTCTGTGTATCACCTTCAATAATTGCTCACCCAGAGCTGTAGGAAGGGCCCTGGAACATCTGTGGAAGCTGCTGAACAGATTGGAATGTGTCTGTTCACCACCACCCCCCATGGCTTGTACCACTGCCAGAGAGACTTTCCTGGAACCCCAACCCTATTTCTCCAATCCTCCCTCCAATGTCCTAAACCCCCCCTCCAATGGGTGATTTTGGCTCCTGTCCCATCCCCTGGACCACACAAGGCACCCCCAGGCTGCTGTGAGTGACCCCCATGTCCTTTGCCATGGGATGAACTGTGTCCTGGAGTTCCTGCCAGGAGAATCCAGGTGACTGGAGGACACTGGGATGAAGTTTCTCAGTGTCCAAGCAGTGAAATCCACCTCCTGCCACTTGAGGGGGGCAGGGGGGTGTCGTGGTCTCCTGATATAACCAGGGGTTGTGATGGTTTGTTTGATCTCAGAGTGCAAAAGGCACAAGGGATTTCAATTTTAATCAAAAAGGTACACTTTTATTGAGTGGTACCACAGCATGATAATGTGATAGAAGAGAGAGAGATCAAGAAAATAAAGGAGAGAAAGAAAAGGAGAAGAGGGGGACAATAGTTACCCACAGATGAGACGAGTCCTCGTGGTCCTCTGGCCAATAGATCTGTCTTCTTCCATCGGGGAGATCTCAAATTTTGGTTAACTTTGAAGTCTCTTGTAGTCTTTTCAAAGCCAACAGGCAGCTGTCCAAGGGGTGGGGAAATCATGTAACCACGGCAGATTTATTGTCCATGGTCAGGGAACACAGGGACACAACAGGCCCTGCTCTCCTTTGGACGCAGCCACCGCTCCCCCAAACTGGTTTTCCCCAGGAATGCTCTGTTGTGTTGTCACAGTTTGGGTCCAGCACACACCCCCCCACAGAGAGCACTTGGCAAACATCCTCCTCAGCCAGGCCACAACCCCTGTGCCTGAATTTGGGGGTTTAGGGTCTCAGTCTCAGTCTCTGTCCCATCCCTGATGAGGGTTGTGAGGCAAAACAAGAGGTGTTGGGCCCGTGGTGCCCAGGGGTGTGAACAGCAGAGCCAGAGCAGCCACAGCAGCCCCACCTTCTCCTCCCTGCACAGGCTCAGCTCAGCTCCAGTGGTGGAAGCAGAGTGTGACTAATCCCCCCTGGCTGGAAAAGGAGCCAGCTGAGGTGTCCAGCCACGTTTTGCAGCTGACTCAGGGTGGGATTGAGCTCCAGTGTCTCCCACAGTCGAGGTCAGTTCTGTGCTCACACGTCAGCGTTTCTTTGTCAGAGCTCTGCTCTGAGGGTTCCACTTCAAACAGCCCTGAGTTGAAATGAAATCCCCCACATTCCAGCACGAGCCAGACCAAAATCCCACCCCCTTTGGACTCTGCTGTGCTGTCACAGCAACACAGCCCTCACTTTGGGCATCTGTGTCTCTGAACATGGAAAAAGCTCTGGCAGGAAGGAAATATTCCCTGAGTATGAGGATACAGGGAGAGGTGATGTTGCTGTTGCCTTGGCAACCATCTCCATCTGGTAGGAATCTGAAGCAGGCAGCCTGACCCCTGGCAAAAAATGTTTGAACATTTAATGACTTAAAGAACAGAATAATCCTTGGCTCTTAGCAAAGGGAGAGGCCTGGAGCTCCACTTGAGCATCACTTGTACCACAGTGGGGTGAAGTCAGTGTGGTCTCCTGCCACAGGACTGAACTCTGGCAAAGAAGGTGCCACCAAATCCCATGCAAGACACTGTTGGGAAAGAAAATGGGCCTGATTTTCCACTTGGGCCAAATTTCGGTTGTTTTAACTCCACGGAGAATTTCCCTCCAAAAGGAGACAAGGTGGTTTAGGTTGTTGGCAATGAAATATCAGCTGTTATATAACAGTCAGAGGTTTAATTCCACAGAAAGGGAGGTGAAATCCCACTTGAATTTAATCTAATAATGTATTTTAATTTTTTTATTATTATTATTTCATTGTGTGCTTTGGTGTGGCTGATTAATTCCTAGAATCCCAGAAGGGTTTGAGTTCTAAAGGACCTTAAAGCCCATCCAGTGGCACCCCTGCCATGGGCAGGGACACCTCCCACTGTCCCAGGTTGGTCCAACCTGGCCTTGGACACTTCCAGGGATGGGGCAGCCACAGCTTCTCTGGACAATCACTCAGCTCTGAATTACTCCTTTTATGCTATCCATAGAATTTTAAATTTTTGACCACAAATAGCAGGAAAATGTCCACAACAAGCCTCATTCTCTCCTGGAATTTAGATTTTGTGCTGCACTTTAAAGTTATCTCTACATTCTCCGTTAGTATTTCTATAAAAGAGAACAATCAGATAAAAATCCAGATCCCTGGAAGATTTTGTGACATGAAAAACCTTTGTAAAAAATATGGAGTTCTTATTTTGTTTTTGAAAACGGGACTCAGTGCAGTACAGGCTTCATATTTATCCAAGGATCATAAAATTGAGATTTCTTTGCAGGAAGCAAATACAGTGTGTGGGGATGGATCAAAGGGAGCTGAAGAGAGATAAATTAACTAAAAGCCTGGATCTTGTGTGTCTATAAAGCTCTTTAATTGAAAAGAGAACCTTCTCTGTCTCAGTTCTTTTTACTAAACCTCTCCTTGGAAGAAGTTTTTGGTCCAAGTGGTGAAATATTGCTGTGCCTGTATCACTAATATTGGAGAGAATCCCAGAATTACTGAGGTTGGAAAAGACCTCCAAGATCACCAGGTCCAACCATGTGAGGCTTGAACTGGGAAGGGACAAACCACATCCCAAACTCCCAATATTCCAAGGATTTTTGTGTTCTTGATGCATCCAGAGCAGAGTCTCCCACATCCCACTCAGGAGCTCAGGCTGTTCATCATTCCAGGATGGATTGGTCTTTTCCTGTTCTTAATGAAACTTTCCCAAACCTTCTGACTGCTCTGATGCAAACTGAAAACAAATGTGCAAACCTCCAACAGTCTCCCAATCCATCTTTTCCAGCCATTCTTGGAGTGTGTCATTAATCTTCCCAGTGGGATCCCTGCGTTTCCCACCAGGGATTTGCTTCTTGTTTTCTTTGGATCTCTGAGTCTTCCACCCTTTTCCTGGCTCTTCCCAAGGCCCTGCTGCTGCTCTTTGAGTCCTGCCTGCCCCATTCCTGGGATAACCCTTCACCCTGTGGTGTTTAAGGATGGCACCTGGAATGTCCCTTTCCCAAATTTCACCAGCCTCATGTTTTTACATCCCTGTTCCTCCAGGATTGCTGGATTTTGCATCCTAAGACTCCCCATTCCCAGTTGGACACTGTTCCCTGCCAGTCCATCCTGCTTTGGGGAAAGGCTCTCACTCACCAGTCCAGGGATTCTCCCACATTTCTACAAGACCAGACAACACATCCTCGTGGCAATTAAATGCTGGAATTCCTGGTAGAGCCGTGCTCTTTGTCTGGAGGGAGTAGAAATATGTGGATATAACAGGAATTAACTGCATTAGTCTGGCTCCATGGTTACTAAGAAACAGGGATGCAGGTTCACTGGAGTTACTTCATTCCCACACAAGAAAGGGATGCTGGAGCTGAAAGAGAAATTTATTTCTTTAAAAAGATTCTGTTTGTATAACACAAGAGGCAGCACCTCAATTTACCTGCACTGTCCTGGTTCTCTGCACACTGTCCTTGCAGCAAAAGGTGATGTGCACCTTTGGCTACTCCATTAATATTTCTCTCTTCTTTTGCATTAAACCACGTTGCCTTCAGCAGATTGTGTTTATCCTCAGTAGGGAAAAATAAGGGAAAGGAATTGCTCCAGATGAAGCAAAAATTTTCACTTGTTTTGCAACTGAACTTCAGAAAATCAACAGGACAAGTCAGAGACAGAAGCAAAGGTGAGGGTCAGGTTTGGCAAACTCAGGTTTGTGCTTAAAAGGGCTGAGGACTTTTCCATGGGATCACTGAGGTTGGAAAAGACCTCCAGGATGACTGAGTCCAACTTGTGCCCCATCCCCACCTCATCCCCAGCCCAGAGCACCGAGTGCCACATCCATCCTTCCTTGGACACCTCCAGGGATGGGGATCCACCACCTCCCTGGGCAGATCCAAGGCCTGACCACCCTTTCCATAAGGAAATTCCTCTTCATGTCCAACCTGAGCCTCCCCAGCACAGCCTGAGGCCGTTCCCTCTCCTCCCATCCCTTGTTCCCTGGGAGCAGAGCCTGATCCCACCTGGCTCCCCCCTCCTGGCAGGGATTGCAGAGAATTCCAGGTGCCCCCTGAGCCTCCTTTTCTCCAGGCTGAGCCCCCCCAGCTCCCTCAGCTGCTCCTGGTTTTCCAGCCCCTTCCCAGCTCCATTCCCTTCCCTTCCCAAGCCTTTCCATCCCTAACCCACCCTCCTGGGACAGCTGGGATTTGGGCAGACCCTTAACACAGCTGCCCTCCCAAGGGAAGCTCCAGCCCCCCCAGGGGCTGCTCCTCCTGCTGTCCCTTGATTTCCCTCCCCAGCTGCCTGGGGAACATCCCATTCCCTCCAATCCACCCAGGGAAGGTGGGCACCAGCACGAGCAGCCAAAAGGTTCCCTGAGGGAAGGTTTTCCCACCACAAACCCACTCGTGGAGGCTCCTCCTGTCCCTGTTACTCATCCCTGCCCACCCACTGCTGCTCATCCCATCCTGCCTCACATTCCCACTGCTGCTCCCGAGCCCTGGCAGAGCTTCATCCCACTCAGCTCCTCGTGTTTGATTCCCCTCTCCAGAAGGGAACATTCCTTCAGTTCAGCCCAGCAACAATTTAAACCCCAAAGGGCTGAATTAGTTGCAGGAGCAGAATGTGATGGAATAAAAGCTTCTTTAATTGGTTTTGCTCTGCTGTTGAGGGCAGAGCGTGGCTTTGGGGGCACTTTTAGGTGCCACATTTCAAACTTGGCTTAAAAATCCTAAATTGTGACTCCCCTGGGGGAGAGCAGAGGGTTGCAAGCCCTGGGAGGAGAGTGAGGTCTGAGTCTCCTGAAATACATCAGTTATGGAAAATTATGGATGCAGAGAAGAGTTAGGATTTCACTGTGCTCCTCTCAGGGACTGACAGCTCTCAGACACTGGGATGTTTGGGATAATTTCAACTCACTGGGAGTCTGATTTCTATTGGAAAACTGTCTTTTTTCACTTTTCCCTTTCAAATCTCTCCAAGTGATTTTCATTAAAATAATAAATAAATCAACAGTTTGTGGGGGTGTTTATATTTTTACCAAAACCTGCACTGACCTTTTGGTTTCCTCTTCTCTCTGGTTCCCTACGAGAATCTAAAAGGTTTTATTTTGACTTTTGCTACAACAACTTCCATTCTACTAAACCATGGATGTTGCTACTGATGCTGCAGAGTCACTGGGAGTATTTACAACATAAACCAACACTTCGAGATGGAAACATTACCCTGAAACTTTCCTTTTTAAACAAACTTTCAGATGACCCCAAAATATTTACATAGTTCTAACTGTTTTTGCAGGAAATGAGAAATATTGATGATTTTTTTTGGAAGGTTGTTTTCATCCCGAGTTGCAACAAAGATCAATTACTCCTGAAAATATTAGTGTTTCTGGTCATCCTTGTTGTCTTCCCTTGGTGAAGAGAAGCCTGGAGAAGAGGAGGCTCTGGAGTGACCTAATTGTGGAGTTGTTCAAGATTTGGAGAGGGCTTGGAGAGGGCAGGGATAGGTGGGATATTGGGAAGGAATTCCTGGCTGGGAGGGTGGGGAGGCCCTGGCACAGGGTGCCCAGAGAAGCTGTGGCTGCTCCATCCCTGGAAGTGTCCAAGGCCACGTTGGAGCCACCTGGGACAGTGGGAGGTGTCCCTGCCCATGGCAGGGGTGGGATGAATTTAAAATCCCTTCCATCCCAATCCATTCTGGAATTCCATGACACCAAACACCCCATGTTTTCTCACACTGCTTTCCCAAGTGTTCATGTTGCTGATTACCTGGTACAACCCAACCTGCCCAGGGTGTCTCACATTTCCAGGAGCACCATCCCTGCCCTCCCTCCCAGCAGGACACTGGGATGGCAGGAAGGAGCTCATGGATTGTCTCTTTTTCCTCTTTGGAGACTGAAACAGTCACACAAATCCCTGGGTCAGGAACAGATGAGCATTTGGGAACCACGCAAAGGTTTTTCCTGTGCTGGGCACGACAGACAAATACAAAACCTGTTGTTTTGTGTCCTGGAAATTGTAATTACCTATTCAGAAGAGTGATTACAGCACTCCCAATATTTGCTCTGGAATTAAAGCCCTTGCAGGGCTGGGAATGGTGCACAAGCTCTGGGAAATAACATCAACTTGAAAATTGCATCACTTGCTACAAAGGCAAGAGCAAGAACAGGAGGCAGAGACCCCAATTCAGATTTCAGTGGAATTCACCTTCTTTAATGATTTTATGGATCTGCTCTTTGCTGTTCCTTCCTCTCCCTGGATTCTGGGCCATTTTTGTTGCTTCCAGGTCAGTGTTGCTTCATCCAAGAGTGGGAGATGTGTCAGCTGGATGAAGGGATGTGGAAGCAGCACTACAGCCCTCCCACCTCTCTGGGAGCCCAGTCCAACTCCCAGCTGGAACCACAGAATCCCAGGGTGGTTTGGGATGGAAGGGACCTTCAAAACCACCCAGTTCCAACCCCAACACCTCCCACTATCCCAGGTTGCTCCAACCTGACCCTGGACACTTCCAGGGATGGAGCAGCCACAGCTTCTCTGGGAATCTGTGCCAGGGCCTCCCCACCCTCCCAGGGAAGTTTTCCTTCCCAATATCCCATCTAACCCTGCTCTCCTTCAGCTTCAGACCATTCCCCTTGTCCTTTCACTGTATGTCCTTGTCCAACGTCCCTCTCCAGCCTGTTTTTGACCCCCTATTATGTCCTGGAAGGCTGAAATTCCTCCACATTCCCCCACTACATTCCAGTCCAGTCACTGGAGCCGTGGATCCCACCTTGTAACCACCTCTGCATTTCAGTTTTGCCCTGCTCTGTTGTCAACTCCTTCCTCAAATCCAAAATTCATTTGGAGAGAATGTGGGAGAGAGCAAAGAAACCCTTTGCTCCCTTTGCTCCTGTTCTTAAAAAAGTCTCTTGACATTTTCCTTCTCCTCAAACGCTTGGCAGAAATCCTGTGCAGACATTCCAAGTATTGCCAGCAGCTCCAGGGAGCAGGACAAGGATTTATTCCAAGTGGAATTGCCTGCTTTCCTTGCCCTTCTGGAGGGGAATCCATGAGGAATGGCTGGGAGTGGCTCGGGAATGGCTCAGTACTGTCCATCAGGGGGTTATTGGCCATGGAATGGATGCGGTGGAAATGGTCCCACATTTGCTGGTGTCACATCTCCAGCTCACACAGCACATGTAAAACCAGCAGCTTTTAATCACTTTAAAGCTTTTATGCTAATAAATGATGGCTGCTTTATACTTGACACCTCAGGAATCCTCTAGGAGTGCCTGGAGAGACAGGAAAACACACTTGGGGAACAGCACAACACCAGGAATGGCACCTCCAGGGTCCTGCCTTTCACTTAATAATTAATATAATTAATATCCATTCTCTGCTGCCTCAGTTTCCCCATCTGAACATTGATTATTCCTGACCAGGCAATGAGATATTTTGCTTATGGAGCTGGGAATGGTGCTGATGTTTTCCTTTAGGATCTTCCTGGGTGCTGAGATCCTGCAGAGCTGCCGGGATCAACTCCAATCAACATTGTTAATTGTTTTTTTCTAGGAGTTTTGGTGCTTTCAAATTTTTTTGTTGAGCAGTGAACATCTGAGGTACACTGAAATAACCAAATAAAACAGAGGAAGGGCAGCTGGAATGGTCAATTAACTCATCCAGGGTGATTAATTGAAGTCCAGTGGAAATCCTGTCAGTCCAATTAACTGAAACACCTCATATTTGATTTGATATCAAAGCTCATATTTGCTTTCCCCCTCCTCCCTCGGCCTTCCCACCAAGTCTCTAACAGCACACAGGTAAAGGAGAGCAGACTCTGTCCATCCCTGCTGGTTTCCCGGTGCTGGAGGCTCTGGAATGTGCCTGGAATGACTCTGGAAGTGTCGCTGCTGCTCCTTAAACGACCAAGCCCAGCGAGCAGGAGGTGCCTCCCCTTGTTCCCCTGGATCCCGGGGGTTCTCCAGGGGGAGCATCAGCCCCTGGAGGGAATGGGAGTGATTTTGGGCTCATCAGCCCTCCCACACTCCCGGGAATTCGGGCTGCGCAAGGGAAGTTGTCACCATGGACACCAAAGCAGGGAGGACTAATGAGGAAATATCCACGGGTAAAATGTCAGTGGCTGGGAAGGAAAGGGCTGTGATCCCTAAAAAGCAGAGCAGTGACTCAGCTCCTGGGGAAGGGGGGATCCCTGGCTGTGGGGAGGCTCTGGCTGCACATTCCAAGGGGGAATTGGTGTCTTTCCTCATTATTAACAGCACTGCTGTGTCCAGGGAGTGGAGGTGGTGGATAAACAGAAAAGAACAGTGTCAGGTCCTTCCAGTTTGGTGTCTCAGAACTGATGTGGCCTGAGGTTGTGCCAGGGCAGGGGGAGGTTGGAGCTCAGGGAAAGGTTCTTTATGCAGAGGGTGGGTGGGCACTGCCCAGGCTCCCCAGGGTTTGGGCACAGCCCCAAGGCTGCCAGAGCTCCAGGAGGGTTTGGCCAACACTCAGGGACAGGGGGGGATTGTTGGGGTGTCTTGGGCAGGGCCAGGGGTTGGACTGGATGATCCCAGTGGGTCCCTTCCAGCTCAGGACATTCCATGATTCTGTGATTCCAGGCTGAGGAAGACTGAGCTGAGATCCCTGGACACCAGACTGCTGAGTCCCAACACACTCAGTGCCAAATTCTTCCCACAAGGAGTGATTTCCATTGGAATGGGCTGCCCAGGGAGGTGGTGGAGCCCTCCCTGGAAGTGTTTAAAACAAGCCTGGATGTGGCACTGAGTGCCAGGGTTTGGTTGGTGAGGTGGTGTTGGGTCATAGGTTGGTTTGATGATGCCAAAGGTCTTTTCCAACCTCCTTAATCCTGGGATTCAGTGGAAGCTGTTGCTCAGGGCAGGGCACAGAGCCATGCCCAGGGGAGGGGTGCTGGGGATGGGCCTGCAGTGCCAGGGGAAGGTTGTCCTGTCCATTCCTGCATTTCTTGCTGCCCAGTCACACAGCCCTGGTGGCTCCTGGGGAGTTAAAGCACAGAATTACAGAGGGATTTAGGTTGGAAAAGCCCTCTGAGATCGTGGAGTCCAACCATTAACCCAGGATTGTGGAGTCCAACCATTAACCCAGGATTGTGGAGTCCATCACTGCCTCATAACCCCAGGTGCCACATCCACAGGGATTTCAAACCCCTCCAGGGATGGGGATCCAAACCTGCCTGGGCAGCCCCTGCCAAGGCCTGACCCCCCTTTCCATAAGGAAATTCCTCCTCCTGTCCAACCTGAGCCTCCCCTGGCCCAGCCTGAGGCCGTTCCCTCTCCTCCCATCCCTTGTTCCCTGGGAGCAGAGCCTGAGCCCACCTGGCTCCCCCCTCCTGGCAGGGATTGCAGAGAATTCCAGGCGCCCCCTGAGCCTCCTTTTCTCCAGGCTGAGCCCCCCCAGCCCCCTCAGCTGCTCCTGGTTTTCCAGCCCCTTCCCAGCTCCATCCCCTTCCCTTCCCAAGCCTCTCCATCCCTAACCCACCCTCCCGGGACAGCTGGGATTTGGGAGGGCACTCACACAACTGCTCTCCCCAAAACTACCACAGCCCTTGGGAGTCAGCCCATTTATCATTCCAGAGGGGAATTTTCTCATCAGTTTTCAAATGAGGACTCCTGAAATCCCAGGGTAATCAGACACTGATTTACTGCTGGGCTTTGCTGGGGAATTTGCAAAGCTGCAGCCACAGGCTCTGTGGTCTGGAGTTCTAATAAATGTGATTACAGAGCATTCAGGGGGTTGGCAGGTGGGAAGGAGAACTTCAACAGACCCAAGGAACTGGGAGAGGGGGAAAGGGAAACAAATAATTCACCACCTCAAGCAATTTTTGCTTGTATTTGTGGCAGGCTTAAACAGGTACTTTACAAACAGACTTTAATGTCTCTCTGCTTCTCTCAGAATGTTTAAATGGGCTTAATTTAAAAAAATTGTCAGTGTCACATTGAGATCTGTCTCTGTGTTCAAGGAAAGTCCCAGGGAGGGGTTTCCTGTGCCATGAGAGGTGGTTGAGTGGAGCTGGGAAGGATTGAAGACTCGTCATGGAAGGTGAGGGAACTTGGAGGGGGGACTTCCTGAAGGTGATTAAACTTGTGATGCTTTCCCCATGTCAGGAGTGACAGGGAAGGTGCTCCAAGAAATGGAAAAGAAATGGAAAACCATGAGAACATCACATTGGGGGGTTTTACTGCCAAGGGGAAAAGCAAATGGGCACTTTGGAGGTGATGGGGAAAACCTTTCCAGAAGCCTCCAGGACGACAATGGACCTTTTTGAACTTAGAGAACAGAGAGGAAAAGTAAAATAAAAAGAAAAGAAGGGTTTGTTTGAGCTTTAGGGAAGTAAATGTGTTTTCCAGTTCCCAGTGAGGTCTCCTGTCCATGTGAGTTGGTGGGTTGCCCCTCCCTGCTCCTCTGAGTCGGGGTGACTGTCACCTCTGGTGACTTTTTTCCCTGAAATGACTCAAACTCTGTCCCACACTCTCCCTCCCAACCTTCCTGTGGGACACTGGGAAGGGGACACAGGGGCAGAAAGAGTTGTAACAGAGGGGAGGGACAATGTGAGGCCCCACAGCCATGGTCACAGACCCTGTGAGATGGTGAGAGGCCACTTGACCAGGGAACCTCCAGGGCTGTGTCCAGTTTGGGTCCTTCAGGACAAGGACATGGAGGGGCTGGAGGGTGTCCAGGGAAGGGAATGGAGCTGGGAAGGGGCTGGAGCAGCAGGAGCAGCTGAGGGAGCTGGGGGGGCTCAGCCTGGAGAAAAGGAGGCTCAGGGGGCACCTGGAATTCTCTGCAATCCCTGCCAGGAGGGGGGAGCCAGGTGGGATCAGGCTCTGCTCCCAGGGAACAAGGGATGGGAGGAGAGGGAACGGCCTCAGGCTGTGCTGGGGAGGTTCAGGTTGGACATGAGGAGGAATTTCCTTATGGAAAGGGTGGTCAGGCCTTGGCAGGGGCTGCCCAGGGAGGGTTGGATCCCCATCCCTGGAGGTGTCCAAGGAAGGACTGGACGTGGCACTCAGTGCTCTGGGCTGGGGACAAGGTGGGGACCAGGCACAGCTTGGACTCCATGACCTTGGAGAGCTTTTCCAGCCTAAACAATCCTGTGATTCCACCTGGAATTCTACACAGAATCACAGAATCCCTGAGTTTGGAAAAGGCCTCCAAGATCCCCGTGTCCAACCTTTGAGTGAATCCCATTATCCCACTAAACCAGACTGTGAAGTGCCACACGTGCTCCAGACACCCCCAGGGGACACATTTTGCAGCCTGACAGACACACACGACAAAACAAACCCAAATTGTTTTATTTTCCTCAATCTATTGCTTTCAAACCCTCCAAGTGCTCATCCCACTGTTGAGCAGTGGCAGCAGAATTGGTTATTTCCACTCAGCCCCTGCTGTTGACATTTGATCATTTAATTACATTAATAAAAAAAGATTTCACCCCCCTTTAATTTCAGGGGATTTTCAGATTGGTGCTACAGATGCAGATATTAAATATATATATCTATACACACACATATATGTGTATATGTATTAAATATATATATATTTATTTATATATATGTATACGTATATTATATATCTGTATTAAATATATATTAAATATCTATTAAATCAATCCTGGGCATTCTCAGAGGCAGGAACACTCTGAAATAACTCTGGAACCACTGTCTGGTTGTTGCTGTCGGGTGTTATGGTGATTATTCTTTAGAAAAGACTAAAGCAGTGAGTAGGAAGTTGGTTTGCACTGTGTTATAATTAATGCAGAACAAATCTGGCTGTAATCAGGATGTTTTGATTGCAGTCTAGTGGGATTTCTGGATGTCCTTTTTAGCCATGACATCATGCAAATCTCATTTTGACACCATTAGAAGTGAAAAATTAAGGAAGAAACTGAGGATGTTGGAAGTACTTGGATAGAACTAAACCCCTCTTGGTCCATCCCAGCTCCCAGGCAGAGGAGACACTTTAGGGGATGGATTTTTATACTTATTAAATTCACATTCAGGACCATGATGAGTTTTTTCCCTCTCAGCATTTCTAGCACAAAATTCTGAGACACATTGTCAGTGTCAGAAAATTATCAGGGCTCTGTAGAATGAGCCAAACCATCCTTTGGTGCTTTAAAATCTCCTGGAAAAGCCAACCTAGAAGGGGTTGCTTTGGGATATTTCTCACATTCCTCATTATCAGTGTTGCAAAGGAATGAAGGGTCCAAATTATCAGCAAAAGTGGTTTGAAAGAGGCTCAGTTTTGACATGGGAAGGCAGGTTAATTAATCAGTGCAGTGACAAGAAAAGAGAGGGTTTGGCTTTCGTTGGAAAACATATTTTCAAACACAGCAGAGTTGGGCTCAGCTGAGCATTTTTTTGTTTTATCTTCACCAAGATCCACTTTTCAAGTAAATCCTGGCTGGAAGTTTGGTGGGAAGGGAGTGGACAGAACTGAGCAGCAGGTTTTTTTGTGAAATATTTAAAGACAAGGACACCCAAACTCACCTTGGTGGTGAGAAGGAAATGGTTCCATCATTGTGATGGAATTCCAGAGTGATCCGGGTTGGAAGGGAATACAATGATTATAACTCTTAATATTAAATGGAAAATATAATATTACAAGGGGAGAGTGTGAACTCCTGGAATTCAGCAACACTTGGAGAAGGAATTCCAGAATCCCAGGATGGTTTGAGTTGGAAAAGACCTTAAAGTTCATCCAATTCCACCCCTGCCATGGCCAGGGACACTTCCCACTATCCCAGGGTGCTCAATAAATCACCACCTTGAGGAGAAATGAGCCATTTCCAGGTCCTGCTGCCATTTGCCTCCCAAATTCCACACTGGAAGTGTCCAAGGCCAAGCTGGACAAGGCTTGGAGCACCCTGGGATAGTGGGAAGTGTCCCTGGCCATGGCAGGGGGTGGAATTGGATGAACTTTAAGGTCTTTTCCAACTCAAACCACTCTGGGATTCTGGAATTCCTTCTCAAAGTGTTGCTGAATCCCAGTTGTTCACTCTTTCCCCTTGTAATATTATATTTTACATTTAAGATGATGAGGAATTTAATATAATTGAGGTCCAGGAGCATCACTGCTGCTCCAGCAATTCCTGAGTGTAGTGCCAGCACCTCATGAGGAGATGAAAACATATTTTGAGCCTATTTTATGAATTGATTTATTAATTGATTTATTAAATTGATGAGCCACCAGCCCCCAACCTGAGAACTGGGAAAAAATTCTCCACCTGGCAAATCCCCTGGCACAGAAACCACCAACATCTGTGTCAGTGCTGATTCCTGTTAATGCTTCTCTGCTGGCTGAAGTAAGACAGGGTTAGAAAAATAGGATATTTCTTGTCTAATCTTCCCCAATGGCTCAAATTCCTTTTGAAACAGAAGGAATTCTGCACTGACAGGGAATTCTTCCTTTTTCTTGTGGCACTGGAGCGTAAATGAGACGTGACAGAACATCTTCAGGTTGCCTTTGGCACAATTGTGTGTTAAATGCTGCTTTAAATGGAAGTTTTCCTGCCTGGCAGTGTCAGGACACACCAGGTTTAGTCTCCTTTTCTAAGCAGAGAATATTCTGGTTTTCCTAATTTGGGTTAAATTTCTTTCCAGGAGTCTTTGGTCCTATTTTGTGCTCGAGTACTAAGCTAAATAAATAGTATTTAGATGATTAGAATCCCCGGGTGCCCATTTGAAGCATCTCACAAAGCCATTAGGGAGGGATAAGAGCTTATTTGGGTTTTGATGAGGTTCTTGTGCTACAGCCTGGGCTGCAGGCAAGGTTTTGTTTATTAAGGGAAATACCTGATTCCTTCTGGCTACAGAAAAACAGGGAATTTGGCCTCCAAACTGCCCCTGTCATCACACAAAACATCACAGCACAGAAACTCTCAGTAATGATATTATTTTGAATTCTTGACAACCTTGACATCTGTATTTTTTTCATGTGTAGTCACTGGGAAAACATTAAAAATGCTGCTCAAAGCTCCCATCACTTCCCAAAGCTCCTGGAGTACAAAACCTCTCTTGCAAATCAAAGGTGAGCCTTGAGGGCAGAGCTAAGAGAGAGATCTGCAACTTCAGGGCAATTAACAAAGACAATTATATTCTTCTAATGAAGAGATTAAAAAAACCCACCCAAACTCTGTGATTCTAATTATAATCAGACAGTCACAGCTCCCCATCTCTCACAGGGCACTGAGGGGAATTTAACACTTGCAGAGACACTTTTTGAATGCTGATGAACCAAAAATGTGTGAAATAAATGTCGGGATTCGTTTCCTTTGTCTGGTTCAGTCACTTCTTTGTGGTGCCACAAACCCCCAAGTCGAGGCTGAAATCGGACCCTTTGAAGGTTTAAAAATGAGGGTTTGGGATTCGGTGCTGTGCTGGAGGATGTGCTTGGATTTGGGATTGTGGAGCTCAGTCCCAGGGCAGGAGCTGCTCCCAGGGACTGGTGGGGGATCTGTTTCCTTGGGATTCACATCCCGGGGTCCCTCAATCCCGACTGGAAGGGGACTGGGTGTCAGGATGGATTTCCATGTCGGGGCAGAAAGGCTGACACAGAACTGTGGCTTTGCTCCATTTGTGATGTCCCGACATTTTTGCAGGGGAAATCAGGAATTCCTTGGTTTGGGATGGAGGAAGGTGGATCAGAACGATGTCAGAGGGGGCTCCGGGCTGGTCCGAGTGCAGCAGATTCCAGAGCTGCATTCCAGCCTGGATGCCCCGTGTCACACAACGTTCCCGGGGCTCAGGCACCGATCCCGGCGGGCAAAACGGGTGGGAATAAGGGGCAGAGCATCAATTCCAGAGGGAATTGGAGTGAGCAGGATGGAGAGTGGTCTGTGGGAGTGAGGAAAAGCCCTTTTTAATGCAAGTCCTGTGACATTTTCCACTTTTATCCTCAGCCCAAGTACAAACAAGGGAGAAAATATTGGTGCTTTCTTCAGCAGGACAATTCCAGTTTTCCATCAGCTCCTTGTGCTGCCTTTAACTCCTGCTCTGGTTCCTGGGCTGCTCCTTTCCCTCCCAGATGGAATGAAGGATGAGTGATCTTTAACACTCTCATGGACTCGGTTGTTGCCTTTGAACTGAATAACTTGAACAACAATTAGCAAATCTCTGTGCAGAGTCAGCAGCTGGAAAAGAGCAATCCTGGGAAAATAAGGGACCTTCTAGGTGAGACCTGATGAAAACATTCCAAAGAGAAAGAGCAGCTGGAAACACAATTCCCAGGGAGCAGGGAATCACACCATGGGTTGGAAGGGACCTTAAGGATCATCTCCTTCCACCCCCTTCCACCCCTCCCACTATCCCAGGTTGCTCCAAATTATGTTATTGGACCTAAATAATGCAGGAATAAACTTCTCCATCCCTGAGACAACAGGGATCCCTTGTCCCTCCCAGGCAGAGCCACCAGTGTGTGGTGGGAGGAAAACAAGCTGCTGGGAGTGGGGTCAGTGCACATAAAACCCTTCCAGCAGCCCACAAAGCTGCTCTTTAGTAGAATAAAGGAAATATTTTTAACAGCCTGAGCCATTTTATCCCGAGCATTGCAGCTCCCGGCTGAAATTCCCACCAGAAATCCCCCTTGCCTGGGAGAAGGAGCAGGACAACTTATTAAACTCAGTTTGCAGCAAAGCTGGTGGTTTTCCCAGGGTGTGTGATTAGAATCCGTCTGTGCCCCAGGAATGGTTTGTTCCGAGCCTCTGAACTGAGGGAAAACCTCCTGCAAGGCAACGACTCTTCCCTGGTGGGTCAGAGAGGGGGAAGAGGCAGAAGAAGATGTTAATTCCTTCTGTTTGCTCTCAGTGGCTGCAATAAAACCACAGCGATGTTGTGGCTTTCAGCAGCACAATTCACAGATTCACAGATACAATACCAATGAAAGAGGCACATTTAGCAGAACATTTAGGCTGTTTCCATAAAAAAAAAATCAAACTAAGCAGCTCCTGGGTTTGCTTCTGTCGTGTACCGATGCTCAGATCAGTTCAGCTCTTTGTCTCCAACAAAGGATTAATTTCCAGGCTGCTCTGGCTCAGGGTGGGCTCACCCCGGCTGAGGGCAGCAGGGAGGGGGAAAGCTGGAAAGGCTCAAATCAGGAGCTGCAGAAGCAAACAAACTCCAGGGGAAGATGGTACATTGACCTTTCCTATTTCTCCTCTGTGCTGGCACATGGAGGAGGAGGTCACTCCACCCACAGGGTCAAAAACGTGTCCTGGAAGTGCCTCTCAGTTGAGGGTTTTGAGGGCAAAAAATAGATTAAAAGCAACAGAAGAGAAAGGATGGAGGTCTGCCTGACTCTGGAGATGGACACAGACAGATCCCCGGATTCCACAGGGATATCCATTCGTGTGCTCCCAAATAAATCCCACTCTGGTGCTACAAAGACTTGATAAACTAAGGATGTTTTGTAATCCACCATATTAATACATACCCCACTCCCATTTTTGATCCCTGCAATTCCAGCCCTGGTGCCAAATCTGTGGCCTCACCCCAATCCTCACCTCCCAAACCTTTGGGAAGCTTTTCCTCCAGTGATTCCTCAGCCATAAATTCCCAGTGATGGGAATGAACAGCTAATAAAGTCCATTTTTCCCATGACCAGCATCCGGACCGTGGTGCTGAACTCTCCTCCTGGTTGGAATCCTCAGGGATGGAATCTTGCTTTGCTCACGACTTTGTGGCTGCAAGGTGCCAGAAGTGAGGCAGATTCTGAGGGAGAAATTGAGGTTCTGAGGGAGAAATGTCCACTTTTCCTGCAGCTGGGACCAGGAATAGCTCCCATGCCACGGCTTTGGAGGCTCCAGGGGGAGGAGGGCTCCCAATCAGCTGCTCACTGGCTGTGATAACTCTGATTTTCTCTCTCTATTTCTTAAATTAAGACTCAGAACAAGGTGGATCTCTGGGTTTATTTTCAGTGGTTGGTGCTTTTGGCTAATTATTTTTTATCTCGGAGGAGAAGCCCAAACCTCTGAAGGTGAAGTACCTTTGTGAGCTTTTGGGTCCCCTGTCCCCATCACAGCCACATCCTGCTCCAGGCTGGGATGTTCCCTGCTCCAGGGACAGCCAGGGATGGTGGCAAGGGGACAAGGGAGGTTTTCAGCTGCTTTGCTCTGGGAGAAAACCACACCTTTCAGCTGCCACGAGGGAATGAGCATCTCTGCTTGGCTGACTCGTGTGTCATCCCAAAAAACAACCTCCAGCTGCTGCTCCTGTCTGTGTCACACACAGTCACCAGGTCAAGGCACAGGGGCACATTTGTCACAGGGAACTCCCAGGTTTTTTCCTGCTTTTTTCAGCACAGCGTTTCCAAAGGGCTGTGATTTATTTTTCCTTTCCTCCCTGGATGTACTTGGAAGTTGTTTTGACATGTTTTGACACGACCAGGCTGCAAAGCTGAACATGGGCTGGGGGGGACTCAGAACTTGCCAGTGGAGGAGAGAAGAACAGGATCTGAGGGCTGGATACTGATCCCAGTTAAACCACTAAAATCTCTTGTTGTTCCTTGGGTGTCAAAGGAAAAGGCACCTGGATTTCTCAGGAAATAAGTGCCCTGAGAGCTGCTGCTCCAGGGAGAGGAGAGGAACCTGCTCTGTGAATCTCAGGGGGTCCCAGGGGAGCCGGGTGCTCCCCCCTGTGAGAAACAGAACCCTCTCATCTGTTTCTTTTTAGAAGGAAATTATTCGGGGACAAAGTCAGCAAAGCAAAGCGGCACCAGGTGTCTATCAGAGTTAGAACACAATTTGCTCGGGGAGTTTTTGGGTTTTATACAGTCCCGGGTTTACATATTCATAAAAATTTAGCATATTCATTAGCTCATTTTCATTTTCCACGCCTTTTTAGAGCAGGCTCGGTTTCTTCAGGCGGGCCTTTTAATTTCCCTTATCAGGTAAAAACATTTTAGGGTAGTCCTTGAATTTGTTCATCTTCCCAACTTAGCTGGGCTCACACCCTTGGGAGTCACCTGTTATCTGTGTCAACGTCTTCTCTTCTTAGTTGGGCTCATACTCCTGGAGTCTATTATCTTTTTCAACTTCTTTTCTTCTTAGCTGGTCTTACACTCCTGGAGTCTGTTATCTTTTTTTCAACTCCTTTTCTTCTTATCTGGTCTCGTTCTTCTCGGGTTTTGGATTGGTCATCTAAACTCACACTCTTAATTTCTTTGGGGCCCTTTTTACTTTCAAACTATATTCTTATAACAAAAAGAGGCACATGTCTGAAAGAAATCATTCATGTGTCTTAACAAAAAGAGGTATATATGTGTAAAATATTCATGTAAAACATTCATGTGTCCTAACAAGAGCTATATATTCAAACACTTAACCAGGAAAGCTTACAGGAGTATTCCTATGAAAAAATCAGCTTAAACAATTTTCATATAAAAAAAACCTTAACAATGAGCATTTATATAGAAGCTAACAGAAGTATTTCTATAACCTGTATGTAAAAGCCAGAAAAACAAGAGTTCATTCTCTCATTTTTCACACCCCACCAGGACAGGACCTGGGGGAGGCAAAGGGGACACTGGACTGTTCACCTTTTATAAAACCCGGGTCCTGCTGGGGTGTGTAACCCCTCACACACCAGAAGTCATCACTTGCCAACTGGTTTGGTCTTGCCAGACTTTTGGTTAATCTGGGAGTGACTTCTTGGTACTTAAATTTCACCAGCTGGGGAGGGGAGGAGGGAAATGGAGTACTGAGCTGTTCTGCCTGAAGGAAAGACAATTCTGGGACAAACTCTGTCTTTAAGAGGTTTTAATTACAGTTCTCCCTCTGGGCAAGGCTCCCGTGGTGTCCTTGGCAGGTGCTTCACGTGAGTCTCTTCTTCCCCTCCCTGTCCATCCTCCATCCAGACTTTTCCAGGGATTTCATGGAGAGGAGCCTCCCACAGCATTTCCTCTCATAGAACCCAGAATATCCAGAGCTGGGAGGGACCCACTGGGATCATCAAATCCAACCCCTCCCCTGCCCAGGACACCCCAAATCCCCCCCTGTCCCTGAGTGTTGGCCAAACCCTCCTGGAGCTCTGGCAGCCTTGGGGCTGTGCCCAAACCCTGGGGAGCCTGGGCAGTGCCCAACCACCCTCTGCATAAAGAACCTTTCCCTGAGCTCCAACCTAAACCCAATTCCAGCCATTCCAGGTGCTGTCCCTGCTCACACAGAGCAGAGGTTGGAGCTGCCCCTCGGGAGGATGTTACAGCCCCCACTGAGCTCTGCCCTCAGTCTCCTGCAGCTGAACAAACCAAGTGCCCTCAGCCTCCTCATGAGGCCCCTCCAGACCCTTCCCCATCTCCATGTCCCTCCTCTGGACACTCTCCAACAGCTCCAAATCCTTCCTATATCCCCCAGGACTCGAGGAGAGGCATCTCCTCCAGATCCTTTGGACTGGGGGTCACTGGAGCTCATTTCCCTTGGGTTCACCCCGATGAACCCACTGCCCAAAAACCAGCAGTGGCTCGAGAAGCCCCAACTTCCCTTCTCCAGGTCCTTCAGCCCCTGCTGCTCTCACAGGGATTTGATGGGATTTAGTACTGGATCATCCTGGGCTGAGAAGCCCAAACCTACAACTCCAAACTCTGAAGTGGAAGGTGGCATTTGGGGGTGTCCCCAGAATTTATCCTCATTCCCTTCCATGCTTCTGGATAAAGGAGTGGGTCAAAGCCACTTTGGTGGCACTTTGGGAGGTCCCAGTGTCTGATGGGGGAATATCACTCAGCAAACACTTAATTCCATGTACAAACTCTTAATTCCATGTACAAACTCTTAATTCCATGTACAAACACTTAATTCCATGTACAAATTCTTAATTCCATGTACAAACACTTAGCTCCATGTACAAACACTTAATTCCATTTACAAACACTTAATTCAATGTACAAACACTTAAGTCCATGTACAAACAATTCCATGTACAAACAGTTCCATGTACAAACAATTCCATGTACAAACAATTCCATGTGCAAACACTGCTGCTCTTCAAGGACCTTTCTCACACGACACTCAGAACCTCCTCATTTGGAAACCCTTAATAAGCCTCAATCTCCTCTGTTGCCCTCTTTTAATAAAGCTTTATTAGATACCATCTCAAGCTGCTTTTTTGTGCTGCAAATGTGGGGCCTGTCCCAGACACAAATCCTGCTGCAGTGCACAATTAGCTGAGAATTGCACTGGCAAGAAGAGATTTAATTGAATTTTTTTATTAATGCACTTTGCTCGCACTCTAAGTGCTTGGCCCAAAATGTGCAGCTGAATTTTTCTCTCCAAAAACTCTTCCACGGGCTGTTGTTGTCACTCCTCCACCAGGAAAAGTTAAGATGTAAAATCTCACAACTCTCTAATTAACTTTCCTGTGCTCTGTAGTTAAAAGGTAGTTAAACCTCTAAGCATTCATTCAACTTTAATGAGGATGGGGAAGTAATTGCATATGTATTTCTTTATAATTATGACTTAATTGCATTACCAGTAGATTTATCTTTTGCTTATTTAGCCAAGCTCAGAAAATAATGCATTGAGGAGGAGTTGATGGTTGTTTCGAAGAACAACACGATTATGAACAGAGTTCTCTCACACACAAGAGGCAGCAGTGATGGATTTTTGGCAGATTTAGTTTCAGCTCCTCCTAAAAACCAGCTTTAAATGCTCATTATCAGCTGGGGAGGTGTTAAAACTGTTCAGAACTCAGCAGGAACCCAAGATATTCCTCTTTTTAGTATCCATTTCTGTGAGTGATTTTGAAGATCTCGGCTTTGATAAAGGATCTTGATGCTTAATTGTGTCTTCAAACTGAATTCAGGCATCAAGAAAATCAATGTTGCTGGGCCAGGAAAGCACTTCATGGGGAAGGAGCTGCAAATTGTTGGCAATTTCATCTTTTTGCTTTGTTCTCCAGTGTCACTGAGGTGCTGTGGGACACAGGGATGTCCCCAAGGCCGGGGAAAACAAAAAAAAAGCGAGTCTGGAAGTCTGGGAAATGGGAAAAGTGGTGATTTTTAAATGAGCAAACCCCAGTTATTTGTAGTGAATAGAAGGATCAGTTCAGAGTGAGGTTTCGAGGGGCAATAAAAGAAACTAAAGCTGTGTCTGCACTGGTAAATTCAGGAAACTCATAAAAATAAGAGTGATTCTCATGGAACAGTGTCTGGACTAAATTGGTTCCACGTTAACTGAGCTCTCCATCTCCTGGGTGCTCTTGTGGTGATGGAGATTTCCTAAGGCTCCATTAGAATTCCCAGCTTTGGCTGCTTGGGAATGTGTGTGAGGCTCCATTTCAGCAAAGATTTGTCATGCTCTGTGTCTACCTCATATTTTTTCTTTCCTTAAAATCTGTATTTTTTCCCTCTAGAAACATAGAAAAGGCCAATAAAAAATGAAATTGTACTGGATCCCATTTATCCCAGGAAATACTCAGGGAAATTGTACTGGATCCCATTTATCCCATGAGATACTGAGGCGTCTGAGGATTAAAGTTCAGTGCAAATCAAAGTCTTGTATTATTGTAAAACCCAATAAAAAGAAAGAATTATCTGAATAAAATGTTGATCTAAAATATACGTAGCATATGCTGATAAGTATAATAATATAATAAATAATAAATNTATTATATAATAATAAATATAACAAATAATATTAAAATATTAAAATTATTAAAATATGAAATATATAATAAATAATAAAAGTAATATAAAAATACATAACAAATAGATGCAATGTGTATAATAAATATGCTTTCCAATCACATTGTTGGTACTGGTTTCATTCCAGTCCCTTCCCATCATTCCCATTCCTCTGTGAATTCTCCACAGGCTGAAATATTTGTAACATTTTCTAAACAAAGGTTCTCCTTGCTCAGAACTTTGTTTCTGTTTCTGCCCTCAGGGAAATAATAATAATAATAATGAAACAAGAAAACTGAAAACTTCAGCTGTAATTCATCTTTCTATTGCCACAGTTGTGGAAAATTGGGATTTTCCTGAAACCCCAAATATTTCTTGATAGTTTCACCTCAGAAAACCAACCCTGCCAAGCATTTCAATGTTAATGGTCATTGATTTTTAGCATGACTTAAATCATTTCTTCTTTTGGATCCAGGCCTGAGTGTGTGGGCCTGGAAAAAGGGTCACCTCGGAGTTCAGGGCAGCAGAATCCAGGTATTTTTTGGGAAAAGCAGTGTATTGAAAAGCCAGGAATACTGGGAAGGGCAGGAAGGGCAGGAATGTCCCTGAGCTCCGGCACTGGTGAGGGACTGGAATTCCAGGGAGCAGGGACATGGGATGGGGATGTGCTGGAAGGAGCCTGGAACAGCTGGAAAAGAGGAGCTCAGGTGACAGTGGTGTCACCCTGGGACACACCGGGGTGGCACCGGCTGTGCCCCAACATTCCAGGTGCTCCTGGCTGGGAATGGGAACGAGGTGGTCAGTGGCATTCCCTGCGGGAATGAGGGGGTTATGGATCCTGGGGCCTTGGGAAAAGTGAGGTGGGATAAGGATGAGGGGAAGGATGAGGGTAAGGATAAGGGTAAGGGTAAGGATAAGGATAAGGATAAGGATAAGAGTAAGGATAAGGATAAGGGTAAGGGTAAGGATAAGGATAAGGATAAGGGTGAGGATAAGGATAAGGATAAGAGTAAGGATAAGGATAAGGGTAAGGGTAAAGATAAGGATAAGGATAAGGAGCCAGGATAAGGATAAGGAGCCAGGATAAGGATAAGGATAAGGATAAGGATAAGGATAAGGAGGGGGCTCAGGCTGCTCTGGTGACCCCCAGTGTGGGAGATCCCCCTGCAGGGCTCCCTAAATCCTTGGGATCCAGCTCAGGAAGGACATGGAGCTGCTGGAGAGACTCCAGAGGAGGCCCCAGGATGGAGCAGCTCTGCTGGGAGGAAAGGCTGGGAGAGCTGGGAATGTTCAGCTGGAGAAGAGAAGCTTTGGGGTGTTGTAATTGTGACCTTCCAGGACCTGAAGGGAACCTTTTCCTGGTATCCAACCTCAGCCTTCCCTGAAACAGTTCCAGCCATTCCCTGGGTCCTGTCCCTGCTCCCCAGACACAAAACCAAAGGAAAACAACAGGCAGCTCCAGCAGAAAATGAATCCCACACATCCCAGGTGCCTCCAGATGAATTTCCTATTTCCTTCTCCCGCAAAAACTGTCAATAAGTGACAAAAACTTGGGGGGAAAAGGAAAGTTGTGCAGATTTTGGAGAATAAATGTGAAATTCCTCTATTTGCTTTCCACTTTTCAGTCCTTCTCAGCACATTTGGGTGATATTTTCCTACTTCCTTTGCAATATAAAGCCACAAATACACTTCCAAGTGCAAACTGAGATTCTCACACACTTTGGTGATTCCAAGAGCTGTGGCTGAGAAAAAAACCCCCTCAACACTCTAAACAACATGATTCTTGTTTGAAAAGTGAGGAGTGTTAGAGGCATCAACACGACTGAAACGGGAATATTGAGCTGGAAAGTGTTTGTAGAGGAAGAAAAGGGAAGGGAAAATATAAAGCTGAATTCCAAATGCTTTTAAAGAAAGGTGCAGTTTGCACTTGGATTGCTCCTGAGGAAAATAATGGAGAAATAAGTTATATTTGAGATAAAAATGAAAATATTCTGTGTGAGGAATGGTGTAACTTGGCTTTTAGAGAGTAAAATTCAAGCTCACGCTGAGCCTGTGGAGCACAGGGGGGTTGGAGATCACCCTGGAGAGATGGATTCATTCCCCTGAGCAGGTGACTCCTGGGAGCCTTTGACTGGGAAAATTAACATTTATTCCCATTAAAAAGCCACCTCTTTCTGCTGGAAACGGGTGCTTTGCAATTCCCAGCCCAGCTCTCTCTAAATCCAGCAGTTCTGAAAGAATCTCCAGCACACGTTGGTTAAAAATTCCAGGAGAGCTGAGTATTGAATATCCATGGACAGTCCTGCATGAAAATTCCATGGGAGCAAAGGCACGTGGAAACAAGAGGTTTTCCAGGATTGTGCAGGACAATTACAGGCACAATTAATTGTCTCCAGAACAAACTCAACCCCTGAATTCTCCAGGGATTTCACTGAGCACTTCCCAAACCTGCAGGGGAAAGAAGAGACCTCAGCAGAGAGGACAAACCCCTGCCTGTGGAATGTGGAGTGAGGGACTTTTAGGGAATTTTAAGGGAATGAATAGCACAGGGCAGCACATGGCATTCACTGCTCTGTGTTTTAGGCAATCAAGGTTTTAATCTTGAGTTTTTAATCTTGATTTTAGGACTTGCCACAGTCACAGGCTGTAAAACCAAGAGGGACTGGCTGGTGCTGAAATTCAGTTTAAACAGGAATTCGTGAAAGGAATTGTTCTGCCATGGGAAAAAGCCTATGGATCCACACAGGAGACTTCCCAAGTAACTTCACAAAAGTTTTGCTGCCCTTAAAAACTTCATGAGACTTTTTTGGGGGGTAACTGGAGGCTCACAGGAGTCTCCTGGGAATATGGGCATCTTTATATGCAAATAGAAGCATAACAAGGAATAATCAGCTTTATAATCAAACACAGCTCTGAGGGACATTCCCATCCCCAGCAGTGAAAGGGAATGAGTGGAATTTTGGGATTAAAATGCCAAAGTAGAGTCACAGTCACTCCACTTGTTATGCAAAAGCACAAGTGTGGCAGGGACATGTTTAATTCCCATTTCAGTTCCCCTCTCCAGCCTGGATATTTCAGCAGCACAAAACACTTGGAGAATCACATTTTCCCCTTTACTGTCTTCTCTTCCTCCTCCTCCTCTTTGCCTGAGCCTGATTCCAGCTGCCATTCCAGGCTGTTAATACATTTCCCTGTGGATCCTGAGGAGCCTGGATGTGCCTGAACCCCTGAGCTGCTGTTTGGGGAGGAGGGAAAAGGAAAGGCAGCAGCTGATTGGGATAATAATGCCAAAATCTCCTCTTTGGACACAGCCTGGATACAGGATCATTCACTATTTCCTTGGATTTTCACTTTCCTGGACCTCCTGAGCTGTGACTGGGCCTCACACGTGAGTGACTCAATTCCTGCACATGGAGAAGGCAAACATTTCTTCATGGGATTTTTTTTCTTGGAAAAGGTCATAAAACCTCAGGAACAGGCTGAGCAGGGAAGTGATGGATTCAGCATCCCTGGGAGTGTTCAGAAATGTGTGGATGTGGCTCAGTGGGGAACACGGTCCTGGTTGGACTTGATGGTCTTAGAGGTCTTTTCCCACTTTATTCCTTCTGTAATTCCAAGGTCAGGTCCCCAAAGCCTCACTAAGGACTCAGCAGGTCTCCAGTCTGGGTTTTGATGGATGAATTGGGAGAAATGTGATCCTGCTGTTGGTTCATCCCTTCCAGATTCCCACATTTCAAGGGAAGTTGGTGCTGTGAGACAGACACTGAACCCACAAGGCTCAGCCCAGTTCTAAGGTTCGTTTTGTTTCATGTTCTGGGCTGGAGACCTCAGTTCTAAAGTGGGAGCCAGAATTAGGACTGGGTTTAGTCCATTACAGGGTGTCAGGAGGTGCCTGGGGGGTGGTGTTTCCAAAGGTTCATCTGCATCCAGACTTCTTTTGGGAAGAACCAGATGCTTGTTCTGCTGAAGAGTCACTGGGTTAATCTAGAAAAATTACAATTTTTGCCTTTTTTTTTCCCTTTTGGGTTTTCCCAACATGGCAAAAGGAAAATGCACCACACAGAAGGTTTGATTGAAGTCCTTGGGTAGCTGTAAACTCTGGCAGCATCCTCCTGGTTTTTGTTCAAATTTCTGCATCCTGGGCTTCCCAATTCCCAGATTGTTGGGATCTTGGGATACCCAGAGCCAGGGATTCAAAGATGAAGCTCTGAAAAGGCAGGGAAGTCCTTCCAGCATTTAAAAGTGCCCACTCATCTCCACGGGAGGAATTCAGAATTCAGGGCTCTTTCAAGGAGTCATGGAATCAGCTGGGTGTCAGGAAATTCGGGATTCTGAGCCCCAGTAACTCCATGACTCCTCTCCACATCAACAGGCTGATCCAGAAATCCAAGGGGGGAAAAACAGCCCTGCTTGAACTCAGCAGCAATTTGTTTTGCCAGGAAAACCTTTTCAAGGGTCTGTGGTTGGTGAATGAGAGGGTGGGTTGGGAGAGGGGGGGAAATGAAGTGTTTCAGGAATTCCAGCAGGAAAGCAGGGAGTGGAAATGCAGCCCAGCCTGGCTGGAATGCAGGAGGCATTTCTGCAGGGAGGGGAAGCACAAATCCTGGAAATGTCAGAGTGAACTTGGGCTGGATGAGGGGCTGGATGGTCCCTGCTCAGTCCAGAGGCTCAGGAAAGGAAAAGCTGAGGAAGCTCCTCATTCCTGCCTTTGCCACTTCACCACGGGGCCAATTTTTGCCAGAGCTGGTTTTTTTCAAGAGCTGGAACATCAGAAGGAGCACAAGTTGTCTCAGAGGAGCCTTGTGGCAGTGCCCTCCTTCCCCCACAACTGCTGGGGACCAGTGGCTCCTCAGCCAAGGCTTTGAATTTAAGGCAGGAGTTTTCCACACTCATTTCCAGAGCTCCTGGGTCTCCCCAGTGTAGATCCTTCCCAAGGCAGGGAAGGCTCCTCACTGCTCCCTTCCAGCTGTGGATTTACCATTTTCCTTTGCACCACATCTGGATTGTGCTGAAATCCCAAATGAACAAACCAACCCACAACTGGAACAGAAAAGGTGTTTATAAACCTTAGAGCTGCTCAGGGACTCCTTAAAAATTCGGGTTTGTAGGGATTTTGGCTGAGGACAGGATGCCCTTGGATTGATGCCCAGGCTCCTGGTGGGATCTCAGCTTTGGATCTCTTGGGATTGAGGGCTCAGCATGGCAGGAATGTTTGTAAGGAATTGACCAAGGTGTGGGAGAAGGGAAGGACTGGTTGTGGTGGCTCTGAGTTCTCCTTCACCCAGCAGTGCTTCTGGAAAAGGAATCATGGAATCACAGAGTGTCAAGGTTGGAAAAGACCTCTGAGCTCATCGAGTCCAACCTTTGACCAAATCCCACTAAACCAGAGCACAAAGTGCCACATTTACTCATTCTTTGAGCCCTTCCAGGGATGGTGACTCCACCACTCCCTGGACAATCACTTCCAGTGCTTCTCCATCCTTTCAGTGAAGAGTTTTTCCCAGATATCCAACCTGAACCTCCCCTGGAGCAACCAGAGCTCTCCTGGAGCTGTTTTCTCTGCTGCCTGGACACCACAGAGAAGTTCAAACCCCACCAAAAAGAGATGTTCAAAGCACCACCAGGAAGCCAAACCTCTCCTGCACCCAAAGGAGAAGATCCTGCTCCTCCAGGAATGTCCTCAATGCTGATAAACCCAAAGGAAATAGGAAGGGAGAAAAAGCCTTTTCCTGAGCAGAGGAAAGTCTGGCTCACAGGAACTGCAGTGATTATCTGGAAATAAAGGAACAGGCCAATGTGTGCAGGGGCATAAATGGCCTTAATTCTGCAGTTTAGTGGTTTGTTTGATGCCAGGGGCACGAGCAAAGGAAGCCACATTATCCCTGGGGGAGAAACATCCTCAGGACTTGTGTCCCAAACATCTGATGGTTATTTTTGGGGTCTCCCACCTCCTGTGGGAAGTGATGGGCAAAAGAAAAGCAGGAAGAACACACTTTTCCCATTTAGCAGGAGACACTTGACTAAACTAATGGGAACTCCTGAGGTAGAAGAGGGATGAGCTGGAGCTCATTTGGCTGAGGAAGCACTAAAGGGATGAAAGGGCCCTTTTTTCCTTGTTACTTTCCACCACTCTCCTCGAATCTGGATTAACATCATTAATTTCTTTACCCAGCTCTGTTTTCCACATGCAGCTAAAAAAAGGAATCTCAGCTCTCCTCCTCCATGGCTCGCTGGGGAGGAGCTGGAAAATTAATTCCTGCCTGCTGCAAATCCTGAACCTTGCTGGAGGCAGGGAAGGAGAAAGGAGAGGGAGAGATTAGTCTTCCAGGGAGCCCAGCATGAGGAGCTGCTCCTTGATATTATTAGGGAAGCCACCAAGCATTTCTTAATAAGATTTTTTAACAAACTAATCAGCACTATTGGATTTTCAAGGATTTCAGAGGGAATTCTTGCTAATTGAGGTGTTTTTTTCCATTAGCAGCTCCCAGCAGGAGCCTTGCACACAGGTGGGAGAGCAGCACGTCCCTTGTAAAATCAATAGTGCAGCCAATTAAAAAAAAAGCACAATTAGTGTGGCTGATTCCAATTAGAATTGCAAATTCCTAATGGATGCAGATGTCAAGGCCAGGCAAAGATGTGGGAGTGTGGTGTGTCTGAATTCAGGGAAAGGATTGGCACAGGCTTTGCAGGGCTGTGAATTCCCACTCCATTCCCAAATACAAAGCAGTCCAGCATTCCCTGGAAAAGTCACTCCCATTCCCATATTTCAGGACATTCCAAGAGGGTTTGACAACAGCCCAGTTCCCTGCAGTGCTCATGATCCAGTTCTTTCTCCCACGGATGAAGGGAATGGTCAAATGTGGGTTTGTGCTCTTCCTGGAGCCAAACAAAATGAGAATTTCCCACTGCAAATCCTCTTGGAGGCCAATAAAATGAGAATTTCCTGCTGCAAATCCTCTTGGAGCTCAATAAAATGGGAATTTTCCATTGCAAATCCTCCTGGAGCTCAATAAAATGGGAATTTCCCACTGCAAATCCTCTTGGAGCTCAATAAAGTGAGAATTTCCAACTGCAACTCCTCTTGAAGGCAAATAAAATGAGAATTTCCCACTCC
>WEIV01007650.1:136306-150530 GCA_013390005.1 Calyptomena viridis | reverse complement strand
CCGCCAGGGCCGCCCCGCAGAGCCGGGCTGGGGCTGCCCGCGCCTCAGGGAACCCGCCGTGGGCCGCCGAGACCAAAGGCTTTTTTCCTGGTGGAGGTGCCGTCCTGGGCTTTCGGGAGTCCAGCACAGCCCAAATTGCCAGCCCGCCTCCCAAATGGAACGCGAATGAAGATTCCTCCCAGACCAAAGGTGTCAGGATAGAAAGGCTTTGCTGCCCATGGAGTGCAAACACAAGTATCACTGGTTAATTTTCTACAGGGGTTTCCACCTACTTATTTATAGTCTTACAAAAACTAATGTAAAGACTTAGTTCGGTTTATATCAACTTGGGATCTCTTTATAGCAACCTAAAATAAGCTGTTCTTACACTTGCTCACAAGTGTCAGCCAGTATCTTGCACCAGTTTTGGCTGAACTGATTTCAAATAGAATCTCAACAAACCAGTGTGACTTTCGTGTAAACTGGAAACTTCCCGTGGAATGTCCATGTACCACGTCTCGTCCTCCCTTTCGTGGCGAACATGGGGATTCCCAGGGAGTGCACGAGAAAACCCTCAAATGGATTAATTCGGCAGCAGGGACAGTGAAGTGCCCATTCTTTTGGTGTTCAGGGACATATAATCACAGCTTTATATAAAGAGAATTGTAAAATGCTGAAGTTGTTAATTTGAAAAACCAAATGTATAATTTTGGAATAAAGTAACTACTAAATTACCAGTCAACATTACTGGAAAATTCTCTATATTAGTAATAATGTACTAGACTGCTGGTATAGAATCACCAAATCATAGATTGGTTTGTGTTGGAAGGGACATTAAAGTCCATCCAGGTTGGACGGGGCTTGGAGCACCCTGGGATGGTGGAAGGTGTCCCTGTCCATGGATGGGCTTTAAGGTCCCTTCCAACCCAAACCAGTCTGGGATTGTATGATTTGCCCATTCCATGTTGTGTGCATTTCCAAGTGCAAGCTGGAATCTGGCATCTCTCAGTTCCTTCCCATTAGAGATGCATCAATCCTGCCTTGCTAGAATCCACCTCTTCCACGAGAGCACAGTGCTCTGGACTGAGGAATGTAAGACAGTTTATCCAGAGGCAGCACACGGGAAGGGAAGAAGAAAAGCACCACATAACCCCTGTGCAGTGCTGGGGGAGAAGTGCTCCCGTGCCCCCAGGTCTGGGGTTTGCACCTCAGGTCATCCATAAAAAGGTACTGGGGAAAAGACAAAGGTGGTGGCACAGGAAGCACCTCTCAGGGAGAGGATGGGACCAACAAAATATTCAACACAGGAGAAAGCATTTCTGGTTTGCAGCAGGCCTGGTGGAATAACCACGGCTCTGGAATCATTGTTACTGGAGATTTTTTTCCAAGTCTATTTTCAGTTCTGTTGTCATCACCAAATTTGGGATTTTCTAAACTTTGGGGGATCAAAGGCTGTGCCCCTTGTCAGGGGTAGGGAGGCAGAAGCCAAGCCCAGTGACACAGCCCAGTGCAGTCCCCTGGGTTTAACCACGAGCCTGGAGCATCCCACAAACTCCGAGTGATGAGACAGGGCAGTGACAGGTCCCAGGTGAGGCCGGGAGGTGAGTCCAGGGGTCAGTGTGCTCCATGGCAGGTACAGCACTCCCCCAGCAGGGCCTGGACTGGCCTTCAGGGCAGCTCCTGGAGCCACGGGAAGGGACTGTGGGGGAGGAACCAGGAGAGGCTGCTCAGGGCCAGCAGGGCCTGTTGGTGGCCCTGAGACCAGTGTGAGGAGTGTAGGGGACTTCTGGCAATGCCCTCAGAGGAAATGCGTGGAGAAGAATAAAGAATTCACACACAACTGGCTGGGACCTCAAGGAGTCTGGAATGATAAAGTGTGTATGGCAGAACCTCCCAGCACATTTTGGAGAGGCAGGGTCAGGAAGGACAGGGTTTGTGCTTGTTAAATATGTAAACAGTCACTTTGGGTGCAATGTGCTCTTTCTGAAAACACTGGGCCCATTGCACAGAACCAGTGTTTGCCTGATCACCCAGTGGTGACTCATTGTAGGATTCAGCCCAGGAGGAGGAGAGAGGGACCCTGAATTCCAAGTGATCCTGAGTTCCCTTTATCACAGTTATTCCCATTGCTTAGTAAACTGCAGTTTAGGGTGGGAAAGCATTTCAGGAGAACAGCTAGGCAAGATAAAGCTTCTCTTCCATACTGAGGGTCAAATAGGTCTTTGATGGTCCATAACAAGAAAATTCTTACTGTCATTCAGTAACAAGATGGAAAAGTGTCATGTGGCTATTTAGCTTTATGCTGGAGTTGCACGTGGGGCTTCCTAGTTCAGGCTCCTCCTCTCTGATCCTGGTTTTCCCTCTGTGTTCAGGAACAGTGAGGTGACCAGTGTCAGGCAAGGACAGGTGACAGTGCAGAAGTTATCCCTCCTGAACAGCAGTGGGACAAGGTATTCATTGATGGACAGATGAAAATGGGACAAAACTATTGCAAAGTTCATCTTTACATGTATTAATTCAACCCACTGACACAGACATTTTGCACATCCTGCTCACATGGTTTGCATTAAAAAGCATTATGAAATCCCAAATTTTAGTGCCAGATGGTTTTGGAATACTTTGCTTGTATAAAGGGTTTAATTTGGTGCAGGGAAAATGTAAAATACTCTGGTAATAGCTTTAGCAGGACACACAGCCTGCATTTGCTTTATTCCCAACCCTGCTGGCTGCCTTCTGCACGTTATATTCTGAGTCATGATGAAACTTCAAAACACAAATTCAAATTTACTGACTTCCCAGAACAGACTATGCTCTGTAAATGCTTAAAGGGATTGACGTGAAAGGAAATATTCCTAAAGACCTCTATGCTGAGAAACCACACAGTGAACAAAAATAGCCCTCTCTTTCCAAACCCATGGCTCCCAGGAATGCCTGAGCCTGGTCCTGAGTGCACAGAGAGAAAAGGGGGAATGGGTAAAGGTCAGGCATACAGCTGTTGCTCCTGCCAGGAGCTTTCTGCCTGCTTTGCTTGATGAGCTGAATGAGCCTTTTAGCTCCTATTAACAGGGATCACATTTTTCAGATGATCTTTTCTTGGTGGAACAGATGAGCACCAGGAGTATAAATATGGAGTGAAGCTGAAACCAGATCTGCTGGAATTCACAGATCCCGTTGTCCAGGGCAGCAGGAGGGTGACAGGGCCCTGGCACTCTCTGGATGTCACCCTGCACGGGCCACTGTCCCCGCACGTACTGTGGGCTTTGCCTTGTCACTACTCAAATATAGAATTACTTCACTCAGCCACGCTCCCAATGCAAGTGCAAAATGTTGACATGGTTAGTCCAGTAGCTTTCTAGGAGATAATAATAAAAATGAGCTGGACTGTGTTTTAGAACACTGTTAAGTTACTTCTTTAACTGGATGTGATTTTAGTTTGTTTAAACTTACTCCAGATGGGGAAGCCAGTGACTAGCTAGAGAAAGTCTTTATCTCCGTATGCTCTTCTCTAATTTTTTAGAAATAAATGGTTTATTTCCAGGGGCAAGACAAAAGTAAGGGCATGACATGAACAGCGGCCTTGTTCTCAGAGACAGAACAGGGGAAGGTTGGTTTGTACAGAGGGATTCCCCTGCCTCTGCTTAACGCTTTTTATCAGTTTGCACTCCCCCTTTTTCCACAAGTATTTCTTCCCTCACTTTCTGTGTAAAACCCAGAAGTGTCAAATAGAAAAACAAGTTTCAGATTTGATTTTGCCAAGTTTAGCATTGCCAAGGAGTCTGTGTTTCCACTTGTACTGCAACACATGGAAAATCGCTGACTTGCAGTACATTTGATCAGTCTCCAAGTGCTCTACAATAATTACTTGGGAGTCATTTTTCTATCAAGTGATTCTCTAAAAAGAAAGTGAAACAAAGCAAAATTTAGGGGGTTTGCAGGCTGTCATTGAATCCTGTGAGAGCCACACAGCAGAGTGGACAATGACAGGGTTCTAGAGGGCTCCTGATCTCTATTGCACAGTCTCAGGTGTCTCCTGAGCTGTGACACCCCACCAGTGCTGATGGCAGGAGCTGCTGCTGTCAGCTACGTCTGCACTAAGAGTTTTTTAGAGAGGTGGAGCTGGGGAGGAGTAAGAATAATATCAACAAGTCTGTGGGGCAATAACAAGGCACAGCAATGGTGCTGAGGTCAGGATCACACCCACAGCTTACTCCCCTGGGAGCTGAGTGTGCCCAGGGCTTTGCACAACCCCCCTCCCAGGTCTGGCGTGGGATAAACTTCAAAGGACTCTTTAGAATTAGTCAGGAGTCAGCTGATATGGATTTCCAGAGCCATAACTGAGCAGTAACTCAGGAATCTAAAGGTCTTTTAGGATCCGTACTGGCAGAAAGTGCCCTTGGGCAGCCCCTGAGGTGAGTGATCAGCACAGAGACACTGGTGTGAGGGGTTTGTTACACTCTTTACATCCTTGTTGTTTAGCCTGTGCTGTATGAATGTCTCAATTTTTAAAACTGGAAAGACACAAGTTTCCCTGTTTTCCTCACTTCCCATCCCTGCCCCTGGCTCCCCTACCTGTCTAGAGGGAGTCCAAAGAGGGAGAGAGTACCATGAATTATTTACCAGTTGTTTTCCTCTGGAAGAGTGTGGTGGGTTGCTTGTGACTCTATCACATTTTAATAATTTTCACACATTTTCCAAGGTAAGTGTCTCCCCCTACCTGGTGAGACACAGTTAACACTGAGACAACTTAGAAATGATTCAGCCCTTGGCTCAGAAGTTCCTGTGATCTCTTTTCTGATAACTCCAGAGCTCCCATGCTTCAGGGTCAGGACTTGCCTGCAATTATGGACATTTCTCACCCCTGAGTGTCTCAATACAGAACCTTTGGAAATGAAGCACACACACATTGTCACCACCTGGGAAAACCTTGGCTTATATGTGACCCCACACGGGAGATCTGTGGCACAAACATGGATAAATTCACTTACCCAGGACAAAGTGCAGTTCTCTGAGCCATGGATTTATCCTTTCCCTTTCCTGCAGTCTCCCACCTCCCTGTGCATCTCCTAGGTTTTCCAACACAGTAAACATTCCATTAGCACACAACCCTGTCTGACTCCAAGGAGGCTGGGAAAAAGTAGCATTGAATTATTTCACTGAAAGCTATTGCAATTCCGTCCACAAGATTCCTAAATGAAGGTTGTATAAACAAACCTAACCCTGGTCCCAGATTTGGAGTGGCTGGCCTGTATTCCAATGTATTCCAACAACTGAATTTTGTCTAGGAATCCACATGCATCACCAACACTCTGCAGTCACTCCTTGTATCAGTCTCGGTGCTCAGATATGAGGGCCCAAAGAATTAAGAATTATATTCTCCATAGTAATGGACTGGCCAAAACCCACTTTCCTGCCTTTGTAGCAGGAGGTTTAATTTCACTAAATGAAAATTTAATGGAGTGGGCTCAGACTTTTCCTTTATACACGTGCAAGGGGGAGGGATCTGTTGCCACCAGGTGAGGAAGGATGAGCTGTTTGGTTAACAAGCCTCCCTGTTCTCCCTTCCCATGGAAAACCTGTCCAGACTCGCTGGCATCGTCTCCTTTGGGAGCAGAGATCCTCAGCTCCCTGCAGACACAGCCTGGCTCTGGGCCATGGTGTTCCTGAGGGATCTCAGCCACCAGGAGCAGCTCCACCAGCACCTGCAGAGCTACAGGGGTAAGTTACAGCCGATGTGACACAGGCCCTGCACTGCAGGGCTCTGTTTCAGCCCAAACACACGGAGCTTTTCATTACTCCTGTGGGGTGGCAGCAGTTTCGTGACCACAAACCTGTTCATCAGGTTGGCTAATTAATGTATTTGTTTCTGAATGTTCCAGTGTCAACGTTAGTCACTGTAGGAACGGAACAACAGAAGGATCAGCCGACACCCAAGGTCATTCCCAACTCAAAATAAGAAAATACATTCTAGAGGTACTTCCCATTTGTTTTTGCTTCTATCACTTTTCCCAGTTTGAAGCTGACTGAGAGCTGCTTCCAGGAAAACAACCATGGCCGTGGCAGATAATGTGTTTTCTCCTGGAACACACTGAAGACAAAAACATGTGATAATTTCTGAAAAATAATGTCTTCTTTCTGCAAAGACAGAAATCAATTAATTCTATTTGTTCTTCAGTTTTCAAGGGCATCTGATTTTTCTCTTAGTTTCACATACAACCTCCTTTCCCTGTGTTTTGCTAAATACCAGTATCGTGCCATTTTCAGGCTCACATGGATAAAACATCCTTCTAAATGTCTGCTTTTATTAGTGTGACCGACCTTGGAGGTGGATGTTTATGACTAGACTTCCAGTTGTTTGAATCTTAAAGGAAGAACTTTTTTAGAGAAGACTTTAATATGAAGTGTGCTTATTAAAACTGGTGATACTGCTAATAATCTGAGTTATTGCATATTTAATTACTATAATATGGTCAAATAGGACACCAGTGATGAAAAATGAACCATACTTTTGAGCAATGACAGGCTTTTTACTCCATTTCATTGACTAACAAATGCTAGAAACAAACACCACCCTTCTCTCAGGTGACTCTTCTACTTTTGTAGTGTTTATAAAAATACAAACCAGTCATACATAGTTGTACCATCAACTTGGAACTAGAGATGTCCTGAAAACCAGGTGTCTGCAGTTCTGAAGTCCATATGGACATTCTGATGTACTGTGCCAAATACTCATTTGTTTATTGGGAATCCCCTTTTGGAATATACATAAACATTTTATGCCCTCATCTGTAGCTGGCATTTAGACTTTGGTGAGAACTCTCTTAAAAATTACATTATAGGTGGTATACTCCTACTTTTTACTGTTCTTGTAAACGGGTATTAAAAGAACTAGAACTGAAATCCTGGCCACAATGGAAACACTGGTAATTTTAAGCAGATCGTGGTTTCCACCCAAGGGACACTTCAGCAGTGACCTGTCCCTGTAAATGTGGCACCTGAGGACATGGGTTAGTGGTGGCCTTGGCAGTGCTGGGGGAACAGTTGGACTCAATGATCTTAAAGGTCTTTTCTAACCTAACAATTTCATGATTCTGTGATTCCATTCCAAAGTTGGTCAAATAATCAAGAAATTCTGGGAAAAAAAGTGCCTTTAAAGTGTGAAGTCTCATTGCTAATGTCATGGGGTAAGAAATTCAAACAGCATTTCCACATGTGCCAAAAGACTTGGGTTTATTCTGACTCCTCCATCAATTTTTAAGATCTTTAAAAATCACTATTTTGTATTAAAAAGCCATCTAGTATTTAAGCCATGCCTCAGGCAGGCCTGTTCCTGCTCTCTTCCAAATGGGTATCCCTTTTTATTGGGCACATTTTCTCCCCAAGCACCAGACTGGATGGTGACTCTTCATTCTGTTCCTTTTAATGAGCTTGGTCAAGCTATGAAACACACAGGAAGGAGCATCTTTCCTTTTAATTCCTTGTTTCTGCCAGTTTGGGTTATAACAGTGCTCAAGCCTGTAATTTTAATAGCATTTTTCCTTTATGAGCCTCTTTTCTGAAGCCAAGGACCAGTGAGTGGTACATTGTCCTTTGTGCCATGGCAAAAGCAAGGCAGTTACAGATCACAACCCATGTGCAACACACAAAACCTGCACGTGGGTTCTCCAGCCACTCCAGAGAGGGAGAAAAAACATCAGGGGAAACAAAACTACAAAATAGAAATAGATACTCTTCCAGAGATCCCAGACACCCGAGACTGGGCAAGGGCAGAGTGATGGCAACCTGTGTGTGTCCCAGGGACACACCTCAAGTTCTGCTGAGAATGGGGTTTATGTCACCCCACAGGACCCTGCCCTTCCCCAGCCATGTGAGAGCAGCATGTGCAGTGTGACCCAGGCTCCTCTCCAGGCTTTATTTGCTGCACATGCACCCCCAGGGCCTGACTGGGGCTCCCAGCAGTTCCCAGGATGAGTTGCCAGCTGGGTGTATTTAGCAGGGGCAGGAAGGACAAACATACCCTGAAAGGCCCAATGTTGCATGGAAGGCTCTCCTGCACTTGGGCCACAGGTGAGTTTATGAGAAAGCATTAAGGTGAACTGTATGTTCCAGGCAGAGCTATTCCTACTTTCCCTAAGACTAATGCACCACAAGGTTTTATGAATCATCAATTCAAAAAGCTGGAAAACAGAAGAAAATTATTTATTTATAGAGGGAAGAACCCACCTCCTATGAATTATGAGCTCTATCACAGGCCATATGTTCTCGTGAGGAAATCCTTTTCTGAAACTCAAGAATTAGGTTAGATTTCACATTAAGTTAGACTTTACATGTTAAAGAAACTTAAGAAGTGATGATAGTTCCTTCCTAAGTAAAAGCCTTGCTCAAACCAGTGAAACCCCAGCAAAACCCCTGTGTGGTTTTGCAATGTCCGTTTGCATTTCCGGGTCTGGAATCCTTGAATCAACTTGAGAAGATCCCAACAGGAGAAAAGCAGAACCTGGCTGTGTGCACTGAGAAGAAAAAGCTGCTTTGTGTGTGTAGGATGATGTCACTAAGAGCTTGAAGCTGAGATTTTTTTCTGTTTGGCTGAATGAAACAATCAGATCAGTAAATTCAGCTCTGTTGTTACAAATAGATGAAAGATTATATTATTACCCAATTAGGTTTCATTTCTATTTAATTCATATGGAAGTGACATGAAAAGAGTGGAAGTCGAGGCAATCTATATGAGTTTTTACCTGTAAATTTTCACCTTTACTATTCCAAACACAGTATGTTTGCACTGCTGGGAAGCCCCACAGTATCTGGGCTTTTCTTTAACCTTTAAAATTGCCTCAGCTCTATTACTGCTTTACCTTTGAGCTTGTGACATAATTAAAACAACTCTGTTAGCTCAGCCCTGCAGAGTATCTCACATTCCCATCTTTATCACAACTTTGAATTCTGATGTGCCTGCTCTGGTGCTTTTTTCCCACCTCCAAGCCAGCCCCTTGTTACGACCTTTTACTCATCCTCAGCTTGCAGTTTCTCATGCAATTCAAGTGAGCTGTGCTTATTTTTAGCACATACAAATATTTGAGGAACTGCAGAATAGTTTGTCATCCCTGTTGATAGGGTCCAATTGTTTTCATCTGTTACTTGGTGGAAATTACCATGGAATTCAGTTATCTTTTTGTTGTTGACAATGTTTGTATTTCTTTGATAATTTCTCCTTTCCTGTGAGTTATTCCCACTGCTCTTTACTGACAGGCATACCCCTAACCTGGCTGTAAGTGAATATGCCTTTGAATCATCTTTTGGTTATCAGTCAAAAGAGTATTTGTGATAATTACCTTTGTACTTATTATTTAATGCAGCTGAAAGGAGGCTGTCAGTTTTACATCCACATTTCAATCCAAGGTGGGATAACTTCACTCAGCTCATTCTCCTAAATCCTCTGCACTGGAAAAAACAATAAAGCAGAAAAATCTCTGTATTATTAACACAAGCTTTTTTTCCCCTGTAGATGTCTATCTTTCTACATAGAATTTATGTCTGAAAGGAATGTGACTATAATATTTTCCATCAAATTATCAGGCTGCTAAATCTTTCTTGGCAAAGGTTGTGGTAAGGTGCAACAACTCAACTGCTTGCTTTACAGCTTATTCCAGGAATAATGTAGAGGGGGAAAAAAGTTCTACTCATTGTTTCAATATTGAGATGTTGAGGGGGGAAGGTTTTAATCCCTTTTGCTTTGGCAGGCTGCAAACAGGACACCAGATGGGATATATTTAATAAATAAACACTGCAAAGTCTCCGATTCACCTATAGCCAAGTCCTGACTCAGCCTCCTCTTACTGAAATCCCTTGGAGCCCAGTCAAGTGCAGATAGAGCTCACTTCAGTTTTGGGTCCAAGCTGAGTGTTGCTGAGTCCAAACTAGGTTAGGAACCCAGCTCTGGGGACTGCTGGGACTGAGGGGACACTGCTCTTCCAGGCTCTGCCTCTCCTGCAGCCAAGTCCAGCAGTCCATTTTCTCTGCTCACAGCTGCCTCTGTGAAACTTAAAGAGCTGTTCTAGCATCAGGATGTCTCTGCTCTGACACTGCACTCTTAACATACTACTTTTTTCCTAAGAATCTCTTCCTTTCCCAGAGTTAAGTGGAATAGGCATGAACAAGGTAAAACCTTTGGTGTCCAGCTGCAGTTGCTTGATGTCAAACCTGCTGATACAAGATGGGCTGATTGAGAATCTCAAGTGGACACTTCCAAATCCATTCTGCACAGCTCAGGAGGACTGTCCAGCAAAGAGAAGATTTAGCTGTGAGATCTGATACTCCTCTGGATCAGGAGTCACCCTGTCACAGTAAACAGAATTGCACAAGCATTCAACTGGAATCATCAACATCGTGGAAGGCTCAGGCTCATCTAGTCAAATAATGTTAAATTAATAATTAATATTTATAGTTGTATTTGCAATAAACACTATGTAGAGATTTTCAGTCACTGATTCCTTGTTAGTAAAACTTAAATCTTGGAATCCCTCGTGTGAATCTCTGGGAGAGAAAAGCATTTGGGAGCCAGGGAGCAGCCCAGGGTGCAGATTGACTGCAGCAAATGCTGGGAACAGACTGCCCTGTGCCTCAGGGAACAGCCCAGCTCCTCCTGCCCAGCCTCACATTGTCAGGGATAACCTCAGGGCACTGCTCAGAAATAGAAGCAGCAGCACGACAGGATCTGCCCCTTTGCTTGAATATTCCATTTTAGAGGGACACCAGAACTCCATGGGCACTGTGCACATGTACACATCGATATTGTTATCATAGTGCCTCTCACACTGCAGGTTATCCAGGTTATCCTTCAGTCTTTGGTGTGGTGTCAGAGCTGTCCTGCATCAGGCACTGCTCCACCACACACCACGGGGTCTCTGAAGTGCCACACACACCATCAAAAATTGGTGTTGCTTTAAAATTTCTAACACTGTAGTCAGCTTAACAGATATAAAAATGGGCTCAGTGGTGCAACTGCCAGTGGGACAAAAAAGAAATGACAGCTTGAAGAAGGACATAGTGTAAAATATTAAAGTATGTTAAAGTGTCCTGAGCAGCTGGCACCCAACAGGTCATTCCATAGATTCTTTTAAAAATGAAAGAAGAACAAAACAAAGAGGTTTGTGTGTTTTTTCCATGTCAAAGAATATGCTTTAGGGATACTTTATTCAGAAATTTTCTCCCCATCCCTCAGCCTGGCACTGTGGTTATGTTGGGTGTGACCTCAGGGGCCCTTCACATGCAGGTTTTATCTTCATATGCAGGAGTTAACAGAGGAAGTTCTTGTTGCCTGACTCTGCATGTGGAGATCTGTGCAACAGTCATGAGCTATACATCACTCTTGTGTCATTATGTACATTAAATAATTATTTGAAATCTCACCAGCTAATTAAATCAAACTGAACTAAAAATCTGGACTCAGAATTATTGTTTGTCTTTGACTGGACTAATTTTACCCTAGAAGACTGTAAGTAGCTAATTTAGCTGAGCCATACTCTCAAAATAATAAAAAAGAAAGATATGTAAGCCTATGAAATAATTCAGCCATGAAGCCTGAATACAAATAGGAATATTTTATACAAGAAGCAGGCAGACCTTTCCTGCTGTCTGTTGCATCATCCAGGGAATACCTTTCCAAAGTCTCTTAAGATCACCACTGATGCTTCCTGACCTGTCATTTATGTGGACAAGTGTTAAGCAGAACAGCAGCTCATTTCACTGGGGGTTTATCAGGCCTCTGTTCAGCAGCCTGTGACTTTTGGAAACAAATAAATAAATACACAGAGCTGACTGCAGACTCTTAGATCACTGGAATTCCACTTGGTGCAGAGGCCAGGGCACAGCATCCAGGGCAGACCTGGGGGAGGTGGGGAGTTCCTGCCCTGCTGTGGCCTCCTGTCCGGGGAAGGAATGGCAGGGGATGGGGGAAGGAAGGGGAAACAGCCACCACTTGTTCTGACACTGCTGCTGACAAGCTGTTTTAAACTCAGCCATACCCCAAAAGCAGTTTCTCCTTTGAATACTTACAGCCCATAGCGATTATTTTAGGTCTCCTTGGTTTTGAAAAATCCCACATACAAAATGAAGTCAGGTTTGCTTTAACAATGGAAATATGTGGCTGAGGCAATGACAATTGCCCAGCAACTGAAACAGGTCTCTACCCACAACCACCCAGAGGAAAACAGTGCAAGAACGTGGGTTGCAAAATCTGATTTGTTGTTTTATTTGGTCTTAAAATGATTTGGCACTTCATCCAACACTTCTAAGAACTCTCTGCATTAGGAAAGATGTACTGCTGAAACAACAGATTACCTTCAGTTAGTGCTCAGAGGAGCTCAAGTGCAGCACTGTTATTCATTAAGTGCTCTTGAGGCTTGGGATTTTTGGGGCAGAGACTGGAACTGACATGAAATTGTATTTTCCTTGAGCATAAGAAATGTGAAGACTTTGTACTTCTACCTTGCTTTCTCTCATCCTTAGTTTTCTCTAGGAAGTGACTGAGCCAGGAGTAGATGTTGTCTTGTTCTCTAACTGCAAGACTATTTGCCTAAATATCAGGGAAACCTGCAAAACAAGAATTGCAAGCTTTATAAAGATACAACAAGCCAAATTAATTCCTGGGGCACGTACACAAACTAAATGCTGTTAGAAGACTCCTTTAGTATCTGCTGGGGGAGAAATTCCTCCATTGTAATGAAAAACAGCTAAAAACATCCTGTGTTATAAGAACACTGGAGCTGTATTTGAGGCTGTACAATTACAGAGGGTGATTAATTGATGTGTCACCAGCAGTAACTTCCTGAGTAAAACATTTTCACTCACAGTTGCACCCTGTCTCCATTTCAACTAAGGGAGAGTCCAAGGTATGATGTGAAGTTCTTTTAAATAAACAGTTTTGATTTGTTCTGAGCAATTCACCATCTGTATCAGCCACAGAAACTTTTGATGACTGTAAGTCCACAGTTGTATCCAGATTAAGTCTGGAGTTTCCTGGCCTCGTGGACAGAACCAGCAAAACACAGGAAAAGTTAGAAAAGTTGTTGTATTCCAGCTGGTTTGTAGGTTTGAAACTTCTGAGTCCTGTTACAAAGACTCACAATGAACACCAGGTCCTAAAAAGAGTAGAGACTTGATGAAAAAAATTAAGATATATGATTTTGTCTCTGCAGCCTTTCTGAGTGACATTGATCTGTTGGGGTTTTTCATGCAGTGCAGACACACTCATGGTTTAAAAGCTGTGAGCACTTAGTTACACACATTATTTTTCTTCCCTTTTTCACCTGAAAAGAGGAGTAATTAAAAGTGCAACTACTTGTGAACAGGATTCTAATGTATCTCAGGCAACCAAAGGCCATGAAAATTGTGCTGAACCATGACAGCAGAGATTAAAAAAAAGTAATTAATGTGAAAAAATGTTTTTAATGGGAAAAGTGTTATTAAGCCTGTTGGTGATACTGTGCAGTGCTGTAAAACAAATACCAGAACAAGAGTCAGCAAAAGTTTTAGTCAGACATTATAGAGTGAAATGCAGAGATAGACCTGGGAAGCTCATCCCCTTTTCACACTTTTGATGGGTTTAGTTCTGTGGAAAATACAATTTATTATAAACCACACCACACGGGCACGCAAATACAGTGCACAAAACACAAATAAACCCAAGTAAAGCCCATCTGAAACGAGCTGCTCTTTACACGGAGCAAAAGACACACGTTATTAATCATAGTCTAATAAAAGCAACTTAACTATAGAGCTATAATATTAGATTTACAGCTTGAGGAAAGGTCAATCCAAAGCGTTTCCACAATCAGCCTCATGCGACATTTTACTCCTGAGCCGCGGGGCTTTCTTGGACAGGAAGGGAACGACATTTAAACATAAACGGTGGGACTTTAAACAAAAGGATGACGCCTGTGGATACTGCCGGTGTGTTGTACTTGCCAGGCCATCCACGTAGGAGTGCATTCGGGGCAACAATTAGTCACTAGTTCATTTACCAAAGACTAAGGCAAAAGGGAGAGATCTCGAGAAGGGGAAAAGGAGAGAACACTAACTTAAGCACTGTTTCTGAGCCTTGTGTAAGGCAGAGTCTGTAAAGTAGCTCAAAAAACTTTCCCGTCGTGGCTGTAACGCGCGGAAGGCCCGGCGCGGTTGTTGCGCGGTGCCCTCAGCGCTGAGGAGCCGCAGGGCCGCGGGAGCCCTCACGGACCCGCGGCCACCATTT
>WEIV01007650.1:124791-135540 GCA_013390005.1 Calyptomena viridis | reverse complement strand
TGGGCCCTGCGGGGCGGCGGAGCCGGGGCAGGGCCGCACGTGGCCGCCCGGGCGTGGGGAAGGAGAGTTTGGCCCGCCCGTGAGCCAGCGAGTTTGGGGAGAAAAAAAATCTTGCGACCCCGGGGGCTGCGGGGAATGGGCTGGAATTAAATTATCTCTTCTTCTTTTTCTTTTTTTAAATTTGGTTTGGAGTCCTCGCTGAAGTGCCGTCGGCGGGGCCGCGGCCCGCGCACCACGTGGCTCCCCACGTGTGGGGCGCTGCCGGAGCAGAGGGGCGAGGTGTCGCAACTGCCTGGTCCGACCACAGGCACGGATGGTGGCCTGCTCCAAATCCAAGTGTGACCTATAAATGGATAGGAAAAACAGCCTGTGCTATCTGCCGGGCTGTGGGGCGGCCTTTTATTTGAGTTCCTGTCGGGCGTAGTTCTCAAGTAACCGCTGTTACTCATTTAGGATCCAGCATTGTCACACTTAATAGCGGGGTTTATTTCCTTTTAAACACTTAATGCGATCCCACGCCAGCGTTAGGGTTGCCTGGTCCGTGTTGTCTCCCTCAATGAAGACTCGCCTAGAGGAGCAATCCTGCATCTGTCCTCGGAGTGAAGAGGTTAAATGAGTTCACCAGGGCCGTGCAATAACCCTGCAAGTTACGAGTTTAACCTGCCATTTAAACTGGCTTTGTTAATGCCTGGGCTGAATTTTATGTTAAAAGCGTCACCTGTTGCTCATGTTGTTTACTTTCCTTTTAAAAATCGCAGGGGTAGCCACAAAGCCTGAAAGGAGAAGGTGGTAAAATGTGTGTATTTAGTAGAGCGAGTTTCTCCCACCCAACATTAATTAGGTTGGATAGGCAGAAAGTGCTGCAGAGTCACTTTTTGATGAACTTTTGTTCTCTTTGTGGATTGTGTCAAGAGAGCTATCCAAGAACTACTCTAATCAAAGTTAGGATGTCCTTTTGTCCTGGCTTCTGGCCCTGAGTTCTTGAGTCTTAGTTAATGTTCAGCATTTCTGGGTCAGCTTGGCTGTGAAATGTGTTGACGGGTCCCAAATGGAACACAGGGCTTGGCTTTCCACTTCTGCAGATTTTCTTGATGTTTCAAACTAGTTTCTTTCAGAATTGAGGTATTGTTACCTGCTGGTCAGAATACTTGATTTTATATCCTGTTCTAGTGAGGACAGAAGTGGGAGACAGGAACTCAGCTGTAGCAGGTTTTTAGGTCACAGATGTAGAAATTCAACTTCTGAACACTGAGTAACTCTGGTGACAGTTGTGTTCAAGAGTTCTTACAACTTGTTGCTTGGGAAATAAAAACTTTTCAGTCCTTTATTTTGGAGGAAAACAAAGCTGTGCTTCCTGTCACGTTGGGGTTTGTCTGTGCTCAGGCTGGCTCTGAGCTGACTTGTCCTGTTCAGGTGTGGTGCTGTAGGTTGGTCACCAGCAGCCTGGAAAGGAACTGCTGATTTCTCAACATTTGCCTCTCATAGAGCTGATTCACTAAAGGGCTCTTACATGTGCTGGCTCCAGCAGTGGCTTTTATCTCCTCTGTCCTTGGAGTGAGGGAGTGAAGTCCTGCTGATACCACTGCAAGTGGTGCTTTTAGGTCAAAAGAAGTGTCTGGTAGGTGTAGTCAAGAGTTGCCCCTGTTACACTGGGCTGTTAAATGCTGAGGAACTGCTGGTATCCAGAATTGTCAGTAACCTCAGGGCCGAAGTTCAGCTTCCTTTTTACTATGAGGAGCCCAAATCAGTTTTATTTTTGTTAAAGCAACTTCTTCCTCAGAGAGCATCTAGGCTAAAAGCCATGAAATAAGGAGCATTACAGTGGAGTTTAGAGGCAGTGCTTTCCATCATCAGTTGTACAAGGGGTACTAAAACACACTCAGATGTTGCTGAATGTTGTGTGTGAAGATGAGATTAACAGTACTTCTCCTAAGAGTTTTGAGTATGTATTAACTGTAGACAGAGTCTTCCCCTTTAGAGTTTGATAAAGAAACTTCATGTATCAGAGGTTCCTTATATCATTGGAAGAATCAAAAAAATTTGTCACTTTTAAGTTTGGTGCCCAAGTTGCCTTCAAAAGCCTCAAATCTGACCTGGTAAAGCACTGTAGTGGCACAGGGGTCTTTGAGCTCTTCTCAACCCTCTGTAGCAGTAGGGCCATCATACTGAACAAGGTCTAAAACTCATTCTTAATAATGTTTCACCTTCAAACTGCAGTTACAGAGCTCTGGAGAAGAAGTTTAGCTAAATTACTCTCTTTTCTTTCTTAGAAAGGTAAGAAAACACAACTAGGTTTGCGTTTCTTGACAGGTTTTCAAATCTCAATCTGTGAGGCAGTGCCTTGCTATATCTTGCAGAATTTGACCAGTCTCAGAAATGCTACGTGAGATTGTAGTTGTAATTTGTTTTCCACTGCTACTTTTCCTGCCCTGGTGAGGTAAAAATCTAGTTGTGGTGTGTGAGGGGGGAGGGGATGATGACACATGGACAGACAGGACAAGCTGCTTTGTGTAACACATCTGAGCTGTGGCAAACAGTGAGAGCTGTGACTGAAAACTTTCCAAGAGGACTTAAGTAGCTTTCTTGCAGAAGACTTGCTTAAGGTGGCCTTGATAGATAAAAGGAACTGCTGGAAACTTGCCTGTGATGACAAAATGGAGGAGTATTGACTAACAGAGGAGCGTTTGAACTCGGGTGGTTTTCACTGTACTCGTTTCTTCTCTTGGAAGTAAGTGAAAGCTGTAATGGTGTCCAAAGTGCTTGGAGGCTGTCCATTTAAGGACTTGTCTCCCAAACCAGCCTTTTCTGGATATTGCTCTTTAAAGGTGGCTATTTGCTTTCTCTGGAAACTAAATCCTGACAGTTCACTCTGCTGGGGAATTTTGTCCCATGTAAGGCTTGTTGGAATGTGGAGCCAGTAAAACCAGTGTCAGCTGCAGCCACCTCTGGCTGGTGAACGTGTTCAGCTTCAGATCCTTTACAGGAAGAATGCAGAAGTTAAACATGGAAATACCGGGGAAGAGAAACTCCAGGCAAACTGTTGGGTACTTGGATGTGCTTAAGGGATCTGAAGATGGAGCAGTGTGCTTTGTATTCATACTTGGATGGCAGCTGTAACCTTCCAGTATCTCTGAGTTCAGGGAAAAAAGGGGCCTTTGAAGATAAAGGTTTTTAAATGAATCTCCCATAGTCTGGAAGGATAACTGCAGATTGTTCTTTGACTTCAGATTTCTTAATCTGTGTAATCCTGGCTATTTTACTGTGTATCAGAGGAAAAGAGCCTTCAGGTTTTCCCTTTGAAGGGACAGTTAAAAAGGAAGAAACTCCAGAGCAGATGTAAAACTTGGCTTTTGAGATTCCTTTGGGGCAGTGAGTAGTGAACTTTTGTCCTCCTGACCCGGCCTGGCAGGTGGACAGAGTAGGTGTAGGCTGCCATTAACCTTGGTGTAAAAACTTCTGCCCTGCGTGTCTAAAGCAGGTCTGGCTCACCTGTTACACATTTGTCCTTCCCATGTATTAACCTGACTGGTTCTGTCAGTGCTTCACGTGGGGAACTGCTGGCAGGATTCAGTCCTGTCACGTCTCGTGTTCATGGGAATGAAATCTGGTAGTTGTTAGTGAGTGTTCAGATGTGCTGCCGTTCTGCTACAGCTGCTGCCTTGCTATTTTGCTCTTTTTAACAGATGTTACGTTGCTGTTTGATAATGCTTTAAGGTGAGAACTGTTCAGAGCAGTTGCAAGTTAAATGAAGAATATCTTGGTACATAGTCCAGAGATCTTGTCCCTCATGCAAATTAAAGGGAGCAGCAGCTATTGTGGCTGAGCCCAGCTCCTGCAGTTGGCTTTGCTTGTGTTTTTCCTGTTCTGCAGTGTCAACATGGTTGCCATGAACACGGGCATAAACAATGGCACAGGGAGTGCCAGCTGCTGCCACCAGAGCAGGCAATGCTTGGTGTCCTCAGAAGGTGCTTAGAAATCTTGGACACTGAGCTCGAGTGAAGACTGGGTTGTGTGTAAAATTCAAGTGCATCTCTTAAATGCTTGGACCACCAGTTGTTTTAGTCTTGTTTAGATCCACAGCCTTTCATTGTAGAACTTCATTTTAAGGACAAATACCATCATGTGGTCCAGCTGGAAGTTAGATGTGGGACTACGGAGACAACACACTAAAGTTTGAATATCTTGTATTTTAAATTCTCAACTGTGGTTGTAGGAATCACTTCTGTGCAGAAGACCATCAGAGAAAGGAACTATTTTGAGGGAGGAGTGGATAAAAAATCCACATGAAATTTGTTAAACATTGGGGTACTTTAGAAATAACTAAATAAAAATTCATGTTTAGGTATATACTCTCTATTTAAGAGCTAAATTAGGATGCTAATTTTGGTTCCTACTTGAGGTCATGTGTTCCACTGCTCTTGTAGTGAGTTTTTTCAAGACTCAGCTCCTGAATGTTCCTGTAGTTTGGGATGCTGGATAGTCTGGGAGGAGGGGAGGTGAAGAAACTGTGGGACTACAGGGAGAATATCTTGGTGGAGGACCAGGTAAACTGCCAAATATACCAGATAATGAATTGGGGAATGGCAGTGAGGTATTTCAACTTCAGGAGACTTCATCAAAACAAAACCTGACATAAGTATTTTTAGATTAGTGTACTTTAAACTTCAAGCACACTTTAAAAAGCACTCCCATGTTAAATATGTAACTTCCTTGTTCTTTCCCTTGTAGCTCTGTAAGTGTTGTGTAACTGTCTTGCACCTGAAGGGAGTTGTGGCAGTGTTTAACCTGCCCTCTGCCTGGGTGGGCTGTGCAGGTCCTGCTCACCCGAGTGCCCACCTCCATTCCCAGTTTGGGGTTGTGCTGTCAGGTGCTTCCAGAGCCTTCTAAGGATGTTTTCCAAGTCACCTGGCAAGTGTCTGCTCTCTTGCAGGGAAGCTTAATGCCTTAAAATACTTTCTTTCATGTAAACTTGGGAGTGGAATATGCATCCTGAGCTGTAGGTTAGTTACAAATTGTAATTCACGTTTTTCAGAGTTTAACTGCTGTTTAGGAGGCTACTGTGCTCTGGAGTGCTTTAGGTTTAATACTGGCTGTTTTTACACTTAGATTCTAGAGGGAAGCTTGACTAGTCAATCACAGTAGTAGCTGCTAGAGAGACCTCAAGAGGAAGTGTAACAGCTACTATTAGGAAATAACCTGTGGAGATAAATAGGTGGCTTTTGAGCTTAACTCTCAAGGATGAGGAAGAATATACTTTACTGAAAGAAAGAACAACATTAAGGCCGATAATACAATACTTAAAGGGTTTTACTTCTCTCTTTCCCTCTCCCTGGGCATTTTGTAAATTCTTGAAGTTTGGCTACAAAAACTAATTAGAGGAAAAGTTATATAGCACAGTTTGTTTGTCTGTTCAAAGCTGCCTTACTCCAAGCAAAGTCCCGTTTGGTTTGCATTGCCTTTTCTGGGAGAGTGGAAAATTTCCCATTTTAATGTAGCCTTTGGCTGGGGGAGGAGAAGGTGTTCTCAAACTGTCTTTTCTTGCTCAAGCAGGTGATCTGCAGCCATGAGCAACAACGAGTGCTTCAAGTGTGGACGTACTGGCCACTGGGCCCGGGAGTGCCCCTCTGGGATCGGCCGTGGCCGCGGGATGAGGAGCCGTGGCAGAGGTGAGCGGTGCTGTGCTCTGCTGGCTGGTTGTACAGCAGCATCTCCAGCTGAGGGCTCTGTGTAGTGTGTAAAGCTGGCTTTGTCAGAACAAAGGGGTGAAGTTGGGGCACAAACTGGTAATCAGAACCAGTAAAATTTACCTGTGTGTAAGAATTTTGCCAGGGGCTCTAAGAGTGCAGCTAAATTGCCAGTCACGAACATTGCCGTCTGAATGGACTCTTGAGAATATTCTGAACTCAAAACTCATGGCTTTTTTCCCTCTCCTTGTACTCATTTCAAGCAGGCTTCCAGTTCATGTCTTCCTCTCTCCCGGATATCTGTTACCGCTGTGGTGAGTCTGGCCATCTTGCCAAGGACTGTGACCTTCAGGAGGATGGTAAGTATCACTAAATATTGGATCTCTCAGTCCCACGGACAGAGCTGTGTGGCTGGAGAGAGGGATGCAGTGATTCCCTGGGAGCAGGCTGTGGGTGTCCCCGTTCAAAGCACGCTGCCCCTCGCGCTACCAAGGTTTTATAGTCTTGTTTGGTATGTTTTTCTTATTGTGGAAGCCTGCTATAACTGCGGTAGAAGTGGCCACATTGCGAAGGACTGCAAGGAGCCCAAGAGGGAGAGGGAGCAGTGCTGCTACAACTGTGGCAAGCCCGGCCACCTGGCCCGTGACTGTGACCACGCAGATGAGCAGAAGTGCTATTCTTGTGGAGAGTTCGGGCACATTCAAAAAGACTGCACCAAAGTGAAATGCTATAGGTAAGGACTGGCAGCAGACATCTGCAAGGTGTACCTCGAGTGATAGATGTATTCTGTGGCTGATTTTGTTAGGAGTTGCAGCCTAAACTGTGACCAGGTAGCTAGTTCCTTAGAAAAGTTACCTATTGTTGTTCAAAACTATGACTTAAACAGCTGTTACAGCAAAGTGGAGTACAGATTCCATAATGCAGATCTCTAAATAGCCACACAGTGCAGGAGTTAAGTCTCTTGAGCTGTACAGGAGAAAGGGCTGTGTCCTTTTGTAGGAGGTACTTGCCCATAGCCCAGACTTGGTAAGGTTTTATGCTGGAGCTAACAAACCCCAGCTGTACAGATCAGCTGACTGGCACAGCCAGCCCCAGCAGGAACACACGAAGATGTCTTGGTTATAGAACCATGGGTGAGAAGTGGGTGTTAAATTGGTTTGAAATGCCATCTTCAAAATGCTGTCTGGGTTTTGAATGCAGGCATATACCAGAAACAGCACGTTCCTGAGTGCAGTGTTCTTCACCCCCACCAACATTCCCTTCTGTGGAGGAACGACAGAGAACATGGTGTATTGGAGTTAAAACTAATTACTTGCAAAACAAGGCTAAACTGCAGGGAGGAGCATTGGGAGCAGGCAAAACCCAGCACACAGTTAAAACAAAAAAGGGAAAAAAACCACCCAAAGCTGCCTGTGTTGGATGTACAGTGACTTCCAGTGTATCCAGTGATTAATCCGAGTTGATCACTTGGGAACAAACTTCCCTCATATCAAAAAAATTCTGAAACATGGGAACAGAAGTGTTTGAGTGCAGAACTAGCATTGCATGAAACTGAAGTAGATAGTGTAGCTGACATGATAAACCATTTTCTTTTTCAGGTGTGGTGAAACTGGCCACGTAGCCATCAACTGCAGCAAGACCAGCGAAGTCAACTGCTACCGCTGCGGCGAGTCAGGGCACCTTGCACGGGAATGCACAATTGAAGCAACAGCCTAATTATTTTCCTTTGTCGCCCCTCCTTTTTCTGATTGATGGTTGTATTATTTTTCTCTGAATCCTCTTCACTGGCCAAAGGTTGGCAGATAGAGGCTACTCCCAGGCCAGTGAGCTTTACTTGCCGTGTAAAAGGAGGAAAGGGGTGGAAAAATCAACTTTCTGCATTTAACTACAAAAATGTTTATGTTTAGTTTGGTAGAGGTGTTATGTATAATGCTTTGTTAAAGAACCCCCTTTCCGTGCCACTGGTGAATAGGGATTGATGAGTGGGAAGAGTTGAGTCAGACCAGCAAAAACCCTCTCTGGGTTACATGGAAGTGATCCTATGCAGGAGGAAAGAAATTCTGGAAGTGTCTAAACTTCCTCATAACTTTTATTTTATAACAATGGCCTTGGATTGTCTGACCTCAGTAGCTGTTAACACCAAGTGATATCTGCATCAGGCCCTACCTAGAGCATATAGCTGAGTGGGACTAAACACACAAGATGCACATGCCTGTTAATGGCCATGAGAGAGAGAGAGAGAGAAATCTGAAATCAATCTAAAAGTAACAGTAATTCAGTCAGTGAATGTTCATGTTGGAGATACAGAACGTAATGGGAAGCTTTTGGATAAATATCTCAAAGTCAATCTGAAACCCAGACATCAGTGCTCATAGCATATACAATTTGGAGCTATTCAGGAGTTGCAAATAAATGCATTTTCACAGAAATCAAGATGTTATTTTTGTATACTATATCACTTAGACAACTGAGTTTCATTTGCTTGTAATCAGTTTTTAAAGTAAAGATGGTAAGAGCAATTGAAGTCCTAGAACATAGAAAATGTAATTTTAAACTATCAATAAAGCTGGAGGAGGAAGGGGAGTTTGGCTAAAGTTCCTTTTGTTTATTTTTGGTTTTCCTGTACACAGTGCAAAATAACATATTAAAAAGGGGTATGTGGAGGTTCAGTTTGGACTTTTCTTTTGTACTGTCTTGTGTTCAGTTCCCAACCAGCTGTTAATGTGTTGTGTGCAGATGGTCATGGGAATGGGCTGTGGGGTCTTGGAGGTGGGGGGCCTGCTTTCATCTGTGCTGCTGCAGTTAAAGAATGTAATGGAAAAGATGTTGAAGAAGGTGCTTGAAGTGCTCGAGCCTTCACTAAGAACTGTCACTTAAAACATCTGCCCTTGCCATGTCCATTGGTGGGTGGTTGTGTTGGTTGACTGAGGGGAGGTGAACAGTTAACAGATGAAAAGGGAGCTGACACACGGTGACACCATCTGCACATCCCCTCAACACGGGGAGAAAGTCTGGATGTGCAGGAGCTCTTGGCTGATCATGGCTTCACCATATGGCAGGACTGTGGGAGGGCTGTGTGACATCTGCTGGGAAGATGTGGCTTTGAAGTGCCTCTGAGCCACTGGCTGGCCTTTGGCTGGAGCAGATCCTATGGAATCTCTGTAGTTAGGATCAGGGAGTGGTGTCTGTGTCTTTTCAGGCTGGCAGTGTGCAGTTGTGCTGGGGTAGACCTGGCACTGTCACTTGTCCATCTGTGTTACCCATGTAGTACGAGGTTTGCCTTTCTGTTCATTTTGGAAGCAAGGCTGTTCACAGCCACACAAGTGTTCCTGAAGGTTGAGATCCAGGAGCAACCTGAACTTGTAGCTTTGAGCACACTGGCACAGAGTGAGGCTTTGCAGAAAGGGTAAGAACTCCTTGGTTCCTGAACCAGAAGATCCCAGTGAGGAGGCTTACCTGGGACTGCTGGAACCTGTAAAAGCAGAGCTGACACCTAAATGTGTGTGTCTGAGAAAACTGATGGTTGTAGTGCTGTGTCACATCAGGTGAGCTCTCAAGTGGCTGTTTTGCAAAGGGCTACCATGGTAATTTAGGGCTCCTTAATAAAAGATTTACGAGGAACTAAAAATTTCAGCCTGGGTTTGATCTTCAAAGCGTGTGGACAGTATTGACCCCGTAGTTCAGGGAGAAGATTCCTGGTGAGAAAGCCAAGTACAGGGTGGCTGGAGCCTGGAGCATGGGCTGGTAGCAGGACCCTGGCAAGGCTGGGATGGTGCTGTGGAGCAGAAGGAACAGACTTGGCAGGAGTGTCTTTATTTGAAAGAGGGAGTGTTGTGCTACTGCTGTGCCTCAGCAGTAAAGAATCCCAGCTGCTTGCTCCTCCCTGGGCAGTGTGATGTAAAGGTGTAGGAGGTTTTTTACAATTAGTTAAACAGTAATAAAGCTTGAAGCTTTATGATTGTGAAGACCTGAAAGTCATTGGGACTTAACCTGTAGCTATAAAAATGGGTGTTTTCCTGTAAGAATTTTTTTTTAAACAATTTGAAGCTGAGAAACGCCAACCAGGATGTAAGTTCGTAAGAATGAAAATTGTTCCAACGCAGGTGTCTCTTCCTGGTCATCTTCCTGTGAGAACATTGGTGCTGCTGTTCCAGCATCAGGTGTTCCCAAGTGAACCAGATGGATGAGCAGGTGGCGATTTCATAAATGTATGGACTTGGAAAAGTCAAGCCGAATTCTTCAGTAACACTGAGGCATTTAATTTTTTATGGCAAATTTCAGGGTAGTGATTTTTTCTGGATCTGGTGTGTTATATGGATCAGGAAGGGAATGAGACAAATGCGTTATTTTCTACAAATGGGACTCTGAAGGGTTGCCATTTCCGAATAGGGTGATTTTGTTTTACTAAAATTACTGCGAGTCACTGAATAAACTGTAGCTGAGCACCAGTCATCCCAGTTTGTTTTGGACCAGCTGATGAGGACTGGTGTAAATTGTAAAAACTAATTTGTAAAAAAACTCACCATGAGCCGGCAGTGAGCGCTCGCCGCACAAAAAGCCAAAGGAATCCTGCGCTGCATCCAAAGAACATGGCCAGCAGCTCCAAGGAGCACAGGGTGCCCAGAGAAGCTGCGGCTGCCCCATCCCTGGAAGTGTCCACGGCCAGGCTGGACACTTGGAGCCACCTGGGATAGTGGAGGGTGTCCCTGGCCACGGCAGGGGTGGGACTGGATGCTCTTCAAGGTCCCTTCCAGCCGCTCCGCGTTCCCTGTTCCCCTCAGCGCGTCCCTGTCCCGTCACCGCCGGGAGCGCGCGGGGCCCGCACGGACTCTGCGCATGCGCGAACGAGAGGCGCGTGCTTCTCCCCGCGCGCGCGTCAGGAGGGCGGCGCAGGCGCACTGGGGAAGGGCGGGGCCGTGAGCGCCCCGTTCAGTTCCAGGTCACGGCGCTGCTTCCCCTGACGGCGGCACCGAGGGACAGAGCGGGACCATGGTGAGTGCGGGGCTGAGGGCCAGAGCGGGACCATGGTGAGTGCGGGGCTGAGGGACAGAGCGGGACCGTGGTG
>WEIV01007650.1:111037-123478 GCA_013390005.1 Calyptomena viridis | reverse complement strand
CCCAGAGAAGCTGCGGCTGCCCCATCCCTGGAAGTGTCCACGGCCAGGTTGGACACTTGGAGCCACCTGGGATAGTGGAGGGTGTCCCTGGCCACGGCAGGGGTGGGACTGGATGCTCTTCAAGGTCCCTTCCAGCCGCTCCGCATTCCCTGTTTCCCTCAGCGCGTCCCTGTCCCGTCACCGCTGGGAGCGCGCGGGGCCCGCACGGACTCTGCGCATGCGCGAAAGAGAGGCGCGTGCTTCTCCCCGCGCGCGCGTCAGGAGGGCGGCGCAGGCGCACTGGGGAAGGGCGGGGCCGTGAGCGCCCCGTTCAGTTCCAGGTCACGGCGCTGCTTCCCCTGACGGCGGCACCGAGGGACAGAGCGGGACCATGGTGAGTGCGGGGCTGAGGGCCAGAGCGGGACCATGGTGAGTGCGGGGCTGAGGGACAGAGCGGGACCATGGTGAGTGCGGGGCTGAGGGACAGAGCGGGACCGTGGTGAGTGCGGGGCTGAGGGACAGAGCGGGACCGTGGTGGGTGCGGGGCTGGGGTTACCACCCCTGCTCGGGGGAAAGCACCCGAGGCCGCGGTGGGACTGGCCCGGGCCGGGGGCACTGAGGGCGGGGAGCGGCCGTGACTGACCCGCTCTGTTTGTGTCTTGCAGGCGCGGAACGCGGAGAAGGCCATGTGAGTGCGGGGCGGGCACCACTTGTCTCGTGTGTTACCTCTTCCGAGCCTGCGGCTGTGCTTGCCTCAGACACCTGAGCCCGCTGGCCCGGTGGGACTCGCTGCTCAGCCCGCTCTGGAGCACCGGGAGTTTATCGATGTTTTGGGTACTCAGCTGTGTGTGTGCTGGTCCAGGGGCACAGGGCACCTGCAGACACGTACCTGGTGCCGTGGAGCCCCCATAGCTGTGCTGGTTGTCTGTGCAGGATACACTGCAGCAGGGGCTGGGTGATAAATACACTGAAACCTGTTACCTTATGGGTTTAGGTAGTTCTGGTTTTTGAAACAGTTGCCAGGCCAGATAGGAATCAGTCAGCATTGCTTTAAGGATAATTCTTGCTTGGGAGGGGCTTGGGCTAAACAAGTGGTTTTTAACGAATTTATTTTTGTATCAGCTTTTTTGAGTAGTTTTCGAAAATGTTTGGAGGCCACACATTTAGAACTGCTGGATTAGAGGCTCTTCAGTGTATTTGTCTCATGTTTGTTCTTTTTCCTAAAATACTTTCTGAGCTTGCAGTAGTAACTCAGGCAGAGGGTGAACAGCCCACAGCTCTCTGATATGTCATGCTGTTACAGTCATCCCATCCAGTGCTGCTGGAATGAAAAATTTCCAGGTTTTTCTAGTGTTGAGGAAGTTGGAAGAGCTACAAGTGGTCAATTAATGGGATCAATGAATGTGTTGAAGCCTTTGTTTTCTACAGACTGTAATTAAGTCCGTAACAAACATCCAGAGAAAAACTTGTTCCTGAGGGAATGTGTATTTGTGAAAGTAAATCTTGCTTCCTTTCCTTTAGGACGGCCTTGGCAAGATTTCGGCAAGCCCAGCTTGAGGAAGGAAAAGTAAAGGTATGGTGTGAAAGGTTTGTTAGCTCTGGTCAGAGACAAATGCAGGCCTTGGACAGAGCTGTGTGTTGGCCAAAGGCCAGGCCCAGTGTCCTGTGGGAGCCTGACACCAGTCAGATGGGAAGTGTTTCAGCTGAGTGTATTTCACAGTCACACAAACCAGAAATAGCAAACAGCATTTTCTTAAATGAATAACTTAAAAATTGACATATATTGTGTTTCAGAGGTACATTGGCTTGGCTGCTGAAAAGAAAGTGCAAATTGAACATCTCTTAGTTTTTTAATGTAATGGAGGTAGAACATGTAATAGTTAGGGGAGAAAAAACCCAAACCCAGACTACAATAATGCTATAAACAGAGGCAGCATGATGGGCAAAATTCTGAGCCTGAAGTTAACCCCTTCTGCAGCTGCTTATGCAAACTGCTGCACAAACACTGGTGGTAATCACAAGGTTTGTTTGGATTTCTTCCCAGAAGCAGAGAAGTCCTACTTATAATCTCAGTTACTGAGGATGGTTTCACAAAAGAGCAACCACGAGGCAGAAGCCTTTGGGGTCACTGAACCCAGGACTCCCACAAGACACACCACCGGCATGTTGCTAACCCAACACATGAGAGCTGTGCTTCTCTTCGTGATGGTCTTCACTGGCATGTGGATTTTTTTTTTATTTGCTGTAAGATTGATAAAAAAATGGATTTTGTAATTTAAAAACCCCCAACCACCCAGGAAGTAGCACCTCACAGAACCCTAGAGACTGATTCCCAGCTACCTCTGGATTTTCCTAAACATTTTTCACCAAATCAAAAGTCAAATTGCAGGAATATTTATGTGGGGATTGGACTGTTCTCAGTAACATTTGTTGGACAGGTTTATAAGTGAGCAACATGAAACAGAAAAGTGGAAAACAACAGTTTGGAGAAATCATAGTGGAAAAGATTCCAAGATTCCATGGACAACAGATAGAGATGGAGATGGAATAGAGAGTCCAGTATATTATGTGGAGGAAGGGTTTTTAGTAGATAAAATGTAGAGCTGTGGGGAGAGAGATGAAATAAGTGCACACAGAGCCCTAGAAGCAGGATGAAGTATTAGTTTGTGTAAGCAAGTCAATGGAATGTGAGGAAGTTTGGGGAAGAAAGGTGTTTTAGATAAACTATAGTTGGAAAAGTACAAAACAAAATCATCTTGGAAAAATTGCATTATTTAGGTGGTAGCAGTTGAGATAGAAAGGCTTAAACATAACTGTTACTTGGAGACAGTGGATTTTAACTGTCCTAAATGGAATGGGTTTTGTGTTGGAAAGGGTTGTGGGGTGTTTTGAAAAAACAGGTGATGGATTTTGTTTTGGATAGAGTGGATTTAAGTAGGTTTTTATATTCTGTGATAGTTTAATTGGCAGGGCTATAAATTGTTGTTTTCCTTTTACTGAAAATCAGTGGGAGCAGAAGGCACTGGAGTTTGGTAGCATAATTTGGGATCAATCAAGCAATAAAGTTCATGTGAAATGCTGTGAATATGTCAATTCTTGGTTAAACTTGATGGTGTGTGACTTTCTGTCCAACAGGAACGGAGACCTTTCCTTGCATCAGAGTGTAATGAACTGCCCAAAGCTGAGAAATGGAGGAGACAGGTAATGTCAGCTTAGAGGTTTTTCTAATTCTATGGGAGGTAGAACTTTAGCATTTCCTGTCTAGAAAGCCTGCTTGCAAATTTTTTTTCATACTCCCTCAGTACACTGACAGTTAATCACAGAATAATTTAGATGGGAAGATCATACAGTTCACTGCATTGTTCAAAGCAAGTCCTACAATGTCAAGTTTCCTCAAGGCCATTTCCAGCTGTGTTTGGAATATCTTCAGGGATTTGGATTTCACAGCTTTTTGGGGCTGCTGTTCCAGTGTTTGGTTACCTTCTTAATGATTTTCCCCCTCTTGAATTTAATCAGAATTTCCCTGCTTTCAACTTGTGTTTTTTTGCTACTTGTCCTGTTGTCCTGTCTGGCTCTTTTCTTTGTACTCTCTGTTGAAGACAGGGTATTTTGAAATTAATTTCTCCCTTCTTATTTGACTAGATCATTGGGGAGATTTCCAAGAAAGTGGCACAGATTCAGAATGGTAAGATTTTTCTAAAAATGGTTTGGTTTTTTGCATCTCTAGTCCTAAGCACTCACGGTAAAAATCACATTTCATATGAACTATATTGTTTCTGTTGCATAAATTCTGAAATTACTCTGATGCTTCTCATGAATTTCCTAATTTATTGTCTTTTTCCTCTCTAACAGCTGGCTTGGGTGAATTCAGAATTCGGGACCTGAATGATGAAATAAACAAACTTCTGAGGGAGAAGGGACACTGGGAATACAGAATAAAGGAGCTGGGAGGCCCTGACTATGCTGTAAGTGTAAAATATGTTGTGCTACGTGGCTGTTCTGCTCACAGGTCACTACTGAGAACAATGTGCAACATTTAGTTAACCAGGTGTGCCTTGCCAGTGTTTATTAGAGAGGAGCTTTATTCAGCCCCTGAAAATGTTTGGTTGTGTTAGAAGAAGATTTTCAACTCTGAATTCTGTTTTCCAGCGGATTGGACCAAAAATGTTAGATCATGAAGGCAAAGAAGTTCCAGGAAACAGAGGCTACAAATATTTTGGAGCTGCAAAGGACTTACCAGGAGTCAGAGAGCTTTTTGAAAAGGAGCGTAAGTAAAGGGCAACTCTTCCCAGACATGAATCTGCACAGCAGTGTATCCTGAGTAAAAAATGTTGTTTGTGGGCAGTGCTGGTAACACCATGTCTGGGTATTGTCTTAGGTGAGCACAAGTCATTAATTAAATGGTGTTTCTTTGGGCAAAGAACACCTTTGGCTGTTTGCAATTAAAGAAGTTTAAAAAAAGTTTAAAAGCTGGTTCCTACTGGGAGTTCCAAATGGTGAGGACTGATGTCCTATAGAAGCTTCCCAGCATAACAGGAGAAGTTCTCCATGGAGAAGTTCTAAATACTGCTTGGAGATCAGAGGTAAAAAAAAAAGGAAGAAAAAGGGGAAGTTGGGGTGAACANTCAGAGGTAAAAAAAAAAAGGAGGAAAAAGGGGGAGTTGGGGTGAATGTAATTTGAGAAGCAGGAATCAGCTTTTATAATACGAAAAACTAGATGTAAGAAAACTCTATTGGTTTGTCAGAGGATTAGTGGGAATTGCTTGGACCTGAACCAGCTCCTTCTTCCTTGCCATCTGCAAAAGAGAAACTTTGGGAAGTACTCCACGATGTGGGAGCTGGGTCATGCACTGGAAGTGGTCTGTGCAGGCCAGAGTGCAATGCCAGCACTCCCAGTTCCATCATGCCATGGTTACCGGCTGGAGTGAGGCAGCCGTGGGCCTGTGAGGTTTGGTGGGAAGTGGGAATGCAGAGCAGGACACGGGGATGGAGCTGGGGGGTGACAGTGTGTCCTTCCAGCCCTCCCACCACCACGCAAGACCAGAGCTGAGCTCATGAAGGACATCGACGCAGAGTACTATGGCTACAGGGATGAGGATGATGGCATTCTGGAGCCTCTGGAACAAGAACATGAAAAGAAAGGTAGGTGAGATCCCACACCTGCATAGATCAGTCTGGGAAGGGGTGATGGTGGACCCTCAAGTTAAGGTACCTTTTTTTCCTGTGGGTGTTGTCTGTTCCTGAGCTGTCACATTGATATCTATAGGCTGAGTTTCTCTGTCACATGGGAATCCAAATCACTGTGTAAGGCATTTCAGGGGGCAAGAAGTCAGAGTTTTATCTTTACTACTGTTAATGATTTAATGTCATCAGCAAGTCATTCACTATTGAAGCAAAATTTCCTTTTTTCCCCACCTTTTTAATGCTTAGGGATGTAAACAGTAGGTTGCAGCAATGAGATCTGTGGAGCTGCAGCAGTTATCTCCCTCCTTTGTGAAAACTGACCATGCCATCTGTTTCCTGTCTCACCTTGTTATTTATTTATCCATAAACATAGCTGTGTAGTTTTCTGGGAGATTAGAGGGGCCTTCTGGAAACCCTGAAGTCTAGGTGGCCTCTGTTAATTTATCCACATCATCTGTCTCGGAACTTCAACACATTTGAATATTTTTACCTTTGAATCTGTTCTTTCTCATTAGATAATATTTATCCATGTGTCTGCTCACATGGTTTTGTAGCATTATTTCTACTGACCTCCCTGCTAAAGACATCAGGATTATGATTCCTGAAACTCAAAATTCATCAGTGTGTGCCACTTTCTGTTATTTTGTGTAGCTTAAGCAAGAGGCCACACACCACCTTTTTTAAGAGCTTAGCTGTTTCCTAAGTAGTTCTCTTAGTGCTTCTGGTGAGCATTGGCTGGTCCTTGGAGTTGTCCCTTCTCCATGTGTGAGACATTCAAGGTCATGCCTTGTCTTTTAGGTTATAGGGCAGGGAGGAAGAGGGGGCTAAGGGACATGTTTCACTTACCAGTGTCTTCCAGTGGAGCCTGGAGCCCTAAACCAAGGGAACAAGAGCTGGCTGCTGGCAGTTGATAGTGTAGGAAGGGAAGTTGTGAGGTGCAGGGCTCCCACTCAGGGGTCACCCTGCACATCCTGCAGGCAGGAGAGGGACCCGGGCTGGATTTGTGGTAATTTTAGAAAATTGTCATTTGGGTGATTGTGCCACTTAAACTAACAAGGCTGGAGATGCCAACAGATGTGCTGTTCATGTACAATCAGTGCACCATAACTGAGAGTCTCTCAGGGTCAGTGGTTGTCTGGGCTCTTGTGGTTTTTACCTTGTTAAGTGGAGTTAGGGTTTTATGAAGCAAAGTTGAAAAAACTTCTTTCTTTGGGGTGCGTTTGTTCTTATGGAACCACATACAAACACAGCCACGTGCTGTTAGATCTTGCTCTCTCAGGAGAGCATTTTAATGTCTCATCCATCTGTGAGAGCTTGGAGGAATGCCTGCTGACTTCCAGGCACTTCCTGCTGCCTCAGTGCATTAATCTTGCACCTCTAGGATTTTATGCCCTGGCCACATCACCAATTAAACTTGTTAAAACTTGTTTTCAGCTTGACTAGCACTCTGCTGTAGTAGAGGTGCCACCTAGCAGTGAGGTACAGGGTTGGGATAGTGCTACAAAATAAGAGAAATACTCTCTGAAGTGAAAAGGGTGCGGGTGGTCACTCTAAGGAGGGTAATCACATTTAATTAATGACATGGTGATCATCTGACATGCTCCAGAGCTGCAAGAGCCACTCAGCCTGGTTCTGTGACTCTGTCACTTCAGAAAGTAGGTTGGCATTTATCAGGACATACAGAGTCCAAAACGTACCCAAATTAAGGCATTAGCAAGTGCTTGCATGGGTTTTGCTCATACTCCACTGACCCATTTTATTAGATGCTGCACTGAGGCTGTACAGTGTGTGTTACTGATGGAGAGGGTGTAGGCAAGTTTAATCTCCTGGAAAATGCTGCTTTGACTGGCTCTCAGATACACTTACCATTTTCCTTTGCTAACCAGTTATAGCAGAAGCAGTGGAAAAATGGAAAATGGAGAGGGAAGCACGACTTGCAAGAGGTGAGGAGGAAGAGGAAGAAAATATCTATGCTGTCAATGATGATGAGGTAGGTGATGGCTAAAGGCAACGTGACATTTCATGTGTTTCTTGGACGTGGATATGGAAGAGGGGGAAATAGAGCATTTTCAGAAGAAGTGGTTCTGAAAATGTCAGGGAGCAGGATCTGAATGGGATGCTTCTCATATTTCTTGGGTTTTCAGTCCTCTTCATCTGCTTCCTGTGTTTGTAGTGTAGATCATGCTCTGCCTGGTTCCTTCTGGAAAAGCAAGTAAAAATGGGGGGGTTATGACCTCTATAGAAAATAAACTTGATGTGGCTTAATTTTTTCACTTTTTAGTCTGATGAGGAAGGTGGCAAGGAAAGAGAAGGTGAAGAAGGCCAACAGAAATTTATTGCACATGTTCCAGTGCCAACTCAACAGGAGGTAAGACATAACAAAATTCAATTGGAAAGATGCACACTGACTTTTGCCAGACAGATCTTAACGTAGGGCATTTTTACTGATGATGTGACATGAATTTGTTATTTTTGTGACTTCACTGCAGCTGTTTCATCTTCTTGCAAATGCTGTGGAACTGGCCAGAGTTGTACCATTGCTATAACCCTTTTCACTTGAGAACTTCCAAAACCTTCATAAATACTCTATAAACTGGAAAGGGTTGTGGTGGTCTGATCAATAACCAGGATTGCCTACTATATTTATACTGGGCCTTTCTGCTGATGGTTTGGCTTGATTTTTTTAATTTAATGGGCTGATTTCTGAATTGCAGGGTTTGTTCTCTTAAGTTTTCTAAAATTATATTGGTGGCATGACCTCGACTTGACTGTTACATTTTGAAACTGCTCTAGGGTATCTATTACCTTCACAGTGATGGATTGGTTGAAGTATAACCCAGGCAAAAAGGTTCTGGAGTTACATAGCTGTTTCTCAGTGGCAAATCACTCCATACCTTATGCCTACAGGATTATTCCTTCTAGATTGTGGATTACTAAAAACTAAAGTTCAGATCACTTATTTTGAGAGATACTGTGTGCAATTTGGACTAATATAATTACTGAGATTAAAATATGTCTTGCAGGTTGTTATTAATAGATCTTTCAAGTAGATCTCAAAGAATTATCACTGGCACTTCAGGCAGAATGCAGGGCAGAGGTTCATGGCTGTGCCTGATGTGGAGGGCACACTCACTAAATGTTACTGCAGAGGTGTGGGCTCGTGTGGCACAGCTCCATGTGTTCTGCACTCCTAAAGCTGTATCTGAGAGTTGTTTGGAACACAGTTCAAGGTGCTCTGCTGGCTGTAAAATGAAATGGCAGCTAACACCCTCATTAACAAGGGAGGGGGCACACATCTGAAACAGAGGCATCTCTTTTACTGCTCCTTTTGACTTCCAACAGCTTCAGCTGAGTATTGAAAAAGACACTCCTGACTCATCTTAGTTCCACTGCTTTTACACCAGCACACGGCTCTTTCTCAGGCTGTTTCCTGTGTTTTCCTTCTCCTGGCTATAGCTGAGCATCCTGGATTTCAGCATCTCAGTCAGGCTGAATGCCTGTTTTTGTATTTGCAGATTGAGGAGGCTCTTGTACGGAGAAAGAAGATGGAGCTCCTTCAGAAGTATGCCAGTGAAACCCTCCTGGCACAGAGCGAAGAAGCAAAGACACTTTTAGGACTGTGACATTGCACCAGGATGTGCTGGTTTGTGTGTAATCCATCCCAAAGGAGCAGGTTCCTATGTTCTGGTAGCAATGGCTTTTAGCTCTGAAAGTCCCTTTGGGTGTGAAGAGTAAACTGATGGAGTTACAGTGTGTTCTGCAGAAGGAAAACCATCATTTTGGTTTATCCACTAGGATGACAGTGCTGAAAAAGATCAGACCTAGGTGAACTTGTCTGTGCATCTTCAACAACTGTCATAATTCCTCTCAGTTTGTAACAGTCTGTGCAGTGGTACCTCTGACAGGTGGAACCACACACCCACCAACCCCTTAAATCCCACAGGAAAACTGGTGGTGTTACTGCCTTCCTGGCTGTAAGTGCACACATCTTTCTCATGCTGGTTTTTGTTGAGCTGAGTCCAGAATTAACTTACTCTGTTACACCTGCTTAGTTTACCAGAATAGCCTGGAACCTGTTGGGAGACACCTCGATGGCAGATCTTATGGGTGACTTTGAAGTAGATTTTGGTCTGTCTAGAACACATATAATGTCTAAAATTTCGTTGCCCTTTTTGTGGGTTGTAACTGTGCTTGGATTAATTGTTTAAATGCTGGATATTTCAGCAACTCTTGTAAAAACTTTGCAGTACCTTGTTCAAATATTTTACTAAAACTTATTCACAACCTGCTGTCCTGATTCATTGTAGCTCAGAGGACTGTGATGTTTCCCTAATCATAGCCAAAGAATGGGATCATAAACAGCCATGTGGGGATTTGAAGCTCTGCATCCCCTACTGCTCTTGGCTCGTGTATCCTGTGACAAGAGGCAAGTTACACCAGAGCCTGTTTAGAGTCTTTTGAGTGGCTAACATTGCTGTACAGGGCTGAATGAATGGCATTTAAAATTGGATATCTGCAGCCATGGAGTGTTTCTGTCTGAGGATTAGACTATTTAACAGCCAAGTAACCACATCTGGGACTGTTTAGCATATTTCTAAATGCCCTTAGTATTAATCTATTACTGTCTATTGTGAATAATCCACTCTGGAATAATCAAATTCCTAAATTAGAGACAAGCTTTGTCTTACTGGATGTAAATGATCAAGCAAAAAAAAGCCTTGAAAATGTGGAGAGAGTAGCCACCAAGTTAAAAATATAAAAAAAGAGAGAATAAATCAAAAGTGCAATTATTGGTAGCAAGCAGGCAGACAAATACATAACAAATAAATAACAAACACATTCTTCTCTCTCTTGTTAGCAGTGCAGCTTTCTCTGCTTTGTAATGAAGCAGCAAACAAGTGTGTTTATGACTCATAGTAATTTGTGTGCTCTGGGTTCCAAGCATCTCCAAAATGGTTTTTGCTGCTGCCTTTTGAGTGTTTTATGTTCTTGGGTTTCAAGAAATGATGTATTTTTATCCACATGCTCTGTATTCCTGTAAAAGATAAGACTGTTTCCCAGAGTTCCTTCCCCAAAACCCTGGTCATCAAGAATGGAAAGGTAGGCTCCTTTCCTGTTGGATGTGCTGGCAGTATTGGATCAGACTGGTGTCCTTTGCTGGGGAAAATCTCAGTCCGTGAAGGGTAGAGGCTTTGAGGGCTGGTGCTGAGCCCCTGACTGAGTCTCTGGAGCTGAGTGAATTGGCACATGGCCTGCTAAGACTTCCTCACACTTCAGGGGTGTTGGTCACAAACCCTGGTGTCACCAGGGCAGGGGACATGACACCAACAGGAAAACTGGAGCAGCCACATGGGGTGCCAAGAGAGCTGGAGCTCTGGGAACAGCCCCTTGCCAAGTATGCTACACTGACATTTTTATATATTTATTGTTATAACAACAGTTTTTCTTCCAGGGGAATAATGCTTGAAAGAGGAAGGACAGAATCTTGCTGTGGATTTGCTAAACTGTGTGCTGGAGGTAACCAAACTAGATTTAAGGGAGAAAAAACCCAACTGGTTTTATGACCTGATACCCTCGAGAGTTTGACAATAGCAGTGGTAGATCCCTTCTGCCACTATATGAACATGTAGGATAGAAGACAGAAAACAGAGGAGTAAAGGCAGATCAGGGACAGAGTGATGATGACAGCAAAAAATAAATGGAAAGAATGAGAGAAAATCAACAGGATTGTAATTGCATTCATGTTCAAAAGAGAAGCTTCCAGCCCTGAGCATGACCAACACCATGATGTAAAAGGAAAGTTTTTAAGGCAGGGCTGATCTCTGCCAGGCAACACAGAAATGGAATAAATTACAAAAATGCAGTATGGAGCTGTTCAAGGCAAACTGCTGCCTGGCCCTGCTCTCTCTGTAGCTGTGAGCATGAAGGGGTTTTAAGCTGAATCTCTTCCTGGCTGTGTGTGAGCCAACAAATTGCAGAGTAATTACTTGCCACAGTGGCCTACAGCAAAGTGCCAGTGTCCTGCCTGCTGTGGGATTGCTGCTGGAGCCAGGGTGGAGAGGCTGCTGTGGCCTCAGCCAGGAAACTGATCCTGTTTGTCCTGGAGAAGGGAATGGTGAGTAGGCTCTGTGTTAACTCTGAGTGCAGCTGTACTTGGATGTGTGTGTTGTCAGGCTTACAGCTCATACCTTCTCTACAGCCCTAAGCATATCCAGGTTGTACAACAAATACTTTATACATCCTTCCATGTGCCTTCTTCTCTTACCTGCTTCAGAGTGCTGTGCTGTGTGTGACCCTGGCTTGAGCTCCAGGGGGATAACCTCCCTAATTGTTCTGCCTGCTGCATCGATTTTGGCTTGCTTTTGTCTTTGAGAAATGCATTTGTTTGTTTCCTTTAATGCCAGCAGTGCAGATTGAAGGCCACCTCCCTTGTTCTGTGTCTGTCAGTGCAGTGCAGTCACTGGAGGATCAGTGTCTCCCCAGAGTCAGAGTGGTGGTGAGGAATATTTGTTGGCAGCACTAGGAAATAAGTGGATTTACCTAATCTGCATTAGCAGATGAGCAAGATAAACAGCTTTGTGGAGTGTCCATTAACTAATGACATTTTGTGCTTGTCTCACTTTCAAGTCTAGTTGCTGGGAAATGCCTTTGCTGTGCAGAGCTGAGACAGTGGCGGTTGTGTGCGTGCACAACAGGCCTTTTCCCAAAAAGCACCACTTCCTAAAGAACCGGATCGGGAGAAGGGGCCAGGCTGGAAGGGACCACAGGTGGGTCATCTGCTTCCACCTTCCTGCTCAGTCAGGGTCATCCCAGAGCAAATGGCACAGGATCTTGTCCAGACAGTTCTGGAATATCTCCAGTGAGGGAACCTCCACACCCTCTCTGGGCAGCCTGTTCAGGGCTCGGTCACTGCGCAGGAAAGCAGCTCTTTCTCGTATTCAGGTGAATTTCCTGTATATCCATTTCCGCCCATTGCCTCCTGTCCGAGTGGTTGGCACGGCCGAGCAGAGCCTGCTCCATCTTCTCGGCACCCCTCCTTTAGCTATTTATGCGCATTTGTGAGGTCTCCTCCCAGTCTCTTCTGGGGGCTGAGCAGGAGATGCTCCAGTCCCTTGATCATCTCTGTTACCCTGTGGCGCGAAGGCAGAACCAGCGAGAGTGTTTCCCCTGCTTGTTACTAAATCAGAACAGTCATTTCCTTGGCGTGGTGCCGCCGCGGTCCCAGGCCGTGTGGGAGCGGGGGTGCAGCGGCGCGGGGCGCTCGCAGGGTGCGGTGCC